>JAIEZT010000244.1:0-75171 GCA_019594935.1 Periophthalmus modestus
ATGTGGAGACTGAGGGGAACGACTTGTTAGATAATGGGTTAAGATGAATTACATGGATCGACAGGGGTTTGTTTTTTTTTGTTGGGTTTAACTCTGATTTTCTTAAAGTTTAACTGTTTTGATGGAGGGAGCAGGGATAGAACCAACAACCTTAAGGTTTGATGATGCTCAAACCATGTTTTATAATGTACTCGCAAATAAGTCAAATAGGTTAAATATCCCACGAGTATTAAGGTGTAAAGGAAGTTTGAGGCCTGCTGTTTAGTGGTTTGCATTTTATTTTGCTTATTTTGGAGCTTTATTTTTGAAAAGAATATTGTACCTTTTAGTTTTGCATGTGGCTCCACTTCATCCACCTGTGCAGAGAGAGACCCGAGGACCTCTGCGCAGGACAAACATAGACGCTGAGCTCCTCTAGTGGACAACGTGGGAAATCAGGAGTGCACTGGAGTTTGTTTATTGAGAAATTAGTCAGTTGTGTAATTATGTGGCATTTTATTTCTAAATCTTGACACAATTAATCTGATTTTCATTTACTCAACGTCAAAAATGTACAGCTGCAAAAGGCCAATAAACGTCATTTTCTGTGAATTATACAGATTTTGTTTCTGTTCACTCCACCTAAAAAACGTTATATAGAACAAACACTTTACACTGAATGTTTCACTGATAAATGTCTGAAGTCCACACCGGTACGGAGCCCTGCAGGGCGACTGGAAGGAGAAGAAGAATATTTACAAATGAAAAAAATGTTATCTTAGGGAACATAATCCTTTCTATATATTTTCACAAGCGCACAGATATTTAACTTAAAAAATAATAATATCATTCCATTCCCTCGTGATAATATCGTGTGGGAACGTGATTATAATCTCATGGTAAGCACGCTTAATATTATAATTTTACAAATGTCCTATGCCGGGCTCCGTACATTTGCTTTTAAACTGGAGGTTTTTTTAATATTAGACATGATATATTATGTAATTTGAAGTGTCACCATCTAACAATCAGACAAAAAACAAATATAAAAGCTCAGAGATCGTTTGGATTCATGTGAGTAAAAACATACAGCCTTTAAAAACAACGTCTGTTCTGGGACACATTCAGTATATTTGGTAGGTTTTTTTTTCGCATAAACATGTTTATTTAAATACTTACACCCATAATTTAGAAAAATATTGTTAAATAATATTTCAAAAAGGTCATAAATTAAAGGAAAGTAAATTCTCCGTTTTGACAGCCCATTTGGGCTTTGGACCGCGGGAATGTGGACAGAATCCAAACCTCGTAGTCCAGGTGGTTACAGAGTCATTCTGCAGAGAGACGGAAGACAGAACCAGAGACAGAGAAACTCAGGTCCTCAGAGAAAACTCAGGTCTTCAGATATAACTCAGGTCTCAGAGAGAAACCAGGTCCTCAGAGAGAAACTCAGGGTCCTCAGAGAGAAACTCAGGTCCTCAGAGAGAAACTCAGGTCTTCAGATATAACTCAGGTCTTCAGATATAAACTCAGGTCTTCAGATATAACTCAGGTCTTCAGATATAAACTCGGGTTCTTCAGATATAAACTCAGGTCTTCAGATATAAACTCAGGTCTTCAGATATAAACTCGGGTTCTTCAGATATAAACTCGGGTCTTCAGATATAAACTCGGGTCTTCAGATATAAACTCGGGTCTTCAGATATAAACTCAGGTCTTCAGATATAAACTCGGGTCTTCAGATATAAACTCGGGTCTTCAGATATAAACTCGGGTCTTCAGATATAAACTCGGGTCTTCAGATATAAACTCAGGTCTTCAGCTCGTCCCTCGATTTGACACAGACAGATTTAAACTCATCATGTGGAAGCGTCGGGTCAGAACGACACGAGACAGAAATGTGTCAGATATAAAACACACACGTCCCTCGATGTGACGTAAGACCAGAGCCAGAGGTGGAAGTCACAGTAGTGAAGTACTTCAAATACACTCACAAATATGTATAAATCTGAGGTAAGTCCATTTTTAAACAGATACTTTTACTTATGTAGATATTTCATGTGATACTTAAAGTATCACATCACATGTAAAAATCTACTTAAGTACAAGTACAGGTACTGGAGTAAAAAAATACTCAAGTTAAAGGAAAGTAGATGTTTTCACGTGATTCTTTAAGTAAAAGTACAGATACTGGAGCAAAAACTACTCAAGTAAAAGTAAAAGTCTCAGATGAAAAAATCTGCTTTACTTTTACTTGAGTATTTTTTGCTCCAGTATCTGTACTTGTACTGAAGTAGATTTTTTCATGTGATACTTTAAGTAAAAGTACAGATATGGGAGCAAAAAATACTCAAGTAAAAGTATCACATAGAAAAATCTACTTAAGTAAAAGTACAGATACTGGTGCAAAAAAAATACTCAAGTAAAAGTAACATAGATTTTTTCATCTGAGACTTTTACTTTTACTTGAGTATTTTTTGCTCCAGTATTAGTAAAAGTATCACATGAAAAACTCTACTTCAGTAAAAGTACAGAAACTGGAGCAAAAATACTTGAATAAAAGTAAAAGTATCACAGGAAAAAATCATCTTAAGTAAAAGTACAGTTACTAGAGGCAAAAAATATTCAAGTAAAATTAAAAGTATCACATGTAAAAATCTACTTAAGTACAAGTACAGATACTGGAGCAAAAAATACTCAAGTAAAAGTATCACATGAAAAACTCTACTTCAATAAAAGTACAGATACTGGAGCAAAAAATACTCACGTAAAAGTAAAAGTCTGCTTTACTTTTACTTGAGTAGTTTGAGCCTCTTGACTCACTTTGGAAAAGTCTCAGTGGGACTTTCCTGGTTAAATAAAAAATAAACTTAAAGTATTTTTTGGGTCCAGTATCTGTACTTTTACTTAAGTAGATTTTTTCATGTGATACTTTTAAATTTAATTGAGTATTTTTTGGCTCCTGAATCTGTACTTTTACTTAAGTAGATTTGACATGTGATACTTTTACTTTTACTTGAGTATTTCTTGCTCAGTGTAAGTATCAGGTGTAGTACTTCCTCCAGCTCTGAGCCTGTGAGACGATGTTCCTCTGGCCGTTGTGTTTGAGTAAAACTTCACAGAGGATGAAGTTTTGGAAGAAGAAGTTTTTGTAGAGAAAATCCCAAACGAGGCTTTAGTTTGAACATGAAGTGTTGAAACTCTGTGGCTCGGTGTTTTCAGTGTCTTTTCTTTCACAGTGACAGTTCACGAAACCAGGACGAAGTCGCCGTGTTGGGACATTTTAATCTCTCTTCTTCTGGTCTTTGCCGTTGCTTCTGTCTCGGCTGAAGCAGAAGGCGCTCGGCTGATTCTTGAAGTGAATGTAGCTCTGAGTGAAGTCTGGATGTTTGTCGATAAAGTCACACAGCTCGTCTGAAAAAAGGAACAGTACAGTTAGTTTTGACTTTCAACTGATAATTTTTTTTTTTTTATATTATTATTATTTTCATTATTATTATTATTATTATTATTATTATTATTATTATTAGTAGTAGTAGTAGTAGTAGTAGTAGTAGTAGTAGTAGTAGTGTATTAGTATTATTAGTCTTATATTATTTAAATTTATTTTTGCATGTTTCCTCCATTTACATTCTCTATATCTTCTTTTCTCACGTACAGATGACCAGTTCTCTCCCTCTCTCCTGCTCTCACCCAAACCCTCCAAATCACACAAACTACATTTTGTTGTATAATTTTATCTTGTTGCGTCTTGTATTTCATGTTCTGTCTCATCACCACTTGTCACTGCTGTATGTCACTGGTCTCTATGTTTGTGTGTCTTGCATTAAATAAATAAATAAATAAATAAATAAATAAATAAATAAATGAATAAATAAATAGATAAATGAATGAATAAATAATAAATAGATAGATAAATAAATAAATACATAGATAAATGAATGAATGAATGAATGAATAGATAAATAAATAAATAGATAAATGAATAAATAAATAGATAAATAGATAGATAGATAAATAAATAGATAAACGAATAAATAAATAAATAAATAAATAAATAAATAACTAAATAATAAATAAATAAATAAATAAATGAATAAATAAATAAATGAATGAATGAATGAATGAATGAATAAATAAATAATCAATCTGCGGTGGTCGTCTTGAGGGCTGACCCTGGAGCTGACCCTGGAGCTGACCCTGGAGCTGACCCTGGAGCTGACCCTGGAGCTGACCCTGGAGGCCTCACCGTACGTGATCTTCCTCGTCTCTTCCTGCAGTGACAGGACCAGTCCGCTCACGTCCACTTTCTCCACTCCCAGCATTATTTCCAAGATGGCCGCCAGGTCTTCCTCTGTCACGCTCCCGTCGTCTTCATTCTGGTACATCTAAACACAAACTTAGTGTTACAAAAGCGAATTTAACCTGATTTAAAGACTCACTATGTAACTTTTCAGGTGGAGCGTCTGTCACCAGTTTGTCTTTTTGTTTTGCCAGGGATGTTCCACAGTAGAGCATTAAACGTATCTCCACTGTATTTATTCAATTCCATTTGTTTGTGTTGCTCCAAAATACCTTGAAAAACCTGGATTCTTACAGTGACGGGAGGAGCCTCACCACAGATCTGACCTGTAACTTGGCCTGATGGTGTCACCTACGTGTCTCCATGGAGTTAGACAAGTTTATAACCACATAAAAACTCATCATAAAGGAGTTTTTTTAATCAGATCCATTCTGCAAAATGGCACAGTGACACACCCACTGTGCCACGCCCACTGTGACACGACGCCTGTGACACGCCCAATGTGCCACGCCCACTGTGACACACCCACTGTGACACACCCACTGTTGCTCATTCTTGTTTCCTCCCTCGTCTCCTCTCTCGTCTCCTCCCTTGTCTCCTCGTTCATGTCTCCTCTCTTGTCTCCTCTCTCGTCGCCTCTCGTGTCTCCTCATTCTTGTCTCCTCTCTCGTCTCCTCTCTCGTCTCCTCTCTCGTCTCCTCTCTCATCTCCTCCCTTGTCTCCTCTCTTGTCTCCTCTCGTGTCTCCTCTCTCGTCTCCTCGTTCTTGTGTCCTCTCTTGTCTCCTCTCGTGTCTCCTCTCATCTCCTCTCGTCTCCTCTCTCGTCTCCTCGTTCTTGTCTCCTCTCATGTCTCCTCTCTCATCTCCTCGTTCTTGTCTCCTCTCTCGTCTCTATGACACGCCCCCTGTGCCACGCCCCCTGTGACGTCCGCTCTTCCTTCTCCAGTTTTATTTTCTTAATCGTTGATACTCGTAGGATTCTGCAGCGTCGCGTCGTCATTTTGGTCCAAATGTTTAAAAATGTGCTGCTGTGACGTGCTCTGTCCATAGGGGGCGCTACAGCTACACGACTCTTTATTGTCACGACGTTTACGGCGACGTCTGGACACTGCAGTTTTCTAACATGGAAGTCAACAGATTTGTTTCTTATATTACGTCGTTTTAGATGAAAATTGTGATTTAAAATGTGTAAATTATAACAGAGATGAGAACCATAGAGACACAAGCGTTACCTTAAATCCCAGTTTGAGCGTCTCCTTTGTTTTTTTGGGCTGATACACAGTTGACAAAGCGATAACATAATGTCTATAATCGATGTGTCCGTCTTCTTTCTGTGAAAAATACAAAACTGGACTGACGTCACCTGCAGAATCGTTTCTTCATCTTCAGGTTCTGGGCGTTTACCTGATCGAACATGGCGTGAACCTGCTGCAGTTTGTCACTCACAGATAAACCGAGACGCTGAGCGAAGTCCTCCAGGTTTAGCCCCTCCCCCTGGAGCCGGCGCGCCTCCTCGGCCTGACGCTCCAGGACGGACGGGTTAGTGGCACTTTTCAATCTGCAAAAAGGACGAAAGAAGAAAAAACTCACATGAAAATATCAAACCAAAAGTGTAAAGTTTGTGAGACTCGGCCTGGCATGAAAATCACTGTATCGACTTATGGAACAGTTATTTTTTGAGTTGAGTCCAGTCAAATTTATTTCTAAAGCACATTTAAAAACCACCACAGCTGCTCGAAGGCGAAATAAAGAGCAATATTATAAAACAAAACATTCAAAAACACGAAAAAACAGAACAAAAGTCCCACTCTCTGGCTCGTGTTAAAGCCACTGCAAACAAATGATTTTCAACAAATATTTATTTAAACAATTTTTTATCGTGCGACTGGGACATTTTTTGGTCATTTTCTTGCAGTAAAAATGATATTAATAACTTGTCTGACTCATTACAGACACAAACGACTGAACTGTTTAATTCTGCTGTTTATTTCTTGCAGCTCATGATTTTTAACAATATTGTAGATTTATAATGTTTTTAGTGGTTTAAATCTGCTAAAATAACTGCGATTAACGATTATGTTACGATAATTATTGAAGTTTCTGATAGTTTAAAATGTTATGGATCTGAATATTTATCATTTTAGTGTTTAAAGAGAAAAAATAAACTAAAAAAATAAAAAATAAATAAAAAATAAAATCAAAATAACCAACTTAAAAAAAAACAAATCCTCAAAATAACTAAAAAAGTAAATAAATAAAAGAACTCAAAATAACTAAAACAAAAAAAACCAAAAAAAAAAAACACTCAAAATAACTAAAAAAGGATCATGTAGAGGGTTAATATGAATATTTAAGACCAAAATGAGTCTGACAGCAGCAGAGACAGAGAGGTTATCAAAAGACAAAAAATAAACTGTAAATAACAAAAAAAAAAAAACTCAAAATAAATAAATAATAAAAAAAATACACACAAAAAACTTTAAAAAGTAAATAAATAAAGTAACTCAAATTAACTAAAAAAAAAAAAAAAGAAAAACGAACCCCAGGATCACGTAGACGGTTCATACAAACATTTTAGACCAAAATGAGTCTGACAGCAGCAGGGACAGAGAGAGGGGACATGGTTTTTCAATAGAAAGTGAATTGGAGCCAGAGTCGATGCAGCAGGACATGATCACTTCCTGTTTGGAACATGGCAGCAGCAGGTTTGCTGTGTCCATTTATATAAAGAGTCTGTGCTCAGTGGTTTAAGTTTGTGTCAGTTTTATCGTTCATGGTCCATATTTACTGTCACACTTCAGGACGTTACTGTGACCGACTTTCACCTCCGTCTCTCTGTGTTTATATTTATCTAGTGAAATGTCATGTGTTTTGTGTGATCCTACAGCGTGTGAGTGTGTGTGTGTGTGTGTGTGTGTGTGTGTGTGTGTGTGTGTGTGTGTGTGTGTGTGTGTGTGTGTGTGTGTGTGTGTGTGTGTGTGTGTGTGTGTGTGTGCTCAGACGTCCTGTCAGTTTGAGGATGTTTAAAGACAAACCCGAAACACAAATATATCATCAGCCGACACTTTGTTCAAGAGACAAACTGAAAAGGCCCAAAATGTTGTTATCCTGTTTAAATAAGTCAACAGGCAGGACAAAGACGTCTGTTGTCCTGGGTCGCCGGGTGTCAGGGGCCCAGAATTGGACCCTCTTCCTTCATGTATATTAGAGGGGGCCCCATGTGAGATTTTATTTTTATTATTTTATTTCGTAGAGCTGTTTAGTAGAGAAAAATGCAAGAGAAAGTAGTATTTTCATGTTGTCCACCAGGTGTCAGTGTTGGTGCTTCTCTCTGGCACCACAGCGACTCTCTAAATACTTGGCATTTCGTCCGGGGCGAGGCTCAGTGTCGCAGGTCGCTCCGAGATACATAAGCGAAATAACTGCTGCGTGTTTTTCCTGGAGAGATGACTTCTTCATTTCAATACTCAGCACGATTTAAAAAAAAACCCCGTCCGATCCTGGTCCAAACTGGTCCTGAACCTGGCTTGACTACCTGATCCTTCAACAATATTCCTAAAAAAAAGACCCCGGTCCTGATCCTGGTCCAGAGACTGGTCCAGACCCTGGTCCAGACCCTGGTCCAGACTCTAGTCCAGACCCTGGTCCTGACCCTGTCTTGACTCTGGTCCTGATCTGGGACCTGGTCCTGACCCTGGTCATACCGACTGACCCTGGTCAACCCGAATATATCACCCACACGGTCCAGACCCTGGTCCAGACCCTGGTCCTGACCTGGTCGGACCCTGGTCACTTGATCTGTCCTCCTGATCCTGGACAATACTTGGCATTCGTCCGGGGCGAGGCTCCCCCAGTGTCGCAGGTCGCTCCGAGATACTAAGCGAAGACCCCTGACCCTCCCCAAGTCCAGACCCTGGTCAAGACTGGTCCCGACCCTGGTCTTGACTCTGGTCCTGATCCTGGTCCAGACCCTGGTCCTGACCCTGGTCCAGACCCTGGTCAAGACCCTGGTCCTGACCCTGGTCTTGACTCTGGTCCTGATCCTGGTCCAGACCCTGGTCCAGACCCTGGTCCTGACCCTGGTCCAGATCTTAACTTAATTGTGACCCAAAATATATTGTCCAGATCACTTAATTTACATTTATTTCACAAATTTACATTTATTTCCACAGTGACTGACACAAAATGGCTGTTTGAGAAAACTGTGTTTGGGGGAAAATGGAGCCTCGGATCAACAGAAAGAAAAAGAAAAACTCAATGTGTTTTTGTCATAATTTAAATTAAATCCAACCTTCAGCTTTGTCTTGTCAAAAAGTCTGTTTTTTTAAACTTGGCAGCAGCAGAACAGGAAAAACATGTCACACGATTCTCCGATCTGTTCTAATGTTTCCTCATCACAAACAAACCTTCTCTCAAACTGAAAACACTCTGTTCCACCTTGTGATGTCATCATGTGATACAGGAAGTGCTCCACTGTGTTTTTAAACTCCACACACCTTCACTTCTAGAATCATTTGGATCATTTCAGCCTCTGGAGTTGCCACTTATCTCGACTGAACTGAAGGTAAAAGGAGTAGTTAACTTGAAAAGTACCACTTGATGACATAACAAGGTGGAACAGAGCATTCTGAGCTTTGGAGATGTTACAGACTAATAATAAAGAAATAAAACACAACTCCAGGTCTGTTTTTGAGGAGGAATCAGCTTTAGAACATGGATTAAATCTCATAAGAGTCCGTTTTGTGTCATATAGATCCTTTGTTTCATGGTTGCATGAATGCTAAGTCCCGCCCCCGGACGAAATGCCGCGGTTTTAGGGAGTCCCTCTAAACTCACCCCAGGCGGACGACCATCTGATTGAACTCGAGCAGAGAGCTGAAGTTAAGGATCCTGAGCGGCCCCTCGGACACCGTGATGTCAGCGTCATCAAACGCCAGGTCGATGAGGGGCAGCTCCAGCGCTCTGTGGGGCGGTGGAACAAACATGTTTTTATCAATACTCTGCAGTGACATCATGCTGGGGGTGTTCTACATGGATCTCTATGGTGGAATGTTCAGCAGTTAGCGGTAACCATGGCGACACAATGCACACATTAACAAACGCAGCCAAAAAAGTCAGAAGATTGTCTGAAAACTCGAGAAAAATATACAAAATGTGATCAATCCGAGCGTTCATGGTCCTGTTTAGGATGCTAATGCTAATGCTAAGGCTAAGGCTAAGGCTAATGCTAATGCTGATGCTGATGCTAGCTGGCTTGAGAGGGGCTTATTTAACAGCACAAATCAGTTCACCTGTTGTAATTTTGTGGTCAGATTGTGTTAAAACAAAGCTCAGATTAAAGTCTAAGAAAGCCGCAGACAGAGCAGTGCCTACGGTTAGCATCACACCCCCAGGGAATGATGGTGACAGTTTAAACAGAGATGTAATTCACTGAAAAATCAAATAAAATCTCACTTTGCCATCAGCTTTCGGACGTTTTCGGCAAACAGAGCGGGGTTTTTCTTTTCTTCTTCTGATGGGCTGTACACAGGTAAATACTGTGAAAAAAAACATAATTTCAACTCAAAAACTTAAGAATTACAGGTTTTTGTGTATTTCCAATTATTACTTGGTTTGGTGGGACAGTAGTTATGGTAAATATGTGTTACATCAGTTAAGTGGCAGTTTGTGAGGGGAAATAGTTTGTAATAACAGGACAAAATACAGGAAGTACTTTTACTATCAACACAAAACATTCTGTCCAAAAACAGGATCAGTTCAAAACAAATGAATAAAATGTGAAATATGTTTGTTACAACTGTGGAATTTATCTTAAATATATTTACTCCACCAGCCAAAGGTTTGGACACGCCCCCTGTTCAGGGTTTTTATTCAGTCCTGGTTTAGTCCTGGTCTAGTTCTGGTTTAGTTTTGGTTTATTCCTGGTTTATTCCTGGTTTAGTCCTGATTTAGTCCTGATTTAGTCTTGGTTTAGTCTTGGTTTAGTCTTGGTTTAGTCCTGGGTTAGTCCTGGTCTAGTTCTGGTTTAGACCTGGTTTAGACCTGGTTTAGACCTGGTTTAGACCTGGTTTAGACCTGGTTTAGTCCTAGTTTAGTTCTAGTTTAGCCCTGCTTTAGTCTTGGTTTAGTCCTGGTTTAGACCTGGTTTAGTCCTGGTTTAGTCCTGGTTTAGTCCTGGTTTAGTCCTGGTTAATTTTTTTTTTTTTTTTATCATTATTATTGTTTTTGTTTTTTGTAATGTTTAGTACTTTCTACTTTTTATATACAAAAAAATAAGGTAACTCTGCACAATTTTGTTTTTAATATTTTATTTTCAAATCCTCAAAATGGCCATTTGTTTTGTCGAAAAATATTCAGTAGAGTTATTTAACTTTTTAAGTTTATTACATAATTCCATACATCTTCCTTCATAAATCTGATGTTTTCTGTGTTTATAACCAATAACGTTTAAGTCTAGAGCGGGATTTGAACCACCAACCTTCAGGTCAGAGGGAAAACACTCAACCAACTGAGTCGACACAAAGTTTACTCTAAATCTTACCTCGATCTCCAAAGAGTTGTGGAACTGGCAGAGCGTGAGCCAGAGGATTTTCAGCCTGTAAACGAGACACGAGTCAGATCAGTGTGAAAGAGGCAAAATAAAACATAATTACACTTAACGATTATGTCACGATAATGATTCAAGTTATTATAGATATGAATAATTATAACTTTAACAGAGAATATTATGGATGAGCAGAGCCGTCAGCTGAAATAAGCCTCACATGGCTCCGTGTAATAAATATTAACAGGAAGACGGTAAATTCTGGGCCCCCTAAGACGCTGGGGCCCCTGACACCTGCCCCGTTTGCCCCCCCCTGTCGACTCCCCTGTTCATAATTGTTTTTTTGTTTTTTTTTGCACATTTTGGTGATATAAAGGTGATTATTGTTGTTGGCAATTATCATGATTATACAAAATGTCCCACGAACGTTTTTTTATCACGATAAAGAAAATTATTGTTGGGGTTCGTTGAGAAAACGACGTCACCTTTGCTTAGAATGTTCCACAGCGTTAAATCTAGCTCACATGTGAAAAATGCCTTGAAAACATGTATCTTTAGTCTAACCCATCTCCCCTCCACAGATCTGACCCGTCATGATCCCGGCCTGTTGGTGTAAAAAACGTGTTTAAAGGGTCTATTTATATTTTTTCTCTGCTCTAATGTCGTTTCCTCGTCACAAACAGACCTGGAGTTGTGTGTTTTTTGTTTCATTCACATGTTTAACTCACAAACAAACTGCAGA
Source organism: Periophthalmus modestus (assembly GCA_019594935.1). Lineage (NCBI taxonomy): Eukaryota > Metazoa > Chordata > Actinopteri > Gobiiformes > Gobiidae > Periophthalmus > Periophthalmus modestus. The sequence goes on from JAIEZT010000244.1 coordinate 11,569, forward strand.
TTTAGGCCGAGTTCTTCTCTCAAACTGAAAACACTCTGCTCCACCTTGTGATGTCATCGTGTGGTAGTACAGGAAGTGCTCCACTGTGTTTTTAAACTCCACACACCTTCATTTCTAGAATCATTTGGATCATTACAGCTCTGGAATTGCCTCTTATCTCTATTGAACTAAAGGTAAAAGGAGGAAGAGTTAACTTGAAAACTTCCACTTCATGACATCACAAGGTGGAACAGAGCTTTGGAGATGTTACAGACTAATAATAAAAAAATATTACTCAAACATGAAATAAAAAAAACACAACTCCAGGTCTGTTTTTGAGGAGGTAACAGCTGTAGAACATGACTTAACGCTAGAAGAGTCAAGTTTGTGTCATACAGGACCTTTAATGTATTACCACAGAACATTCCAGACGAAGCAGGTGGCGTACCCCCCTCCATAAAAGCTCCATACTGTGTCTTTAGCTTTAATTCTAAGGCGAGGACATGTAGAAATAACAAAACAAACTGCAGATGTGCTGGACAGAACTCACCCTCCAGGACCTTGCCATGCCCATGAAACAGTATCCTGCAGAAAAGGAGGAGCGAGACGTGAGGACAGTTCACCACAAGAGCCTCAGAATGAAGTCAGACCAGAATCTGAGCCGCGGGTTATGTCACGACTACAGTACGAGCGGAGTGTGGACACAGTGTACGTGTGCGCGAAGACAGTGATGAAACGAGGTATGTGCTGAATGTCAAAGAACACACATGTTTAGACTGATCTGCAGTGACATGTGGTCAGGTGAGGCAGAAAAAGAAATAAAATGGTTATATTTATCCAATAATTTGTACTATAAAGTTATTTTCTATTTAACTTTGCAATTTTATTCTTTTTTTACTCAAAATCGCTGAATTTTTACGTTTACCATTGAAATCCTGAGAAGAGACGCTCGGTGAGGCACAGGCCGTTGGTGCCTCACATGGACTGACTGTGCTGTCATCATGTGGTGATACAGGAAGTGCTCCACTGTGTTTTTAAACTCCATACACCTTCATTTCTAGAATCATTTGGCTCATTTCAGCCCTGGAATTCCCCATTTGGAGATGTAGATAGACTAATAATAAGGTTTAACATGTGTGAATGAAACAAAACACAACTCCAGGTGTGTTTTTCGGGAGGTACAGCATTAGAACATGGTTTAAAGAGATACTTTTGTGAAATACAGGACCTTTAACTTCTTTTCACGGCCTAATCTGTACTCTGAACTAAACCCAGCTCTGAGGACCGGGCTCCTGAGGTAAAACTGTGTAATAGAAGTGATGTATAATTAATTGCAGCTGCAGAGGAGGTGCTGAATGGGACATGTGACACCTGTAGGTCTGTGTGAGCGAGAGAGGCTGACAGATGAGGGATGGAATATCACCCCAACTAAACATGAAGTCACTCAACACAAGGGGGCAGTGGAGAGGGACAAAGACACCTGGCGTGTTTGGGGAGGATCTGTGTCATGTGTGGTCACTGCTGTTGGATTCAAGAGACTGAAGAAAGATTTACCAGCGGGTTTGGGTATCTCAGAACAACCGGCTGAACAGGAAGTCCAGGGATGAAAGAACCTGGGACACAATGGAGAGCTATTGTTATTAAAGAGACATTAGCTCAAACGAAACACAAAAGGTTCATCAAATACAACTGCAGCTGAGCAACAAAAGATTTTCAAATTTTCAACATGTTTTGTTCAGATTGTTGCACCGTCTGATCAGTTTGGGCAGAGGTGAACTAAAGACATTTTGGTTGAGTAAAGATCACAGTCTGTATATATACATGGACATAGCTAACATGCTAGCTGCTACGTTCCAAATACAAAGTGAGCATTGGTGCACTTCTGACTCCGTCGACTCTGGCTCAAATTCACTTTCTGTGTAAAAACTGTGGTACCTCTCTCTGTAACTGCTGTTTTTTTGTTTTTTTTGTTTTTTGGGGGGGGTTTTATTTATTTACTTTTTCAGTTATTTTGAGGTTTTGTTTATTTTTTTTGTTTATTTTTTATTTATTTATTTAAGTTGTTTTTTTTTCGTTATTTTGAGATTTTTTTTATTTACTTTTTCAGTTATTTTGAGGTTTTGTTTATTTTATTTTATTTTTTTTTTATGTATTTTTAATTTTTTTTTTTTATTTTTATTTTTTTTTGTTATTTTGAGATAATTTATTTATTTACTCTTTCAGTTATTTTGAGGTTTTATTTTATTTATTTTTTTTAAGGTTTTTTTGGGGGGAGGTATTTTGAGTTTAATTTTTTTTTTTTTTTTTTTTTTTCTCCTTTTTTTTTGTTATTTTGAGTTTATTTTTCGTCTGTGTCTCTGTGTCTCTGCTGCTGTCAGTCTCATTTTCGTCTTAAATGTTCGTATTAACCTGCTCCAAATTAGCCGCTATAACTGCTAGTCTTGATTAGCTTCATTTGACTGGAGCTTAGTCCACTTCTTTGTTCAGATAAAAACAGCTTGTGCATCAGTTTTAAACATAAACTCCTCAAAACGATTCAAATTCTCAATGAGCTGAGCATGAATCTGACCTGAACGAGAGACAAACCCAAACCGACACGACTCGTTTCTTTTATTAAGTCGTTTTAGATGAATATCGCCAGTTAAAACGTGCAAATTATAACATGACGGTGGCGCTTGGTGCATCAGAGACGATCAGGCCTCACTGAAAACGACAGAATTACAAAGTGGAAGAAAGAGGATCAGACAGACTCACGAGAACAATGGACTCCACTCACACGGGGAAGAGACTGGACGCTGCAAACACCACGTCCCTTCACAAACACCACACTGTCTAAACTCGTCTGGACTCGGGTTTGTTTAAGGGGAAAGACGGGTTTAAAAGACGAGATATTTGTGAAGAGATGAACACGGAGCTGAAATGTAAACTTTTAATGAGGAACGAGAAAAACAAGGAGGCAATTACCCTCCAAAAGTCGCTATTTTCAGAAGGATGTAAAGACAGACCCAGGTTTATTTTAGAAAGTCGCCTTTTTTAGTTAAAGACCTAAATAAAAACCACTCAGACCTGTGGATAAAACAAGGATAGAGCCTAAAACCACATGTTTATACTTGTATATCTAAAACACAACAGTGTCCTTGTGACTTCCTCGTCCTCTTCCTCTTCCTCACTCACACTCATCATCAGGTGGAGGATGTAGATTATCTGACACTCACCGGCTTTGAACAAAATGAGGCCGATCCTGTTTGTGCAGGTGCCTTCTGGGAAAATCATCAGCTGTAATCGACAAACAAACACAACATCCAGGTTAGAAATCAAGAATCAGACAACGCCCGACACGTTTGACATCCACAGACGTCCAAATTTAATTAACGAGCAAGAATCATTTTTAGTCTTGATAACCATTTTTTTTGTCTTGATAACCATTTTTTTAAAGTACTGTGGTAAAGTATGTTCTGTCATGTTATATGTGTCTGTGTGTTACCTGTTTTGTGTGTTACCTGTTGTGTGTGTTACCTGTTGTGTGTTACCTGTTGTGTGTGTTACCTGTTGTGTGTGTTACCTGTTGTTTGTGTGTTACCTGTTCTGTGTGTGTTACCTGTTGTGTGTGTTACCTGTTGTGTGTTACCTGTTGTGTGTGTTACCTGTTGTGTGTGTTACCTGTTGTGTGTTACCTGTTTTGTGTGTTACCTGTTGTGTGTTACCTGTTGTTTGTGTGTTACCTGTTGTGTGTTACCTGTTGTGTGTTACCTGTTGTGTGTGTTACCTGTTGTGTGTTACCTGTTGTGTGTTACCTGTTGTGTGTTACCTGTTGTGTGTTACCTGTTGTGTGTGTGTTACCTGTTTTGTGTGTTACCTGTTGTGTGTGTTACCTGTTGTGTGTTACCTGTTGTGTGTGTTACCTGTTGTGTGCTACCTGTTGTGTGTTACCTGTTGTGTGTGTTACCTGTTGTGTGTTACCTGTTGTGTGTTACCTGTTGTGTGTGTTACCTGTTGTGTGTGTGTTACCTGTTTTGTGTGTGTACCTGTTGTGTGTGTTACCTGTTGTGTGTTACCTGTTGTGTGTGTTACCTGTTGTGTGTTACCTGTTGTGTGTGTTACCTGTTGTGTGTTACCTGTTGTGTGTTACCTGTTGTGTGTTACCTGTTGTGTGTTACCTGTTGTGTGTGTTACCTGTTGTGTGTGTGTTACCTGTTGTGTGTTACCTGTTGTGTGTTACCTGTTGTGTGTTACCTGTTGTGTGTGTTACCTGTTGTGTGTGTTACCTGTTGTGTGCTACCTGTTGTGTGTTACCTGTTGTGTGTGTTACCTGTTGTGTGTTACCTGTTGTGTGTTACCTGTTGTGTGTGTGTTACCTGTTGTGTGTTACCTGTTGTGTGTTACCTGTTGTGTGTGTTACCTGTTGTGTGTTACCTGTTGTGTGTTACCTGTTGTGTGTTACTGTTTGTGTGTACCTGTTGTGTGTGTGTTACCTGTTGTGTGTTACCTGTTGTGTGTTACCTGTTGTGTGTGTTACCTGTTGTGTGTTACCTGTTTTGTGTGTTACCTGTTGTGTGTTACCTGTTGTTTGTGTGTTACCTGTTGTGTGTTACCTGTTGTGTGTTACCTGTTGTGTGTGTTACCTGTTGTGTGTTACCTGTTGTGTGTTACCTGTTGTGTGTTACCTGTTGTGTGTGTGTTACCTGTTTTGTGTGTTACCTGTTGTGTGTGTTACCTGTTGTGTGTTACCTGTTGTGTGTGTTACCTGTTGTGTGCTACCTGTTGTGTGTTACCTGTTGTGTGTGTTACCTGTTGTGTGTTACCTGTTGTGTGTTACCTGTTGTGTGTTACCTGTTGTGTGTGTGTTACCTGTTTTGTGTGTTACCTGTTGTGTGTGTTACCTGTGTGTGTGTTACCTGTTGTGTGTGTTACCTGTTGTGTGCTACCTGTTGTGTGTTACCTGTGTGTGTGTTACCTGTTGTGTGTTACCTGTTGTGTGTGTTACCTGTTGTGTGTTACCTGTTTGTGTGTTACCTGTTGTGTGTGTTACCTGTGTGTGTGTGTTACCTGTTGTGTGTTACCTGTTGTGTGTTACCTGTTGTGTGTTACCTGTTGTGTGTGTTACCTGTTGTGTGTGTTACCTGTTGTGTGTTACCTGTTGTGTGTTACCTGTTTGTGTGTTACCTGTTGTGTGTGTTACCTGTTGTGTGTTACCTGTTTGTGTGTGTTACCTGTTGTGTGTTACCTGTGTGTGTTACCTGTTGTTGTGTGTGTTACCTGTGTTGTGTGTGTTTCCTGTTGTGTGTTACCTGTTGTGTGTTACCTGTTGTGTGTTACCTGTTGTGTGTGTTACCTGTTGTGTGTGTGTTACCTGTTGTGTGTGTTACCTGTTGTGTGTGTTACCTGTTGTGTGTTACCTGTTGTGTGTTACCTGTTTGTGTGTTACCTGTTGTGTGTTACCTGTTGTGTGTGTTACCTGTTGTGTGTGTACCTGTTTGTGTGTTACCTGTTTTGTGTTACCTGTGTGTGTTACCTGTTTGTGTGTGTTACCTGTTGTGTGTTACCTGTTGTGTTACCTGTTGTGTGTTACCTGTTCTGTGTGTGTTACCTGTTGTGTGTGTTACCTGTTGTGTGTTACCTGTTGTGTGTTACCTGTTGTGTGTTACCTGTTGTGTGTTACCTGTTGTGTGTGTTACCTGTTGTGTGTTACCTGTTGTGTGTTACCTGTTGTGTGTGTTACCTGTTGTGTGTTACCTGTTGTGTGTTACCTGTTGTGTGTTACCTGTTGTGTGTGTTACCTGTTGTGTGTTACCTGTTGTGTGTGTGTTACCTGTTGTGTGTGTGTTACCTGTTGTGTGTTACCTGTTGTGTGTTACCTGTGTGTGTTACCTGTTGTGTGTGTTACCTGTTGTGTGTGTTACCTGTTGTGTGTTACCTGTTGTGTGTTACCTGTTGTGTGTTACCTGTGTGTGTTACCTGTGTGTGTGTGTGTGTACCTGTTGTGTGTGTTACCTGTTGTGTGTTACCTGTTGTGTGTTACCTGTTGTGTGTTACCTGTTCTGTGTGTGTTACCTGTTGTGTGTGTTACCTGTTGTGTGTTACCTGTTGTGTGTGCTACCTGTTGTGTGTTACCTGTTGTGTGTTACCTGTTGTGTGTTACCTGTTGTGTGTTACCTGTTGTGTGTTACCTGAGGCCAGGGTTCTCCTGATGTGACTCTGCGTTTTATTTCCTCCACAGTTCTCTTCCTGGAGTCCTGGTCTCTGCGGAGCACATACACCGGCCGGATGTAGTCGATTATACCTGTGACGGGAATGAGACGATTACCCACAATGCAACAGTGTGCACACATCTGCAACCTGCCCCCCCTGAATCAGTCCTGGTTTAGTCCTGGTTTAGTCCTGGTTTAGACCTGGTTTAGTCTTGGTTTAGTCCTGGTTTAGTCCTGGTTTAGTCCCGGTTTAGTCCTGGTTTAGTCCTGGTTTAGTCCTGGTTTAGTCCTGGTTTAGTCCTGGTTTAGTCCTGATTTAGCCCCTGGTTTAGTCCCGGTTTAGTCCCTGGTTTAGTCCTGGTTTAGTCCCGGTTTAGTCCAGGTTTAGTCCCGGTTTAGTCCCAGTTTAGTCCAGGTTTAGTCCAGGTTTAGTCCCGGTTTAGTCCTGGTTTAGTCCCGGTTCAGTCCTGGTTTAGTCCCAGTTCAGTCCTGATTTAGCCCCTGGTTTAGTCCCGGTTTAGTCCCGGTTTAGTCCAGGTTTAGTCCCGGTTTAGTCCCGGTTTAGTCCTGGTTTAGTCCCGGTTTAGTCCTGGTTTAGTCCCTGGTTTAGTCCCGGTTTAGTCCTGGTTAAGTCCTGGTTTAGTTCTGGTTTAGTCCTGGTTTTGTCCTGGTTTAGTTCTGGTTTAGTCCTGGTTTAGTCCTGGTTTAGTTCTGGTTTAGTCCTGGTTTTGTCCTGGTTTAGTTCTGGTTTAGTCCTGGTTTTGTCCTGGTTTAGTTCTGGTTTAGTCCCTGGTTAAGTCCTGGTTTAGTTCTGGTTTAGTCCTGGTTTAATTCTGTTTTTTTCCAGGTTTTCTCCTTTTTTACAAAAACATTTTTGAACTGAAGTGGATTTATTTAGACAAAACCTCTGCACTTACTGCTCCACAGAGGAACTTCTTTGCCCGATTCCTTGGTGACAAGCGTCGACAGAGTCTCGGAAATCGGGATGGCGTCGAAATAAGCCGAGTGCGGCGCCATGACGAGGATGGGTGCGTCGGATAGATCTGCCTTTTGACCTTTGACCTTTACCCAATGGAACCCACAGAAAAACCACATGGCCCGCATCGACTTCCGAACGCCAAAATCAAAAAATCTGAAGGAAGTGGAGATGGTTTTAGAGCGTCTGATTAACACCCAGAGCATGGAACAGCGCCCCCTGCCTGTTAGACCCTCTCAGTACATCTCGTTGTTTCGTTTTCACTGCATCATTTTATCTGTTTATTTGTGTTTTTTACATTTATATGAAGCACTTTGGTTCAGCTGAAGTAGTTTTAAATGTGCTATAGAAATAAATTAGAATTTGTAATAACCAAATGATAAAAACGCGCCTCACCTCGTCCTCCATGTCCGTGGCCCAATAACGGATTTCGATCGTCCCAAAGCGCCGACATAGGTGAACGCCCAGGCCAGCACCATGAAGCTCAGGGCGAGAAGTAAGCGCAGAGGGAACACGGTGACAGACATGAGCCCGATCTGAAAAAAGAGGAGAAAAAGTGACACTGTGAGGTCATTTATAACATGAACAAAAGGAGAAGTGGAAGTCAAAGTAAAGAAAAGCGATGTATCTCAGAGCTTCCATCAAAGCCGTGAAACCCAAAATGATTCACGGACACGACTGATTCACACAAAATGTCTTACCACCAGTGAAGGAAAGTAACTAAATACATGTAACGAGTATTCTGAGTACAGTCGACCCTCACTGTGACACGGTTCACCTTTCATGGAATCGTCGTTTCGCAGGTTTGTTTTTTACAGCATATGAACCTGCATCATGTTCTGCGTCCTGATTGGCTGAGGGACTGTAGACCGTTGTGTTCTGCGTCCTGATTGGCTGAGGGACTGTAGACCATTGTGTTCTGCGTCCTGATTGGCTGAGGGACTGTAGACCATTGTGTTCTGCGTCCTGATTGGCTGAGGGACTGTAGACCATTGTGTTCTGCGTCCTGATTGGCTGAGGGACTGTAGACCATTGTGTTCTGCGTCCTGATTGGCTGAGGGACTGTAGACCGTTGTGTTCTGCGTCCTGATTGGCTGAGGGACTGTAGACCATTGTGTTCTGTGTCCTGATTGGCTGAGGGACTGTAGACCATTGTCCATCAGTCTCCTCCGTGTCTCCTGTACAGTACAGAATGTGTCAGACAAATTTACATAAATGTTGGATCAGTGTGACTCTGAAGTGCTGTATGTTTGCAAGTTTTCTCCCCGACAAAACCCACAATGTCGATGAAACGTTCTGCACCGACAAAGGCACCGACGAAGTTTTGAACTTTGTGTTTAAACAAGAGAGAAATATGAGAAAATGTTAATGTGTGAGAAAAGTGTATAAAGTGTGTGGTGAGGGGTTTTACAGCTAAACAGAGAGAATAATGTAAAAAATAAAGCTGATACTTCATGGATTTTGCCTGTTGTGGGTTATTTTTAGGACTTGACCCCCGAGATAAACCAGGGACCAGAGTTTTCATTTAGAGAGACTATTCCAGTACAGTTACTCTTTCATTTGGGAGTATTCAGAGGACAGCTACTTTTCTAAAATCAATGAAATACACTGAAGTATTTGATCAAACTGAACAGAATCAGTGAGAAAAACAGACTTTGTTCTTGTGGTGAGATGTTAGATTTGTCCGTCTCTGTTTGTCACTGATGCTGAGGAAATGTTCTTAAATCTTAAATGTGCAGCACAGTCTGATGTTTTATTTTTGTGGATTTGCCGCTTTGAACAGACAGATAAAGCTTCATTTTTACACTTTAATAGAAAAAGCAGCTGCACTAAATGTGAGACGTGGCTTTGTTTAAGGTTTATGGTTAAAAAGAGAGTTTGTAGTAACTTTAAATCAGATCATTTCAGGAAAATAATCAAAATTGGATCAAAATCGGAGAAAATGTGTGTGTTTGTGACGAGGAAACATTAGAACAGACCAGAAAATAGTGTTTAATGGGCTTTTTAAAGAGGACCAGGTCAGTTATCCGGTTTTCCTGGAGGTAAATGTAGCGACAGCCTGGTCATTATGCTTCACCTGCGTTTCCCTGTGTCACCTGTGGCCCCTCCCCCTCCGGCCCAGGTGAGCGCAGCAGCTCCACATGAATAAATCAGCAGTAATAAGGTTTGGTGGTTTCCCTGCCCCCTAAACGCACTCGTAAGATCTCCCGAGAATCATCAGGAGGACAGTTTCACCGAAGAACTACGAAAAAACAAGTCGAGAAACGTTCTGCAGTTTGAAAAATAATAAACGCTTCCTCATTAGTGCTCAAAATAATACTGAACCCTAAAAAAGTCTTGTTTCGTGTCAAAGCAACAGGCAAAGCGATGACAACATCTCCATGGAGACAAGAAAGGTCCCAGAGAGCAGCTTTAGAGAACAGGCGTCCATTAAACAGACTAAACCTGTGGATCTCCATGTATCTGACCCAAACTGCACCAGATCCCAGACGACTCACCAGGATTCACACGATTCTACGTCTGGGATCCTCAGAATCACCTCCAAATATGATCCAAATATGAACTAGAAGTGAATATTTATGGAATATGTGAAGACGGTTGATTCTTGTAGCAAAGGTTTCATCCTGACGTCATGTTTGTTTGTGATTTGAATGAAACGAGGACACGCCCCCTGCAGAGAGCGCTCGTGTGTGAACCGTGTCCCGCAGAGGAGATAATAACGTCAGGTTCATTATATTTACAGAGGCCGACTGTGCGACCTGCACTACTCAAACGACAGGCTGAAAGTGAAATAACTCTCCTGCCTCGGCTGATACTTCATATTTTAAGTTTATTTATTTATTTGTTTGTTTTGGTTCTTTATAGTTATTTTGAGTTGTTTTATTTATTTATTGTTATTTTGAGTAGTTTTATTTATTTTATTTTTTTATTTATGTATGTTAGTTATAATGAGTTGTTTTACTATTTATTTTTGCTATTTTGAGGGGTTTTCTTTGTTTGGTTGTTTTCTATGTATTTTTTATTTTGAGTTTATTTTTCTAAATTTTTTTTTGTCATTTTGAGGTTTGTTTGTTTTTTTGTTTTGTTCTTTTTATCTTTGTTATTTTGAGGGTTTTTTAGGGTTGGTTTTTTTTTTGTTTTTTTTTATTTTGAGTTGTTTTATTTATTTATGTATTTATTTATTGTGTTATTTTGAGGGTTTTTTTGTTTGTTTTTTATTTTTTTTTAGGTTTTTTTAGGTTTTTTTTTTTTTGTGTTATTTTGAGGTTTGTTTGTTTTGTTTTTTTTGTTGTTTTTTTTATTTATTTAATAAAATTTTTTATTATTTTGAGTTTATTTTTTTAATCTTTTGAGAAACTGTTCTCCATGATCCTGGGGTTTTTATTTCACGTCTGTGTCTGTAAATCAACATCTGAACATTAATAACAGACACATCAGGTCCTTCTGTCCCCCTCACGTAGTTACACATCTTGTGCTGGATCTGACCAGTGTATGTGTCACTTTGATGCCTGATTTTCTTTAATAAAAGGATAATGATTTATGTTTTAGACTCTGACTGTTTCTCCTCTAAAACCGGCCGTGGTTCTTATATTTTGTCAATTTCTTGCATCTTTTAAAATGAGAATCTCTCCGACATTTCTGTTTTGTAAAAGGTGGTTTACGGGAGGAAAGAGGATGAAGACTCCGGCTTTACTGTGATGACGAGGTTCACATTGAGTTATTAGTAAAAATACTGTAGCAAAATAACTTGTGTGGAGATGATTTTTACTTTTTACAGATAAATTATGCAGCACAGTAGAAAGTACGTGTCACCGGCCTCTGCAAACGAGACAGAACAGAACATCCAGATAGAACACTGCTGCGAGAGTCTGACTACAACCAGGAAGTACTTGGTTCGAACCGGGACTAAACCAGGACTAAACCGGGACTAAACCAGGACTAAACCAGGTCTAAACCGAGACTGAACCAGGACTAAACCAGGATTAAACCGGGACTAAACCAGGTCTAAACCAGGTGGATCAGTGTTTAGTTTAGTTCAGTTTAAATCTGTCTCTTCCTGAAGATGTGAGACTTTTCTCGACTTTGACGATGTTTAAACTCTTCTGTTTTTCTGTGACTGAACGAGTTTAAAAAATGTTTTTATTCTTTATTTATTCTCTTTTGTTTTAATGTTAATTTATGATGATTATTTGTGATTATTTGTGTTTTGATTTGTGTGATTTTAATGTCTTTCTTATTCTATAAATCACGTTGAATCACTTTGTGTAATAATTGTGCGATACAGATAAACTCGTCTTTACACAATCTGGGGATCTGCAGGTTCAGGAGAGGCGTCGATCTTCAGTTTAAAACATTTGTTTCATGTTTATTTGTTTCATGTTTATTTGTTTCATGTTTATTTGTTTCATGTTTATTTGTTTCATGTTTATTTGTTTCATGTTTATTCTTTGAAACTCGTGAGTTTTGTCTGAAAACATCAGCCCCAAACCTGAAGAACTTCTGCCCCGAGAGAAGAACGAGCAGAACGAGCAGAAATCCTCAAAAATGAAAGAAATGTTCACAAATTCTAGACAAAACTCACCAAACGAGTTTAACAGAAAACGACTCGAGGAAAAACTAAAGTGTGAAACTCTGAGACGATTTACTCAGGATCAACACGAGCAAGAAACAAACCATCAGTTTATCTGATCCAGGAGGAAACGTCTGAGAAACGTTCATCTCATGTGTCTGTGTTAAAGTACATTTACACTGTGTACTTTTACTTTTACTTGAGTACTTTCAAGAGCAGTATCTGTACTTTCTCCACTAGTTTTGAACAGGACTGAAAAGAAAAAAGTACTATTCATATTCGTATTCGATTTTAATAACAATATAAATAATAAAAATAAAAAAACTAAAATAATAATAGCAAGTAAAATAATAATAATTTAAAAAATCAAAATAACAAAAAAATAATAATCAATAAATAAACATTTAAATAACAAAAAAAAACCCTCACAATAACACAAAATAAAACTTAAAAACTCAAAATAACAAAAAAAAAAAAAAAAAACCCTCAAAATAACTCAAAAAATAAATAAATCAATCAATAAATAACAAAAATAAATAAATTTGAGGAGTTATTTTTATGTTTAACTAAAGTTTTCGAGGTTCAAGCTTCGACTTTGAGCAAAACAAAAATAAAAAAAAATAAAAATCATCAGAAAAATTAAGTTTTATTTTGTTTCTATTTGAACGAAAAATGTTTAATTTAAATCAGAATCTCCACATTTAAACTTTAACAAACGAACATGTGAAATACTTTTACTTTTTACTCTTAAAGTACATATTTAAACAGGTACTTTAATACTTTTACTCAAGTAGATTCTTTCATGTGATACTTTTACTCGAGTAACTTTTACTTCTGTATCTGTACTTTTACTCGAGTAACTTTTCACGTTTGTATGTGTAGTTTTACGCGAGTAACTTTTTACCTCTGTATCTGTACTTTTACTCGAGTAACTTTTCACCTGTGTATCTCTACTTTTACTCGAGAAACTTTTTACCTCTGTATCTGTACTTTTACTCGAGTAACTTTTCACCTCTGTATCTGTACTTTTACTCAAGTACCTTTTTACCTCTGTATCTGTACTTTTACTCGAGTAACTTTTCACCTCTGTATCTGTACTTTTACTCGAGTAATAAAATGAAGTACTTCCTCCACTGTTGCATAATTCTACATAAACATGAATCCAGGTCATGAGTAAATTCAAGGATCTTTTTGAATTTTTATTTGAATTTAGACGTTTGTTTGGTTAAACTTTGAGAATGATCTAGTGTTAGTATCCGCCCAGTAACCAGAGGATTTCTCTGCGGAGTCTCAGTGTAAAAGTGCAGTGTCCTGGCTCCAAATCCAATGCAAATATTTCACAAATGTTTCAATCCGAGTCTCAGTCAAATAAGAAACTGGAAAAAGCCATAAAAGTGAGTGGAGTTTATAGAAGAGCAGCGTCGCATTGATTTAACACGGAGCCGATTTATAAAAAGAACTAGGCCAAGACACAAATGTGTGGCCTAAAAACACCAAACCCCTCAGTCTGTGAAAGAAAACGTCTCACCTGGATCTTCTGCGCTGGGCTCAGTTTCACCTCGTGGACAAACGGGTTCAGGGGGATTCTGGAGGGACGACTCCCGCTCGATTTCATGATGGAAGAGCAGAGAAAGGAAGGAAAAAGAAAAAGAAAAACAACAACTGGACTGAGTTTGTTTTACAGATGGACAGAGCAGAGTCAGTTCATCCTCTGTGTGTGAACTGGAAACGACAGCTCCGGGTACACCACGAGGAGGAGGAGAAGAGGAGGGACAGAGGAGAGGAGGAGGGACAGAGAGGAGGAGGGACAGAGGAGAGAAGAGAGGAGGAGGGACAGAGGACAGGGAGGGAGAGACAGAGAGGAGGAGGGACAGAGGAGAGAAGAGAGGAGGAGGGACAGAGGAGAGGGAGGGAGAGACAGAGAGGAGGAGGGACAGAGAGGAGGAGGGACAGAGAGGAGGAGGGACAGAGGAGAGGGAGAGACAGAGAGGAGGAGGGACAGAGGAGAGGAGGAGGGACAGAGGAGAGGGAGGGAGAGACAGAGGGGAGGAGGGACAGAGGAGAGAGGGAGAGACAGAGAGGAGGAGGGACAGAGGAGAGGGAGGGAGAGACAGAGAGGAGGAGGGACAGAGAGGAAGGGAGGGGAGAGGGAGAGACAGAGGGGAGGAAGGAGGAGAGGAGTGAGGCTGGGCTAATGAGAGAAATGATGTAACATTCTGACATCTTGTTTCTAAATAAATCCACAGATACGTGAACATGAACATTTCAATCATAAAAACATTAATCCTGGGTTTTAGTTGCAATGATACGTGTTAATATCCAGCAAAATTCTCCAGTTAAAAACTTATGAAATAATTATGTAACTGAAAATATTTATTATATATATTACAAGTGAATTTTCTGTTTCTGTCATTTCAGTTTTTTTTCCATAGTGAAAAAATGGCGCCCTCTAGTGGTCAAATGAATCATTTCAGTTCCACAGATCTTAACTATGCTGTGTACAAATAATATTTTAATTAAAACATTTAGATTTTTGTTTGTATTGTCTGTAATATCACAAAACAAACAAACAATAAAAGACATTTGAGATTTTGATCTGAGGGACAAGTGAGTGAAAACATCCAGGTTTGAAGAGGGTGACAAGACAAGAAGAATAATATCCGTTCTTCTTATAAAGGAGTTTGTGTGTAGCTTTAATTTAGAAGATTTGATTGGATGAATGGTGGGATAGAGAGCGGCCCCTGGTGGAGTGAGAGGAGCGATGCAGCTGATGAAGGGCAGTGATGGGAAATAAAAAGGCAACAGGGGAAAACTAGAAAAACTGTGTCAAGTTTCCGTTTATTTCTGTGACTTTTATCTTTATATAACACATCTCAAGACTTATCAATAGACGGGGAAAAAGTTCATTTGGAAGAAAAAAACAAAACAGCAATTAACTTAAAATAACCGAGCTCCTCCTCTTAAGGGCCCGCTTCAGCCCTGCCTCTGCTTGTGCCGCGGGTGAGTCTTACAGAACACAAACAAACGTCCGCGGCGTCGCACAAAGAAACAGTCTTTACAGCGGCGTTTCAAGGCACTTTTGGTTTTCATGTTGGCGCACGGCTGGAGGCAGAGCGCGGCCCGACACTGTCCCAGCAGAGACGGACAGGGATGCGTCGGATTTATTCTAGCTGAAGACCAAAGCAGAGAGCTGGGAGCCGCAGACAGCGTCCGGAGACATGTGTAGGACGAGGACGCGGAGCAGGACAGCGTCACAGAAAACCTGCTGATGTGGAGAACTTGGCGAGTCAGTGAAGACGCCATTTGTTTTAAGATTAGTGAAGCCATCTCCGAGGAGATCTGGGAAATAAACACAGAAATTCAAACGTGAGTGCATGAGTCTTGTCTGTACTTGACAAGATATTCAACTTTATTTTTTGCTTCAGTATTTTAACAAATCTGTCTTTCAGTCTCATGATGACGTTGCCACACACTCGCCTGTGTCATACATGTGTCCTAGAGTGACCACATTATCAGAATCAAAAACTGGGGAGGTGTTCTGGGCATGTCCCACTGGAAGGAGGGCCCAGGGAAGACCCAGGACACGCTGGAGGGACTATGTCTCTCTGCTGGTCTGGTAACACCTTGGGGTCCCACTGGAGGAGCTGGAGGACGTGTCTGGGGTGAGGGAAGTCTGGGAGTCCCTGCTCAGACTGCTGCCTACATGATCCGGCCCAGTGTAAGCAGAAGAAAATGATGGATGGATGGGGGAAAAACTGGGACACAGGCGGGTTGGGGTGATGTAATTAAGAATATTACTATGCACTTGGTCCATTCATGACTTATTCTCATATATCTTTTTGTCAGGATCAACTGAGACAGACTTTTCTGTTCTGGTCATTTTTCAAACACATTTTTCAGTATTTTGGCTAAAGAGACGATTTATATGGCCATCTTTACTGTTGTAGGGATCCAAATTGGTCAAAAAAGGGAGACCTGGGACAATTCTTGAATAAAACTAGGACAAATCAGTGGGTTGGGATAAATCTGCTGGGACAGAGGAAACAGGGTCAAAAACTGGGACTGTCCCGGGTCAAGAGGGACGTGTGGACATCCTTATGTCTCCTCATTTGATAATAAAACACAGAATGAACAGATCTGTTTATCTAATGGTATGGTTAGCCAACACGAGCTAACACGAGCTAACAGGAGCTAACACAAGCTAACAGGAGCTAACAGGCAGAGGCGGTTGTCCTACTGTGATTTTAATACTGTTCTAGCCACGATATGGTCATGGTCAAACGGTTCATTATTTACCTGTTCGTTGTGTTCAGTTTGACCCCGGGTTTCCTCCTCAGATCCTCCTTTAGGGACAAACACAGATTCTCCTGAAATAACCGGGGACACGGGGAGACTCTGTGTTAATCCCGCAGCACTGACTGTCAGGCTGCGCGGGCCCGTACAGACTCGTGCCTGTAGCTTTTGAGAGTGAAAAATGTCTACGTGCCTATTATACTTTCTTATTTTACCCGTTCACTTGTCTTTTCTGTTTTTTAGTCTTTTCTTATTTCTGTAAACAACACATACTGTACTTCCTTTATTACGGCGGTCAATGGGTGAAAGGCAAAATCTGGGGGAAAATATATTAACGCAAGAGAAACTCGCAAGGCATCCTGGGAAAGCTGTTGTATCCATCATGGCGGCCTCCGTGGGCAGACTTCTGTCCTTCAGTAAAAATGCAAAGATGCTGGCTTCACCGTTGAGGCTGGGAGCTGTGTCCGCTCATCGCTACAGTTTAGAAGTGTCCAGCACCGGAGAAACGATCACCCACACCGGACAGGTCAGACACGGACCCGCGGCTGGAGCTGCGACCGGAGCGACGACTGAGCTAAGCTAGCACTGAGCTAAGCTAGCACCGCTAACTGTAGCATAACAACAATACTGACCTGAGCTACAACAATCAGACTGACCTGAGCTACAACAATCAGATTGACCTGAGCTACAACAACCAGACTGACCCGAGCTACAGCAACCAGACTGACCTGAGCTACATCAACAAGACTGACCCGAGCTACAACAACCAGACTCACCTGAGCTACAACAATCAGACTGACCTGAGCTGCAGCAACAAGACTGACCTGAGCTACAACAACCAGACTGACCTGAGCTACATCAACAAGACTGACCCGAGCTACAACAACCAGACTGACCTGAGCTGCAGCAACAAGACTGACCTGAGCTACAGCAGCAAGACTGACCTGAGCTACAACAACCAGACTGACCTGAGCTACATCAACAAGACTGACCTGAGCTACAACAGCAAGACTGACCTGAGCTACAGCAACAAGACTGACCTGACCTGAGCTACAGCAACAAGACTGACCTGAACTACAACAGTACTGACCTGAGTTAGCACTGCTAACTGCAGACTGACCTTTACATGTTTTTCTGCTCCAGGTGTTTGAGGAGAACGACCCCAGACGAGCTCGGTTTGTGGGGAGACAGAAGGAGGTAAACACCTGAAACGACACCGAGTCACACCCACCTGGCACCGAGTCACACCCACCTGACACCGAGTCACACCCACCTGACACCGAGTCACACCCACCCGACACCGAGTCACACCCCCGGCACCGAGTCACACCCACCCGGCACCGAGTCACCCCACCCGGCACCGAGTCACACCCACCCGACACCGAGTCACACCCACCGACACCGAGTCACACCCACCTGACACCGAGTCACACCCACCTGACACCGAGTCACACCCACCTGGCACCGGCGACTGTGGCTCAGTCGGTCCAGTGTTTGCCCATTGATGCGGAGGTTGCCAGTTCAAATCCTGCTCTCAATATTTACATCACTGGTTGTGGTCAGATCCATTGTCCACGGGTTGCCGGTGTGATTCCAGCTCCCACAGATGACAGTTGTGTCCTTGGGCAAGACACTTAACTAACTCACCTCACCCCAGTGTCTGTGTGTGAATGTGTGAATGTTTGAATGTGTGAATGTGTGAGTGGTTCCTTCATGTAAAGCTCTGAGCCCTGTAGGTGGAAAAGTGCTGTACATATTAAGGATAAACCACATGTTACTACACTCACGAAACGATGCCTAGACCTGATTAAAATGCAATTACTGTGTCAATCCAACGATTTATATCTTACGCTCATTTATGTGAGACGTAAACTAAAACATAACGTCTAAATACCGTTGTGTTGATGGTTTTTAGATTGTAGATTGTGATGATTCCTACTGGCATCAAGAACGTGCTGTAGTACAACAAAAATCAGCTTTTTTTTTGTGATCAAGTTTTTATTCAAGTATCAATCTCAAGAGCAAAATATAACTGACATCCGATTACTTTTTTTTCCCCTTTTCACCCTCCACCCTGAAGGGCATATAGACAAAAAACAAAGAACAAGTTAATAAAGTTAATAATAATAATAATGATAATAATAATAGTAACAAAATAAACATATAGAAATAAAACAATAGTAATAATAATAAAACTAAAAGATAAAATATAATAATAAAATTTTAAATAAAATAACCCCCGTCCAGGTTTGAATTTCTTCCACACAGTAATTTCCTCCGTCAAAAGACATGAGCAGAAATTGTATTATACATATTCATTATGTACTAAATATAAAAAAGCAGCTGAGCGTACACACAATTCTGTATCTTATCATAAAAATCAGCATTTTAACATTATTTATTTTAGCTGCCCCCGTCTGTGTTAAATATCTTTGGTCTATAGAAATCCAACAACACATTATACTAGTACTATTACTACTATTGTATTTCTAACATAAAGTATTAGCACCTGTTTGTTGGTTTCCCTTCAAACTTTTTCTTATATGAAGTTTTTGTAAGCCTCTTTTTTTAAATCCTTCCTCATTTCTCACATTTTCTTTCTTGAACGTGCAGCAGTCATGAAATAAACATGTTTTGGACGATGATTTGTGATCGTATTAAGCTCATCTTTATTTCTGTGTTTTAAGGTGAACAAGAATTTTGCCATTAATCTGGTGGCGGAGGAGCCAGTGAGCCACATCGAGGCCAGGGTGGTGTCATGTGACGGAGGTGGAGGTGCTCTGGGCCACCCCAAAGTCTACATCAATCTGGTAAAATCAACTGTTGTTTGTCACAGACAGTTTAAAGAAGTGACTGAGTGAGTGTGACGTCGCCACAGTTTCAGCTCCAAATGAAGTTCAAGGAGAAATAAAAACCCCAGGATCGTGTAGAGCAGGTTAAGAAGAACATTTAAGACGTGAAGTTAAAGTGAAGTGAAGCCGAGTCGATGGGAGGTGCTCTCACGCTCACTTCCTATTTAGCGAACAGGTTAAACTGTCCATTTACACAGCATGGCCCAAAAGTCACTGACACTTTTAAACCTTCAGTCGCTCCTTTAATTCTTAAGTTTTACTCACCAAATTTTAGAAGATAAACTGAACCTTCCCAGATTTTTGGCGATATACACGGTTATAACTGTTCACTGACACTTGAACTTATCACGATGTAACTGTTTAGTTTCTTATCGTCGGCGATAGACTCGCGGCTGCAGACTTTTTATTACCGTAACTCCCCAAACAATTGTGCTTCATGTAAATTTAAACACGTCTCAAAGCAGAGGCACGAGGCTCTTCAGATATTTTACCGTCATTTTTCCACTTTCCACTTATTCAATGCGTCAAATAAAAAATACAAATGGATATCTAAAATAGAGGTAGTTGTGTGAAAAAATGTAGTAGATTCTGATTCTTCCTTTAACATGATTTTTATAGATACAAAAAGAATAAAAGTCTAGGTGAGATGTACTGGTCTATAGTGAGCTCAGGCCTTAAAGAGTTAAACTAGGGGAAGTAAAATAATGTTTTTAAGTGTCCACCATTTTGGGTTTCACTCTGAACAGCCTGATCCAACTCACTTTTATAACATTTAAATCATTTCCGGCTCATGTCTCTTATTTTATCCTGATATTACGTTTGAAGTGGTTTATTGTCTGAGCTTTTTCTTTAAGAAGAAATCAGGACGAGTCAGGTCTGTGGAGATCACATACTGCCCCCTGTCTGTGAAAAACACTTATTATTCCTTTAATGGCATTTACTCTCGGGGCATCTCTGGTATTAAAATGTGGACGGTAACACCGCTGGGTTTGTGAATTTGACCCATGTGACTCAAAGTACCACTGTACAATGAGGGTTGGTTCCTCGGTGCTGGATTTGCTCAGATTAATGTGGGAAGAGTCATTCTAAATGCTCTGAAAAAATAAAAGAAAAATATGTAGAAACAAAAGAGTTATGAGTTTTTTTTAACTGTCAGTGACTTTTGGGCCGCCCTGAGTGTACAGTCTAGGGCCTGGGCGTTTGTTACACTTACACTGATTTATTTCATGAGTCGTATAACGTTTTCTCCTCTCGCTGCAGGATAAGGACACAAAAGTGGGCACATGTGGATACTGTGGTTTGCAGTTCCAGCAGAAGCACCATCATTAACACCGTCTGAACCGTCTTTGTGTAAATTGCTGTAATTCCTGAATAAATTATATCTTGTCTGACCTTTGTGTCCTGTTATTATAGAAACACATAGAATCAGTGTATTTATCAGTACGCTTAGTTAAAAGGTTGAAGTTGTAGGTACTTTTTGAAGTTGTAGGTACTTTTTAATTAATATTTTAGTATTTAAAATATAAATAAAGTAAACATTGGACATGACCATAGTAATATAAATATTTAAAGATCCTGTATTACACATAATTGACCCCTGTAGCTTTAATTCATGTTCTAACGCTGTTTCCTCCTCAAAAACAGACCTGGACTTGTGTTTTGTTTCATTCTCCAAAGCTCAAAATGTTCTGCTCCACCTCGTGATGTCATCAAGGGGTAGTTTTCATGTTAAAAGCTCCTTTTACCTTTAGTTCAGGAGAGATAAGTGTCTCTCCGGGGCTGAAATCATCCAAATGATTCTGGTGAAGGTGTGTGGAGTTTAAAAACACAATATTACCACATGGTGACATCACAAGGTGGAAAAGAGGTTTTTTTTTTAGTTTGAGAGAAGAACTCAGCCTAAATCTGCAGGTCTGTGAAGAGGAAACAATATTAAATCAGTGTAATTCAGACTCTTTATGTAGCTGCAGTTCTATTTGTGACAGCCAGGGGTCACCAGAGTCCAAATCAAACACTCCTGCAGTTAGACACTAAAATGAATCTTTTTTCCAGATGTAAACGTTTCACAGAGCTTTATTTGTTTTATTTTCCCTGCAAACTCGCTGGTGCTATATTTTCTCTCTTATTTCCCTGCACATTCCTATTTTAAATTGGCTTTTCCATCTGTCTCCTCCAAACTTTTGAAGCGTGTACCTGGACCTGTCTCCTGTGAAGCACCTGAGCATCCCCCGTGTCTCTGCCTCCTCCTCGGCTCTAGAGTCTCGCCCTGCCAAGCTGATAAGACACAGCAGTGCGGAACAATACATGTTTGAAGAAGATCATATATATATTTCATCAGCTGTACTCTCCACAGGCCCCTGCATGCCAAATTGCCCCGTGCCCCGTGCTCCAGACAGCCGCACGAGCCTGTCCTGTCCCCGCGTGTTCCACTCCACAGCCCGCAGGTGGAGAGGGGAAGTCAGCCTCATATAATTGGACTGTTTGACTTGTAGAAGCTCCGTATTTAACCTCAGCTGTGGTCGGACTGAAGGAGAAGCAGGTGCATTGTCAGACAGGTGGAGGTCACTGACAGGAGCTGGAGCAGGTGTAGAACCACCAGGGGCCAAATCTGCAGATGTAACTGAGCAGATGAAGCGTGGATGTGTGTGTCTGCACCAGGTTTAAACTGTTTTTTAATTACTGACTGGATTTGAAAATGTAAGAGGCACATGTGACCTGTGCTCAGGGTTAGGACTAAACCAGGACTAAACCAGGACTAAACCAGGACTAAAACAGGACTAAACCAGGACTAAACCAGGACTAAACCAGGACTAAACCAGGACTAAAACAGGACTAAACCAGGACTAAACCAGGACTAAACCAGGACTAAAACAGGTTTAAACCAGGACTAAACCAGGACTAAACCAGGACTAAACATTGACTAAACCAGGACTAAACCAGGACTAAACCAGGACTAAACCAGGTCTAAACATGGACTAAACCAGGACTAAACCAGGACTAAACCAGGTCTAAACATGGACTAAACCAGGTTTAAACCAGGACTAAACCAGGACTAAACCAGGACTAAACCAGGTCTAAACCAAGACTAAACCAGGACTAAACCAGGTCGAAACCAAGACTAAACCAGGACTAAACCAGGTCTAAACCAAGACTAAACCAGGACTAAACCTGGTCTAAACCAGGTCTAAACCAGGACTAAACCAGGACTAAACCAGGTCTAAACCAGGACTAAACTAGGTCTAAACTAGGTCTAAACCAGGACTAAACCAGGTCTAAACCAGGTTTAAACCAGGACTAAACCAGGACTAAACCAGGACTAAACCAGGACTAAACCAGGACTAAGCCAGGTCTAAACCAGGACTAAACCAGGACTAAACCAGGACTAAGCCAGGTCTAAACCAGGACTAAACCAGGACTAAACCAGGACTAAACCAAGACTAAACCAGGTCTAAACATGGACTAAACCGGGACTAAACCGGGACTAAACCAGGTCTAAACCAGGACTAAACCAGGACTAAACCAGGACTAAACCAAGACTAAACCAGGTCTAAACATGGACTAAACCGTGACTAAACCAGGACTAAAACAGGACTAAACCAAGACTAAACCAGGACTACACCAGGACTAAACCTGATCTATACCAGGTCTAAACATGGACTAAACCAGGTCTAAACCAGGTCTAAACCAGGACTAAACCAGGTCTAAACCAGGACTACACCAGGACTAAACATGGACTAAACCAGGTCTAAAAAAGGATTAAACCAGGACTAAAAAAGAACTAAACCAGAACTAAACCAGGACTAAACCAGGACTAAAAAAGGATTAAACCAGGACTAAAACAGAACTAAACCAGAACTAAACCAGGACTAAACCAGGTCTAAACCAGGTCTAAACCAGGTCTAAACCAGGACTAAACCAAGACTAAACCAGGACTACACCAGGACTAAACCTGATCTATACCAGGTCTAAACATGGACTAAACCAGGACTAAACCAGGGGACTAAACAGGACTAAACCCAGGTCTAAACCAGGACTACAACCAGGACCAAACTAAATGGACTAAACCAGGTCTAAAAAAGGATTAAACCAGGACTAAAAAAGAACTAAACCAGAACTAAACCAGGACTAAACCAGGACTAAACCAGGACTAAACCAGGAGTAAACTGGGACTATAAAAGGACTAAACCAGAAAATAAACAGTAAAATTATCATATTTTCTGGACTAAGTCGCACTTTTTATATTTTTCTTTTCATAGTTTGGCGACTTATTTGATTATATAATTTCTCATCTTTGTTACAGTCACACTGCATTTTTTCTTCATTATTATGCTTTTTTTTCTTTTTTTTTTACTTATACTCCAGAGTGACTTACAGTCTGGAAAATATGGTAATTAAAGAAAAAAAATAAAATATCAAAATCATTATAAAAAAAAACTCAAAATTTTCCCCATGTCCAGAAAACACACATGAGATTATTTTTTATTATTATTTTCCCTGTGTCGTGTGATGACGGTGAGTGTATAAAAAAACATCACAAAACCATTTTAAATCTATATTTCTCTAACTCATCTGTTGATCGTTGCTGTTGTTTACAGACGCTCAGCCGTGTCCTTGAACGCCTCTGGATTTTCTGATCATTTTCCCTAATTTCAAAGTCTCCACTTGGTCGGATCTTCGCCTCATTCTCACAGATAATAGATTTAAACACCGTCCTCCACCCTCCTCCACCACAATAACTCAAAACACTTCCTCTGCCACTTTAATTGCCCTATTAAAATATTTCTCCTTTTAAGATGTGTCACATAATCCAGGGCCCGAGCCTCATTATGGAGCTTCCCTGCAGCCAATTACCTGGACTTCACAGACTGTGCGACGAGAGCCACGCCACACACCCCACGCCGTTTGGACTCTGTCTCTGGGGCGGCTGTTTTCAGGAGTCAGGTGAGAGGGTGGCTGACCTTTACCGTGGAAATAATGACTTGTACTTGTGCTCCGAGCTCCAGGGGGGTAAAAAAAAAAAGAGAAAACCTCCTGTGACGTGTGACAGCTGCAGAGTGGGGCTGAGAGTCGGGGAGTCGCTCTGAGACTTACTCTGCACTCAGCGCTTTGATAGAGGAAAACTGAAGTGTGAGTGACGACGTGTGTGTGTGTGTGTGTGTGTGTGTGTGTGTGTGTGTGTGTGTGTGTGTGTGTGTGTGTGTGTGTGTGTGTGTGTGTGTGTGTGTGTGTGTGTGTGTGTGTGTGTGTGTGTGTGTGTGTGTGTGTGTGTGCGTCGTGCTGAAAGGAAAAAGGCGTCAGACAGATTTGCAGAGGTATAAACTTGTCGATACTTCCTGTGTTCACATTCCGAGCTGAAGTGTGTCAGGAGGGAGAAGGATTGACTCTGAGAACAGTTCAAATGAATAAAAGTGGAGCAGAAGAGCGTGTGGACCTGACGGACGATGCACGTGTCCCGCCACTTTTGTTCTTCGTGGAAAAAATCTGTTAATAGTTTGTAGGTGAATGTTTAAATGTGACACTTGTGAGGTTTAAGTCATGTTTTAATGTTATAAATGCGTCACAAACAGACCTGGAGCTGTGTTTTGTTTCATTCACATGTTTGAGTCACACTTTATTATTAGTCTGTAACATCTCCAAAGCTCAAAACGCTCTGTTCCACCTTGTGATGTCATCAAGTGGTAGTTTTCAGTTACATTTTATCTTTAGTTCAGCAGAAATGAGCAACTCCAGAGGCTGAAATGATCCAAATGATTCTAGAAATGAAGGTGTGTGGAGTTTAAAAACACAGTGGAGCACTTACTGTATCACATGATGACATCACAAGGTGGAACAGAGTATTTTCTCAGTTTAAGAGTAAATCTGAAGGTTTGTGAGTTAAACATGTGAGAATGAAACACAACTCCAGGTCGGTTTGTGACGAGGAAACATTAGAACAGATCAGAAAATTGTTTAAAATTGAGACTTTAATGCCAAAATATGCATTAAAACTTTATTTTATTAACTGGATTTCAAAATATATAAATACTAATATATTTATTTATTCCACTGACCTGGATTGTTGCGTCACAGGTAAAAATCTGAAGTAGTTTCAAGTTAACAGCTCCTTTTACCTGTAGTTCAGTAGAAATTGGAAACTCCGGGTCTGAAATGATCCAAATGATTCTAGAAATGAAGGTGTGTGGAGTTTGAAAACACAGTGGAGCACTTCCTGTATTGCCACATGATGACATCACAAGGTGGAACAGAGCATTTTTTTTATCAGTTTGAGAGAAAAACTCAGCCTGAATCTGCAGGTTTGTGTGTGTTTGTGTCTTCAATTATTAAGTATGATTATTTTGGGGGTTTTTTGGTTAATATTTTTAAATAACTTCCATAATTTACAGCTCATAAACACATTTTTTAACCAAATAAAAAAGAATAAGATAAAGCAAATTGTATATATTCCCTGTCTTATAAAATGAAATTATTCTACTGGTTTAACAGGGAGCGGGCCCTTAGCAACGCTGTCAATCAAACCTGTTGCTAACGCTAACAGGAGTGACGTCGGGGACAGAAGGACCTGATGTGTCTGTTATTAATGTTGATTTACAGACATAATAATGAAATAAAAACCCCAGGATCATGTGGAGGGTTAATACGAACATTTAAGACCAGAACGAGGAGTCTGGAGCGCGGCGGTTAGCAGGTTAGCTAGCTCCGTGTCGGCTGCTCTCTGTGGGGGAGACGCACTGGGCTGAGGCTGGAGGAGATGAAACGAGGACACAGAGGGACGAGGGGAGAGAGGGAAAGAGGGAGAGGTCAGTGGAGCAGGAAGACGAGTGTGAAAGAGACATGATCGAAAAGAACAAGCACAAAATTATGGACTTGTCATGTTGAAGTGAACCTGTAGATGGAGCTCTTCAGGCAAAAAGACGTTATACAGATATTTGGAGATTGTATTGAGCATAAGATTCTGTTTTTCAGGAATAATAATGGAGTAAAACTGAATTATGTCCTCTGTCCACACTCTGTCCTCTGTCCACACTCTGTCCTCTGTCCACACTCTGAGCTCTGTCCACACTCTGTCCTCTGTCCACACTCTGAGCTCTGTCCACACTCTGTCCTCTGTCCACACTCTGAGTTCTGTCCACACTCTGTCCTCTGTCCACACTCTGTCCTCTGTCCACACTCTGTCCTCTGTCCACACTCTGAGTTCTGTCCACACTCTGTCCTCTGTCCACACTCTGAGCTCTGTCCACACTCTGAGCTCTGTCCACGCTCTGAGCTCTGTCCTCTGTCCTCTGTCCACACTCTGTCCTCTGTCCACACTCTGTCCTCTGTCCACACTCTGTCCTCTGTCCACACTCTGTCCTCTGTCCACACTCTGAGTTCTGTCCACACTCTGTCCTCTGTCCACACTCTGAGCTCTGTCCACACTCTGAGCTCTGTCCACACTCTGTCCTCTGTCCACACTCTGTCCTCTGTCCACACTCTGACTCTGTCTCTGTCCACACTCTGTCCCACACTCTGAGCTCTGTCCACACTCTGTCCTCTGTCCTCACTCTGTCCTCTGTCCACACTCTGTCCTCTGTCCACACTCTGTCCTCTGTCCACACTCTGTCCTCTGTCCACACTCTGAGTTCTGTCCACACTCTGTCCTCTGTCCACACTCTGAGTTCTGTCCACACTCTGTCCTCTGTCCACACTCTGTCCTCTGTCCACACTCTGAGCTCTGTCCACACTCTGTCCTCTGTCCACACTCTGAGTTCTGTCCACACTCTGTCCTCTGTCCACACTCTGTCCTCTGTCCACACTCTGTCCTCTGTCCACACTCTGAGTTCTGTCCACACTCTGTCCTCTGTCCACACTCTGAGCTCTGTCCACACTCTGTCCTCTGTCCACACTCTGTTCTGTCCACACTCTGAGCTCTGTCCACACTCTGTCCTCTGTCCACACTCTGCGCTCTGTCCACACTGTCCTCTGTCCACACTCTGAGCTCTGTCCACACTCTGTCCTCTGTCCACACTCTGTCCTCTGTTCACACTCTGTCCTCTGTCCACACTCTGTCCTCTGTCCACACTCTGTCCTCTGTCCACACTCTGTCCTCTGTCCACACTCTGTCCTCTGTCCACACTCTGTCCTCTGTCCACACTCTGCGCTCTGTCCACACTCTGTCCTCTGTCCACACTCTGTCCTCTGTCCACACTCTGAGCTCTGTCCACACTCTGAGCTCTGTCCACACTCTGTCCTCTGTCCACACTCTGTCCTCGTCTGTCCACACTCTGAGCTCTGTCCACACTCTGTCCTCTGTCCACACACTCTGTCCTCTGTCCACACACTCTGTCCTCTGTCCACACTCTGAGTTCTGTCCACACTCTGTCCTCTGTCCACACTCTGAGCTCTGTCCACACTCTGTCCTCGCTCCAGACTCTGTCCTCTGTCCACACTCTGTCCTCTGTCCACACTCTGTCCTCTGTCCACACTATGTCCTCTGTCCACACTCTGTCCTCTGTCCACACTCTGAGCTCTGTCCACACTCTGTCCTCTGTCCACACTCTGTCCTCTGTCCACACTCTGAGTTCTGTCCACAGTCTGTCCTCTGTCCACACTCTGTCCTCTGTCCAAACTCTGAGCTCTGTCCACACTCTGTCCTCTGTCCACACTCTGTCCTCTGTCCACACTCTGTCCTCTGTCCACACTCTGAGCTCTGTCCACACTCTGTGTCCTCTGTCCTCTGTCCACACTCTGTCCTCTGTCCACACTCTGTCCTCTGTCCACACTCTCTGTCCTCTGTCCACACTCTGAGTTCTGTCCACACTCTGTCCTCTGTCCACACTCTGAGCTCTGTCCTCTGTCCACACTCTGTCCTCTGTCCACACTCTGTCCTCTGTCCACACTCTGTCCTCTGTCCACACTCTGAGTTCTGTCCACACTCTGTCCTCTGTCCACACTCTGAGCTCTGTCCTCTGTCCACACTCTGAGCTCTGTCCTCTGTCCACACTCTGAGTTCTGTCCACACTCTGTCCTCTGTCCACACTCTGTCCTCTGTCCACACTCTGTCCTCTGTCCACACTCTGAGTTCTGTCCACACTCTGAGCTCTGTCCACACTCTGTCCTCTGTCCACACTCTGTCCTCTGTCCCGCTGTGACGGCTCCAGAAAAGAACTGTACAGAAATACAAAGTCAGATGCCATTATTTATCGTCTCTGAAGTGACTTATTTATGAGGCAGAAACAATGAAATCCTTCTTGATCCTCGTTCAATTATTTACTCTGAAATGGTTAATTCCACACGAAGCTCGGGCAGATCCTCCTCTGTTCTCATCAATACTTTATCAATGTTCTTAAACCAGAAAAGGACTTGAAGAAACAGTTTTACGTCTGCTGTGTGATAAAATTGCGGGTTAACAACTAAAATTGATGCAGTTATCGTTGTTTTCCCTGTGGGTGTGAAGCTAACTGGAGGCACTACTCTGTGTGAAGCTCAAGTTAGACTTAATCTGAGTTTTATTTTAACACAAAGAACTGAGTTAGCTGGAAGTACAACAGGCTGAGAGCTGAACTGTGCTGTTAAACAAGTCCCTCGTAAATTATACTACAGCCACAAGCTAGTTAGCATTAGCATTAGCATTAGCATTAGCCAACAGTCCTGAGAATGTGCGGTTTTAATACATTTTATATGTATTTTTTTTGTTTTCAGGCAGGATTTTCAAACTTAAACTTCTCCTCTGTTCTGCTAAATACTAAAAAAGGACTTGGTTGGACTTGGACGGGTTTTGCGTTTGGGTTTTTTGTTCAGTAAATTGATAAAATTGCGGGTTAATAACTGAAATTGATGCAGATTTGATGATAATAAAAGTGGCTAATCAGAGCCGGTTGTTTGGCGAGTCGGTGGAGGGGATAAGGACGTGTTGGCGTCTCACGGGGAGGCGGCTGGTCCCAGGTCGACACTCTCTGAAGTGGCCTAATGAAAAGAGACGCGTCGCTGATCGCTGCTATATCCGGAGCTCGTGTGGAAGTGGCATCGATTTAACAATTTAGCAGCGCCTCCTCTGTGTGTTTCAATTAGTCACAGCTCAATAGCGCCCCCTCCCCCCGAGACGGCCCCAGGGACGCACACGCAGAGCACGCACAGAAACACGCACACGCACGCAGAAACACGCACACACACGTAGAAACACGCACACACACGTAGAAACACGCACACACATGTAGAAACACACACACACATGTAGAAACACGCACACACATGTAGAAACACGCACACACATGTAGAAACACACACACACATGTAGAAACACGCACACATGCAGAAAACACACACGCAGAAACACACACACACATATACAAACACACATACGCAGAAACACGCACACACATGTAGAAACACACACGCAGAAACACACACATGTAGAAACACGCACACACATGTAGAAACACACACACACATGTAGAAACACGCACACATGCAGAAACACACACGCAGAAACACACACACACATATAGAAACACATACGCAGAAACACACACACACATGTAGAAACACGCACACACATGTAGAAACACACACACACATGTAGAAACACGCACACATGCAGAAACACACACGCAGAAACACACACACACATATAGAAACACACACGCAGAAACACGCACACACATGTAGAAACACACACGCAGAAACACACACACACATGTAGAAACACACACGCAGAAACACGCACACACATGTAGAAACACGCACACACATGTAGAAACACACACGCAGAAACACGCACACACACGCAGAAACACACACACACATGTAGAAACACACACACAGAAACACGCACAAAAAAAACACACACAGACACACACACGCAGACGACGCACAGAAACACACACACACACAGTAACACGTACACAAAAACACACACAGACACATAAACACATACAGAAACATGCACACAAAAACACACACAGAAACACACATTCAGAAGCTCGCACACAAAAACAAACACATACACACACATGCAGACGATGCACAGAAACACGCACACACACGCAGAAACACACACAGAAACACGTACACAAAAACATACACACACACAGAAACATACACATAGATACACACACTCACAGACGACGCACAGAAACATGCACACAAAAACACACACAGAAACACACACACACACACAAAACACACACACAAAACACACACAGAAAAACACACACACACACTCCTCAGTAAAGTGTCCAGGAGCCACAGAGCCTCAGCTGCTCCTCTGCACATGTAGGAGCAGCGGCTCTACTCCGAGCTCCTCCTCTGTGTCTGAGGGAGCTCCAGCCCCGAGGAGAGACTCACTTCAGCCTCTTCAGTCCCCGATGTTCAGGTCATCACCCAGACGTCATGAAACAGGGAGAGTCCAACATAAACCCAGAGCTTTAAACTCAGCTCCTTCTTCACCAGACGACTCAGCGACTTCAGAGGAGCAGGTGACTTCATGATTACGTGGTTTATAGTTTGGTGTATGACACTAAAGGAGCCTGAAAGGTCAGAGGTCAGAGGTCATGTGGTACACAGCAGGAGTAATGAACTACACCGTACAGTCAGTGACTTAAAGGTCGTGTATTATGCAAATCTGACACTTGTAGCTTTACGTCATGTTTTAATCCTGTTTCCTCCTCAAAAACAGACCTGGAGTTGTGTTTTGTTTCATTCACATGTTTGAGTCACACTTTATTATTAGTCTGTAACATCTGTAAAGCTCAAAATGCGGCGTTCCACTTTGTGATGTCATCAAGTGGTCATTTTAACAGCTCCTTTTACCTTTCATTCAGTTGTAGATTAGCAATTCCAGGACTGAAATGATCCAAATGATGCTAGAAATGAAGGTGTGTGGAGTAAAAACACAGCGGAGCACTTCCTGTATCACCACATGATGACATCACAAGGTGGAACAGAGTGTTTTTTTGTCAGTTTGAGAGAAGAACTAAGCCTAAATCTGGAGGTTTGTGAGTTAAACATGTGAATGAAACAAAAAAAACACATCTCCAGGTCCAGGTTTGTGACGAGGAAACATCAGAACAGATCGAAAAACCAAAACTTGTGAATCATCAGATTTTCACTTGTGATTTACCAGAATACGGCTTTTATTGAGTGACTCGGTGCAGGTGCAGGCAGCAGTGAAAGTGACCACGATACGTCCTCCTCAGGTGTGTGAACCACAGACGGGATAAAGACGTGGACGTCACCCACAGCTTCAGCTCCACATGAAGCTCATCGAGGCTGGAGCAGGGACAGAGGCGAATCGGGAGCAGAATTCCATATTAGGAATTCTGACAGCGAGTATCATAGCAACCAAAGAGCCAATCAGGGTTAATACAAACATGTAAGAGCAAAATGACGAGTCTGACAGCAGCAGTTACAGAGAGAGAGAGAGGCAGTTTTTCAAAAGACAAAAAAAAAAAAAAAAAAACCCTCAAAAAAAACCAAAAAACCTCAAAATAACAAAAAAATAAAATGAAACCTCAAAATAACAAAAAAATACAATCAAAATAACAAAAAAATAAATAAATGAATAAATAAATAAACTCCAAATAACAGAAAAAACAAAAACCTCAAAATAGCTAAAAAATAAAATTAAATTTTAAAAAAATTCAAAATAACTAAAAAAAAAAAAAGACTCAAAATAACAGGGGAAAAAACCCTCAAAATAACTAAAAAAAAAAAACAAAAAAAAAAAAAAAAAAAAAAAAAAAAAAACTCAAAATAACGAAAAAAAAAACAAAAAAAACCCAAAAACAATTAAACTCAAACTAACTTAAATAAACAAAACAACTCAAAATAAAAATTTTTAAAAAAGAAAAAAATCTCAAAATGACAAAAAAAAACAAAAAAAAACAAACAAAACAGAATCATGTAGAGGGTTAATACGAACATTTAAGACCAAAATGAGTCTGATAGCAGCAGTTATAGAGAGACGGGACAATTTCTCAATTTTAAGTGAACTGGAGCCAGAGTGGATGGAACCAGAAGTTTGCCCATGAGCGGCTAGCATGTTAGCTATGTCCATTTATATAAATAGTCTATGATTTAAACATAACTGAGTGATCTGAGAGTACACACACTGCATTAGTCCATGTAAAAAAGGCCCACGTGAGGCATCAAACTGAGGGATATGGACTTAAGTGCACAGTAACCCCGACATCTATCATCATCCTTAAACAAATGCTGCCAGTGAACAGATGCAAACCAATACATTCTTGTTTTTTGTGTATTTTGTCAAACAGTCCAAAGGTTTCCTCACAGCTGTGCGGTACGGGGGCGTGGCCAGACCCTCTTATGACCACGACGGGCTGGGACACTCTGGATAACAGCAACATGGAAGCTCCCACTGTTACGATCATCTGCAGAAGGTCAAAGGATCCATCTGTGAGCTCCAAACTCAGCTCATCAAAACCTTCTGTGTGCCAAGAATTCTAACATTTATTACATGCAAATAATGCTTTTTATAAGTTTAAGTTCACAAATTAGCCATTATCTTTGACTTTTCCAGAACAAAACCAATAAGAACTGTTCAGATTCTGTGCGATCCCTCAGTCGTCCAGGTCTGATCCACGGTAAAAGAAAATTCAAATCTGTAGCAGGACAAAAAGCTGCAGGAGTGAAGTTGTTTGGCTGCTCATCCAAGTCGCTTCTTCAGTTCAGTCTTTAGACTTATATCTAAACAAAGAAAACCATAGAGCTAGTCAGAATACGTGAGAGAGAACCCATTAAGGGCCTGAAAGATTATACAGTCGTCCCTCGTTATATCTCGTTCACCTTTCGTCGTCTCGCTGTTTCATGGATTTTTTTAGTGTAATTTTTCATGCTTTTTACAGCGTATGAATGTGCATTGTGTTCTGCGTCCTGATTGGCTGAGTGACTGTAGACCATTGTGTTCTGCGTCCTGATTGGCTAAAGGACTGTAGACCATTGTGTTCTGCGTCCTGATTGGCT
The DNA here is from genome assembly GCA_019594935.1 of Periophthalmus modestus. Classification (NCBI taxonomy): domain Eukaryota; kingdom Metazoa; phylum Chordata; class Actinopteri; order Gobiiformes; family Gobiidae; genus Periophthalmus; species Periophthalmus modestus. The sequence goes on from JAIEZT010000244.1 coordinate 44,386, forward strand.
GAGTGACTGTAGACCATTGTGTTCTGCGTCCTGATTGGCTAAAGGACTGTAGACCATTGTGTCCTGCGTCCTGATTGGCTGAGGGACTGTAGACCATTGTGTTCTGCGTCCTGATTGGCTGAGGGACTGTAGACCATTGTCCATCAGTCTCCTCCGTGTCTCCTGTACAGTACAGAATGTGTCAGACAAATTTACATAAATGTTGGATCAGTGTGACTCTGAAGTGCTGTATGTTTGCAAGTTTTCTCCCCGACAAAACCCACAATGTCGATGAAACGTTCTGCACCGACAAAGGCACCGACGAAGGTTTGAACTTTGTGTTTAAACAAGAGAGAAATGTGAGAAAATGTTAATGTGTGAGAAAAGTGTATAAAGTGTGTGGTGAGGGGTTTTACAGACAAGAAACAGAGAGAATAATGTAAAAATAAAGCTGATACTTCGTGGATTTTGCCTGTCGCGGGTTATTGTTCAATAGACCTACCAACAAACAGAAACTGCAAGCAAACAGGTGTGTTAGCTTCAGTGTCGTTAGCGCCTCCTTATATAAGGCAGTGCGCTGCTGTAATCTGACCAGAACTGAAGAAGAAGCGGAATTTCAAATCTGTCCCGTTGACAGATTTGAATTTTTCTTTTACTGTGTTGTTCAGATTCGTTCATCTTAAAGTTTTGCAGTGGACTCTGCGACACACGGAGCCATTAAAACAGAACGTCATGGTTCAGTTAATGTGGCCATAAAATCTAAATCTCAACTGAAATAAATAAATATACACTTGGAAATGTCGTTATATTTGCTCTGAACGGTCCATGTTCCTCAGATGCCCTGGATAAATAAACACGTTTGTTCACAGCGTCCTGTTACTGTCTGTCACATTTTCCTGCAGACCCTTTCCACGTTCCTCCTGGAGACTTGGCCTGGAGAAACGGCGGCCGTGAAAAAAAACTCCATCCACCCATTCTCGGAGCGTTGCCACGGGCGACTCCTGCTGCCGCTCGGCTTTGGACAGAGCCATGCTGGAGGTGTAGTGTGGAGAGAGGGAGCCGGCGCGGGACAGCATGCACGACGGGAAGTCTGGCTCCTCCTCCTCGAGCGGGACGATGGACCAGATCTTGGGTTTGTCGCCGGCGCTCCGGAGCTCGGGGTAGAAGGTGGTCTGCGGGGGGACGGGGGGTGAGGGCGTGGCAGTCCGGGGACAGTCTCTGCTCCTGGAGTGCGTCAGGGGCGGAGTCTGGGTCCTCACGGAGAAACGGAGGTTTAGGTTCTGAATCGGAAGCGTCGGATTCTAGCAGGTCGAAGTCGTCCAGGTCGCTCTGCAGATCGCCACACGGCTGCTCTGAAAGGGTTAACGATTAAAAATGATTAACAAAGATAAACAATGATAATTATAAAGGCAAAAATTCACTTTAATCCAACAAGTCTGTGTAATCCCTCAGTCGTCCAGGTCTGATCCATCGGAAAAAACTAAACTGAAGAAGCGACAGTTTTTTTAATGTTTGAAGGAGGTGTTGTTTGGGTTCCATAAACTGTAGATATAAATCGACGTAGCTAACCTGCTAGCCACTGAGTTCCAAATACAAAATGAGCAACTGTCTCTCTCTCTGTACCTGCTGCTGTCAGACTCGTCATTTTGGTCTTAAATGTTGTTGTTTTCTTAAATGTTTTTATTTTTTGTTATTTTTTGTCATTTTGATTGATTTATTTTTTTTTTTTAAGTTATTTGGAGTTGTTTTATTTATTAATTTTTTTAGTTAGTTTGAGTTTTTTGGGTTTTTTTTTAATTGTATTTTGAATTTTGAATTTTTTGTTTTTTTTAGTTATTTTGATTGTTTGTTTTTTTCTGCTATTTTGAGTTGTTTTTTTTAGTTATTTAGATTTATTTATTTATTAGTTATTTTAAGTTGTTTTTGTTATTTTGTGTTGTTTTATTTATTTATTTTTTAAATTAGTTTGAGGTTTGTTTGTTTTTGTTATTATGTTGTTTATATTTTGAGTTATTTTGAGTTTTTGTTTTTTTCTGCTATTTTGACTTTATTTTTTCATTTTAATTTTATTTTTTTATTTTTTTATTTTGAGTTTATTTTTTGTCTTTTGATAACCTGTCCCCTCTCTCTGTCCCTGCTGCTGTCAGACTCATGTTGGTCTTAAATGTTCGTATTAACCCTCTACATGATCCTGGGGTTTTTATTTCACGTCTGTGTCTGTAAATCAACATCTGAACATTAATAACAGACACATCAGGTCCTTCTTTCCCCGATGTCGCTCCTGTTAGCGTTAGCAACAGGTTTGATTGACAGTGTTGCTAAGCGCCTGCTCCCTGTTAAACCAGTGATGTGGGCCAGAAGAGGCGTTACCTTCAACTGCGTCGCTCCTGATTGGCTCTGTGGTCCCAATAATTACATCATTCCATTGTTTCTAATCTAACTTTGCCTCACACATGTTTTGATTTGTGAATCTGCTGTTTTCACGTGGACCTTAGGTTGTACAAATCCAGATTTACCTGACGTATCGTGGTCACATGGGAGGGGCTTCTCTGCCTCGTCACTTTCGTCCCCGCCTCTGTCCTCTGAGCTCTTACAGGCGCGAGGAGACCATGTGACTTTGTTCTCCTTCTTCAGCCTCCTGCGGGCGTTGGCGAACCATGTGGACACCTTTGGAACGGAACAAACGTGATGAACTGTGGCTGTGTTCACACTCGCACCAAGCACATCGAAACTACGGCTAAAAACAGGGATAAAAGTTCACGTCCAGTGCTGCTTTTGGCTCTGCTGTTTCCCCCGTTTGTTTGTTCTTGTTTGTCTCTGCAGATTGTTCAGTTGTCTATCGTCAAACACTTTATGCTACAGTATTTTTCCAGTTCGTTAAGAGCCTGTGTGCCGCTTCCCTCACCTCTGCTCCTCGGCCCTGTCGCTCCAGTCACTCCCCTCTGCTCCTCGGTCTGACTCCCTCCAACAAAACTGTTAAACGCATTTGTCTCAGTCAGATTTTGGGTCCAACTCTGGCTCACCCCTGACAGTTTATGAGGACCAGGAACCAAACGAGGACTCCAAAATCAGCCAAACTCACACAAGCACTGACCACCACACCCTCTGACCTGTGTGAGCGTCATCCTGGTGATGATGGCCAACATGATCTTCTCTCCTTTCGTGGGGTACGGGTTCTTCTGATGCTCCTGGAGCCAGGCCTTCAGCGTGCTCGTCGTCTCTCGTGTGGCGTTCTTCCGTCGGGCGGCTCCGTCCGAGGAGCTGTACCTGCGCCGTCCAGAGACGAACAGCTCAGGTCACGTGTTCCTCCAAGTTTTATATTAGTACGTTATGTATGAAAGTGAAAGGTTTGGACACAACCGCTCATTCAGTGTTTCTTTTTTCTTTCTTTTTACTACTTTCGACATGTTAGATACATATATATGAATAAGAGGGAGTGTCCAGACTCATCCACACATGGACTTTTCCTTTTCAGAAACAGAGAATAACATACAGGAAAATATACAACATCTCCAGAATTGACTTTTCATCTTTGCTTGTTCTTAATTCACATAAACGCTTCTGTGTATGTCCAAACCCACCCGAATCTGTCGTAGGGATACTGTCCAAATGTGCAGTCGTATGGGTAATAGGCCGGTGTGTGAGAGGCCGCTCCGTCCTTTGGCTCAGGAGCTCCCTGAAACACACAAGAAACACACAAGAAACACACATGAAACACACGAGAAACATTCAAGAAACACACATGAAACACACGAGAAACACACATGAAACACACGAGAAACACACGAGAAACACACATGAAACACACATGACACTGTGGTGTTGAGCGGTTTAAAGAGGAGCACGCACACACACACACACACACACACACACACACACATACACACACACACAGACACACACACACACACACACACACACACATACACACACACTCTCACACACACACACACACACACACATACACACACACTCTCACACACACACACACACACACACACACACACACACACACACACACACACACACACACACACACACACACACACACTCTCACACACACACTCTCTCACACACACACACACACACACACACACACACACACACTCTCACCCTGGAGCACGTGTCTCTGCTGCTGTAGTGTCTCTGTAGATACTGGTCTCTGTAGAGCCCGGACCCTGAGGAGCCCTGCACTATGTGGGACGGGGGCGTGGACGGCTCCAGACACGGAGTCAGAGGACCGGACGCCATCAGGAACTGCACACAGAGGAGTAAGAGCACAAACAAACAAACAAACAAACAAACAAACAAATAAACAAACAAACAAACAAACAAGAGAAACAAGAGAAAAGAGAAACATGCTCATGAGGCTGTGGACTTTCTTATGTCACAATAAACAGAGACTGAGGGACAGACTCAGACTCTGTGGACGGGACATGTTCTCAGATAAGTTTGAGTTTATCACAGAGTTAATAAAAGATAAACTCAGGACAATATGATCCAAGAACAGCTCAGTTTTCAGTTTATTCAATTCAATTCATTTTGTAAAGCACAACAGCAGTTTTCTCCTAGAGCTGAACAGATTTAACCAACAGAAAGTAATAAAATCACAGCCAGGCGCAGTTGGACATTAAATGGAACAGAATGATGTGTAAAACTGTGTCAGTGATACAGTTTTATTGTTACCTGTGGCGCTGTCTGGTATGAAAAGCCCATGTGAGAATAAGCCATCCTGGAGCTGGAGCCACTTCAGCCTCATCCGGCTCCACACGCCGCTGTGGACCCGGAGCTTCAGGTCCACTTCTCCAAACTCCCCCAGACGCTCCTGGAGTCACTCAGAGCGGCACATTACGCACAGGCTCCTCTTTACGCGCAGAGTCTGAGAGACTCAGTGTCCCTGTCTCTGTCTCTGTCTCAGACCCTGTGTGTCCCTGTCCCTGTCTCTGTCTCCGAGTGTGTGTCCCTGTCCCTGTCTCTGTCTCTGTCTCAGACCCGCGGTGAGCCCGTGTGATCAAAGCGCACATCTCCAGGCGCTTTGGTTTTAAGAAGCGCGTCTGTGACGTCATCCCGGCCGTGCGCGCGTGTGTGCGTGCGTGTGCGTGTAGACTAAACTCTCCTCACATCCAGACTCACTCCTGATCCAAACTTAAGCGCAGCCTGAGTCCCCGAGGCGCAATGAGACTGTGATCAATGCTCCACAGAAAGACGCATAAAGAGACGCACAAGCACACAGCGCACACGCACAGACACACACACACTGCGCACACACACACACACACACACACACACACACACACACACACACACACACACTGCGCACACGCACACGGAGAGCACACGGAGCGCAGTGTTTAAGGCGCACACAGAGACGCACACACTGCGCACACACTGCGCACACAGAGACGCACACACTGCGCACACACTGCGCACACAGAGACGCACACACTGCGCACACACTGCGCTCACTGCGCACACACTGCACACACTCGGAGCAGTGTTGTGGCCGGAGGGGGAAGCTGAACGTGCCGCGCTGACTCCACATTGACACGGGGTGATTGATGACTACATCCGGGCATTAGCATAATCGTTTTGCCCTGTAGTTTAGATAACTTGTCATCCTCATATTCATGAGGGATTTTCAGGTCTCCTCTGAGCAAATTAATCAAACAATAAACAGAGCGCGCTCCCCTGAGTGAGCACCTTTTACCCACAGAAGAGAGGCCAGGTTTAATAAGACGAGCCTGAGTCTAAAGAACAACACAAAATAACATGGACACACACAACAGTTTAATATGAACAGAACAGAACAGAGTTTAATATGAACAGAACAGAGTTTAATATGAACATACAGAACACACAGAACATACAGAACAGTTTAATATGAACAGAACAGTTTAATATGAACACACAAAGTTTAATCTGGATTCTGTCTGACTCTGTGGAGCGTGATGCAACTGTAAACATGTAAACATAGACAACTATAAACATATAAACAAATAAAACTATAAACATATGTTCTGTTCTGCTTTTATTTAAGAATGTTCGTTTCTGGTGTGAGAGTCAAAGACCAAGAGACTGAAGCATAAAGTCAGAAGGTTTAACGAGGTAAAAGAACGATGAAGCAACGGAGTCTGAGGAAACGACAGAAGAGTCTGAGATGTGCAACTTTTACAGAGTCTCAGGATGTTTGTGTTTGTGTGTTTGTGTTTTTGTGTTTGTGTAAAGTCTTCCTCTCGTCTGCACAGTGTTACACATTAAGAAACTCAAACAAGGTGAGTGTTTTATGAGCCTCTCGCTCCTTAATGAGGAGTGACTTTAACCCAAATGACCAGAACATAGGTGTTATCTTCTCGTCCTCAGGTCCTCCTAAGCTCCACGCTGCTCTGAGTTTAATGTCAGACGGGTTTAAGAGGAGAGTTTGAGTTACATGTTGTATATAAATGCAGAGTCCGTGGTGAGATTTACTCGTTACGACACATTTTCAGTCCAAAAGAAACGTTTGAGATCGATACTGAAGAATTTAGAGCAAACCAACAAGGCACAATCCCCATTTTCTTCACAGTTTAAGTATATTAACGATGTATATTTATTATTTTCACCCTCTGATAAAAGGAAACTATCGCGCTCATGGGCTAAACGACCTATTTCCAAATCAACCTTTTCGTTTAGTTCTGGAAAGGATCAGGATCAGCTTGTACAGAGTTTGGACCGGCCTTTTACGGCCGTTCCATCTGGACTTTCTGCTTAATTACGAGTCGTTTTAGTGATTTTGGCTCCAGCTTTGGAACTGTCACCAAACGCTCAGCCCACCGTCCACAGCCCTGACTCCAGCTTCGCTCCTCGTGAGTTTCACCAGAGAAACACAGGCAGGATTTGGCGGGGAATTCGATTTTCCTTTGTGCAGAGCGTGTTACCGTTTTTAATTAGATCACACAGCGGAAGCCAAAACAGAGAGTGTGAGCTCCACAAACAGCTCAGATCTTTGTCAGTGCTCCAGAAGGTTCAGAAACAGCTTCAGTTTGAATCGAGGCTCGTTTCAGTCGAGCGTTTCAGGGAAAATCAGCCCCAAGTGTCATTATTCAGGTCATTAACATAGAATTATGTCATTTTGTGGTACGTGTTCTGTTTGTTTTGTCTGATCTGAGTCCAGTCCTTTGTCTGTGTTTTCCTGGTCACTCCAATCTCACTCCAGCCTCACTCCAACTTTACACTAACCTCACTCCAACTTTACACTAACCTCACTCCAACTTTACACTAACCTCACTCCAACCTCACTCTGGCCTTAGTCCAACCTCATTCCAATATCCCTCCAGCCTCACTCTGGCCTCACTCTGGTCTCATTCTGTTCTTGCTCTGGTCTCAATCCAACATCTCTCCAACCTCACTCCAGCCTCACTCCAGCCTCACTCCAGCCGCACTCCATCTTCACTCCAACTTCACACTAACCTCACTCCAGCCTCACTCCATCCTCACTCCAACTTCACACTAACCTCACTCCAGCCTCACTCTGTCATCACTTCATCCTCACTCCAACTTCACTCCGGCCTCATTCCATCCTCACTCCAGCCTCACTGTATTTTGACTCCAGCCTCACTCCAGCCTCACTCCATCCTCACTCCAACCTCACTCTATTTTGACTCCAGCCTCACTCCAACCTCACTCCAGCCTCACTCCAACCTCACTCCAGCCTCACTCTATTTTGAGTCCAACCTCACTCCAGCCTCACTCCAACCTCACTCCAGCCTCACTCCAGCTGCACTCTATCGTCACTCCAGCCTCACTCCAACTTCACTCCAACCTCACTCCAGCCTCACTCCAGCCTCACTCCAGCCTCACTCCAACCTCACTCCAACCTCACTCCAACTTCACTCCAACCTCACTCCAGCCTCACTCCAGCCTCACTCCAGCCTCACTCCAACCTCACTCCAACCTCACTCCAGCCTCACTCCAACTTCACTCCAACCTCACTCCAGCCTCACTCCAACCTCACTCCAGCCTCACTCTATTTTGAGTCCAACCTCACTCCAGCCTCACTCCAGCCTCACTCCATCCTCACTCCAGCCTCACTCCAGCCTCACTCCAACCTCACTCCAGCCTCACTCCAACTTCACTCCAACCTCACTCCAGCCTCACTCCAGCTGCACTCTATCGTCACTCCAGCCTCACTCCAACTTCACTCCATCCTCACTCCAGCCTCACTCCAGCCTCACTCCAACCTCACTCCAGCCTCACTCCAGCCTCACTCCAGCCTCACTCCAACTTCACTCCAACCTCACTCCAGCCTCACTCTATTTTGAGTCCAACCTCACTCCAGCCTCACTCCATCCTCACTCCAGCCTCACTCCAACCTCACTCCAGCCTCACTCTATTTTGAGTCCAACCTCACTCCAGCCTCACTCATCCTCATCCTCACTCCAGCCTCACTCCAGCCTCACTCCAGCCTCCTCACTCCAGCCTCACTCCAACCTCACTCCAACCTCACTCCAGCCTCACTCCAACTTCACTCCAACCTCACTCCAGCCTCACTCCAACCTCACTCCAGCCTCACTCCAGCCTCACTCCAACCTCACTCCAACCTCACTCCAGCCTCACTCCAACTTCACTCCAACCTCACTCCAGCCTCACTCCAACCTCACTCCAGCCTCACTCTATTTTGAGTCCAACCTCACTCCAGCCTCACTCCAGCCTCACTCCATCCTCACTCCAGCCTCACTCCAACCTCACTCCAGCCTCACTCCAACTTCACTCCAACCTCACTCCAGCCTCACTCCAGCTGCACTCTATCGTCACTCCAGCCTCACTCCAACTTCACTCCAACCTCACTCCAGCCTCACTCCAGCCTCACTCCAGCCTCACTCCAACCTCACTCCAGCCTCACTCCAACTTCACTCCAACCTCACTCCAGCCTCACTCCAACCTCACTCCAGCCTCACTCTATTTTGAGTCCAACCTCACTCCAGCCTCACTCCAGCCTCACTCCATCCTCACTCCAGCCTCACTCCAGCCTCACTCCAACCTCACTCCAGCCTCACTCCAGCCTCACTCCAACCTCACTCCAGCCTCACTCCAACTTCACTCCAACCTCACTCCAGCCTCACTCTATTTTGAGTCCAACCTCACTCCAGCCTCACTCCATCCTCACTCCAGCCTCACTCCAGCCTCACTCCAACCTCACTCCAGCCTCACTCTATTTTGAGTCCAACCTCACTCCAGCCTCACTCCATCCTCACTCCAGCCTCACTCCAGCCTCACTCCAGCCTCACTCCAACCTCACTCCAGCCTCACTCCAGCCTCACTCCATCCTCACTCCAGCCTCACTCCAGCCTCACTCCATCCTCACTCCAGCCTCACTCCAGCCTCACTCCAGCCTCACTCCAGTCTCACTCCAGCCACCTCCTCTGTTCTCACTCCTGTCTGTAATAAAACTTTAAATCATTTATTCCTTTCTAGCTGCATTTTTGGATCTGTTCTTTACTACGTTTATCAATCTTTTTGCTGATAACACATAAAATCCCCCCTAGAGAAGAGAAAAAAACTCAAAATGTGCGGTTAAGGTTCTGGAAATGCGATGGGAGGAGGTGTAGAGTGGTGTAAAAGGACAGAGTATTCCCAGAGCACCTGGAGTAGACGCAGAACATCAGAGACACATCTCCAGAACGCTCGGGGCCACAGGGGACGGGCGTCTGTGGACCGCAGTTTGATTGGCATTCCATTTGTCCTGTGAAAGGTGCTCATATCCTCCAACACGGACCCAGCGCCTCGGCCTCATCTGCTGCTCAAATGAAGTTATCCGCTTCACATCCTCCACAAAAACACGTGCCACTCACTGAGAATGGAGAACTTATTTAGATACTGACACTAGACATGAAGACACGAATCTGGTCAGAGCAGGAAACTCAGCAGCAGAATAACCTTTCCTGGAAGCACGATTTACTACAAACTGCCTCTTCAAAAGTTGTAATCTGCTTTGTCTTTTTGTTCACGGATGTCAGTCCCAGGTGGAATCCCCAGATCTGCATGAACCTAATTCAGTTTCAGGAGAACAGAGCCTCAAATGACAAGGAACAATCTTGAGAAGTTGGTCCAGAAGTTCTCAGCCTGTTTTTAGCGAGCGCTGGATGCTAAAGAGGTTAGCATGCTACAGTAACATAGCTGAACTCGTGTGGTTCTGTTAAGTTCATCGATATTCTGATCATTTCTTCATCTCAAACCCGGTCAGCCGTGATCGTCCAATCAGATTTGTTTATTTCAGTGACATGTGACACGAAGCAGCTCATTGGTCGCCTCTGATTTACAAATAAAATCACGTTTCCCTCACCTCAGATTAACAGATTTTAGGCTGATTTTAGACGGATTCTGCAGAAATCCACCATGTTTTTCAGCCTCTGTGATATTTTTTCCCTTTATTATTCCCGATATGGGCGAACCTCTGACCTCTGACCTCTGAAAACGAGGAGATTCACCTTTGATCAGACTCATATCTCCGTAAACTGTTGACAAAGTGTGAATTCTGGATCCCAGGCTCTTTCCTACTGCTGGACCTAAAATCAATGTCAAAAATCGTGGCAAATGACTAAACAAACCAACAAATCACAGTTTAGTTCCCACAGTTTGAGAATCATGGAAACAATAAATATCACATTTCTAGTTCCATCTCAAATTTCTCACTGAACTGTGGGCGGTGCAAAAGACAAAAGCTGTTTGTTTGCTTTTTTTTACTTCGTTTTCGCTGTTTTCTCGTTCAAATGTGAGACGTTTTGAGCAGCTCATCGTCGTCATATTGAAACGACTTGAAACTCACTGGAGCCTGGAAATAGAACACACACTTTATCAAAACTTTACAAAGATGTGAGTCTGGGGATCGATCAGTCTCCCTGTTTTTGGATGATTGACAGATGGTTTAGCCAATCAGGGACACACGTGGTTCGTCTGTATCTGCAAAATAAAGGACAAAAGGGTGAAACAAACGGCGGATTTCTGCAGAATCAATGAGCGAAGCCTAAATTCTGGTAATCTGAGGTGACCAATGAGCTCTTTCGTGTCACTGAAATAAACAAATCTGATTGGACGATCACGTTCATGTCAGAGAGATCAGTTTGTCTCTGCCAGGAACTTTGGACCTATGATAAAAAGTGTTTGAAAAAGTTCCATTTTCATTTGTCAAAACCGTTTTTACAGAACCTGATTATTGCACATCCTGAGCTGCAGTTTGGAACCTGCAGAACTTCTTCAGAACTTTGGTATTTACTACATTTCCACTGACTCAGGATGAGATATTCTCCAGGATTTCACCGTGTTCTTGTGCTGAATGAACCCCTCACGCTTGGATAATGTTTTGAATATTCATCCTCTACTTATATATTAATTTACAATATGTTCATAATTTATGGCATTCCTCCACTTTTTTTCCTTAAGGCTCCGGGTTCGTTAGACCGTGATTATCTGGTTGTGATCCCATTCTCTTCGCATCAATCATTCATTCCAGATGCTTTGTGAAAAAAACAACATTATTTTCCAAGATGAGGCTGGAGCTGAAGGAGGAGGGGTTTGGAAGGGTTTGGAGGGAGGTGAAGGGGTTTGGAGAAGGTTTGGAGGAGGTTTGAAAAAGTTTTGAGGGGGAAGGGTTTTGAGGGGGTATGTATAAAGTTTGTAGGGGGTTTGGAGTGGTTTGGAGGAGGTTTGAAGAAGGTTTGGAGGAGGTTTGGAGGGGGTTTGAAGAAGGTTTGGAGGGGGTTTGGAGGGGAGGATGTGATCAAGTTTGGAGGGGTTTGGAGGCGGTTTGGAGAGGGTTTAGAAGGGTTTGGAGAGGGTTTGGATGGGTTTGTTGCACAGACTGTATAAAGAAGTGAACTAAGAGTGTCACGTCACCCACAGCTTCCGCTCCAAATGAAGCTCATCGAGGCTGGAGGGGCTAATATGGAGCAGCGTTCCGATCACGAGTATCATAGCAACCAAAGAGCCAATCTGGATCCAGGCTGTTGAGCGTAATGCCCCCTCCCACTCACATTACTGGTTTAGCAGGAGCGACCTCAGGGGAACGAAAGCACCTCATTTGTCTGTTATTAATGTTCATATCTTGATTTACAGACAAAATGAAGTGCGCCCATGAGCACTTCCTATTTGGAACTAGCAGGTTAGTTATTTATACTTACAGTCTGTGGTTTGGGGGGGCTTGGATGGGGCAGGGCTGTGTGGGTGATAATGACATAAGCGTGTTAATGTGAGAAGAGTTGAGCACTTTTGTATTTCAAGAAAGGCCAAAAACATCTACGATCACAAGTTCCTTCACTCACACGGTGCTGCATTTGAATATTCTCTGCCTCTTAAGTCTGAAATATATGAATTTTTAATCATCTTTAACACGTAGATGCTTTTGGAGCCTTCGTCCCAGGTTTCAAGCTCATATCGGGAAAGGAGCTCAGTAAAATGTGTTGGTGATACTAGATGAATGATTGACTGGAGAGTTCAGGTTCAGCTGGAGAAATGCAGGGTTGGAGTCGGCTGGAAGCTTCTTAACCAACTTTGATTTAAACCTGTTTTGCTGCTTGTCCAGTTTTTACAACGGCAGTGACAGCAACGCCTTACCTGGTTCAGCACAGCGTAAACCCAAAGTCACAGTACACGGCGTTGGCAACGATAATGAACAATCCAATAATATATGATGGGGCTTGATATTTATCGTGGCACTTTTCCTTGAGGAGGAGTGAGGAGATTTTTGCCATCCTCCTGACGACCTGTAGTTCAAATTTGTCCTCTCTGGACATATGTAAACCTGAATATCTCCAACCCAGTGCAGACAAGTGAAATAACTCCTTTTGACATGTACAGAGGACGTTTAGGGCTTTTCAATGATACCAAATGTGAAGGGGCGGGGCTTTGGTACCTGTCTTTTTTTCATCAAGGAAAATGCCGTCCATCAGTCCAAGCACATTTTTAAATAAGTGCATTTTACTTTTTATTGAGCAAATTATGGCTTGAAATGTTGATGGCATATTAAATATAAGTCTTTAAACAACACATTTAAACATCGTCTAATTCATTTTAACAGTTTTTTAGTGTAGTATTTAAGTGTTTAAAAATGTCCTCTGTCATGGACATTTGTAGTTATTTCCTCCATTTTATTCTATTTTTTAAAAATGACAAGAAAAGGATTCATTCTCAGTTGAGACTGCAAATTGTTGATGGAAAGAAGATGAAGATGCAGTGACTGAGGCAGGTGCAGAGGAAGATGATTCAGAAGTTCTGAAGATGAAATTCAGGCAGGACGAGCAGATGCAGAGGAGTCAGATCGAGCAGAACAGTCACATCTGAGTCCAGTCGGGATCCAGGGTGGAGCAAGAATCCAAAGTACATCTTGAGTTGAGACTTATTTTAATTTTAAGATTCAAATTCAAACTTGATGATGCTGATTCTGTCCGTTCAGTGGGATTCTCCTGTGGCGCAGAGTGTTTCCAGTATTAATGTTTAGCACAGTATTAATACATCACAGCTGATTTCTGCTTTTGTTTCTGATCAAATAAGAGACAAATGACCACAGATTGAATCAAATGTGTGGATTATTTATGTGATAATATCTCACATCACACTGGACTCGAGAGCGTGAGTCAGGAGTCGAAACTGTCGGGTATGAAACCAAACTAAACACTGAAAAAGAATCTGTTCATATAAACTTAATCTCCGTTTAACACCAGATGTGTTGCCATAAAAAAGAGTAAACTTCAAACACTGTTTCCTCAGCTGATCTGCATCGAACCGGAAATGATGTAACGATTAACAAACATATATAGTCGTTCACTCTGTTTTTTCATTCTTGGACGGTGATGAAAAGAAACCAACAAGACAAAATCGCAAAAGGAAAGTTTTAAGTGTAATTGTAAAGCAGCAGTGGCCACGACATGAATGAAAAAATATGTTTTTTTTAGAGTTAACTTGGAAGCACCAAAAGAACGATACAAGTTTACAGGAAACTTAGTCCTAATTATGACATTTTTCTTTCAAATAGCCCACACTGAGTTTTAAGGCAAGGACAAAATAGTGAGATTATCATCAAGTTTACTTTGAGCATTTGTTAAAAAAGTAAACTTTTTAGAAATCTGTATTCAAAATATGTTGTTTCTGCCGCTTCCACTTCAGTCAGACAAATATAGACAGGGCTACTCAAGGTAACACTCTCCTCAGCGCAAAAGAAGAGACGCTAAAAGGGACAAAGGCTCAACTTATGAATGGATTATGAGAAACTAGAGCTAGATCTTTTCTTCCACCACAAGACGCAACGCCACGTAAATCACAATGACACGAGGTACAGGCGCAAAGCATTCTGCGCCTCATCCGCAAACAAGGCTGCAAACACCACCCCGCTGTCCTCCTCATGTCAAAGAAGAAACTGCAGAACGAAAGAACTCTGAACGAGATCTTAGAAACAGTCTCCTCTCCTTCATCAATCATGCAGAGTCCTGGAGACAAGCTAACGCTCTTAGCCGCTGCGTCGCTGCTGTGTGGAGTGGACTGTAGGACTGTACCGGCAGCTCTTAGGAGAGTGTGTACAGTTAACGTGGGTGATCCCAGGGAGGCCAACCATATTCCTCCCCATCACTTCCACTTCATTACTCCAGGAGCGGCCATGTATTATTCAAGCCCTCCAGCCCCGGTCTGCAGGGAGCGATCCAGCCTTTAACAAACACTTTAGACCAGCTCTGCCTGCACTTATCCACAGTTAACACGGATCAGCCTGACCACAAACTGCAGGTCTGTCCGTATCACTGCACTATATTAATCATTTTTTAACATTTATATTTATATATCTTCAATGCTACTTTACAGAAATGCAGTTTTCTGTGAGAATTTGTGGTATTAGCTCAACTGTGGTGTCCCGCAGGGCTCAATTTTAGGCCCATTTTTGTTTTCATCAACTTGCCGCTAATTTTATTATTCAGGAAAACCTTTCTTTTCACTTTTTGTCATAATTAAAAGAAAACAAAGTCAGCACAGTGGTAAAAACTCTTATACCAGTTGGAAACAGTATAATCCACATTAAATTTGACTTCTCTTCCACATCAAATGCAGCTGCACTTCTCCAAACAGGAAAAACACTTTCAAACCTGTTACTCAAGGGCGTTTTTCTCTTCTAACTCAATGAATCTTTTATTGAATCAGTTTAAGATACAATTTCCCCGTTTATATGATGATGATGATGGACCTTTGCTGTTGAGAAAACTTCTTCAGGTGTTGTCTTTTTATTTTCTTGTTTTTATTTAACCCAATGAGAGCACCCAGACGCTCTTTTTCATGGGCGCCCTGTTTAAAATACACAAAAAACACACAAAACAGAAGTATATAAGTCCATATAAAACACACTGACCAGGCTCAGGGGGTTTACGGCTGTGACACAAAACTTTTGGTGCAAATCTTGACTTTAAACTGATTTATATGACGCACGATTCACTCAGTCCTTAAACTCTCACACACTGAACACATGTACTGAAAATACACTCACAAGTTACTCTTTCATCTGGTGGTATTCAGGATACAGTTACTTTATTACATTTAAATGAATTCATGGTGGTAGCTCATTTGCAATTTTATCTTTGAACTGCAGAGTTTAGTGAGAGAAAAGAAAACAGCTCTGGCAAAGTGTGAGTTTGTGCATTTTTTCTTTCTCCAATTAGACATAAATTAATATATAACAAAAATAAAACTGTAATTACATGTTTTTTCATTGTAATTTAAATGCAAATATGTGTAGAAGTATTCAGAGTATTCAGAACGCAGTACTCTGATTGGACCATGTATCAGAATGTTACAAAATACATTTAAATTCAGAATTCTGTAAATAAATACATTTGTTCTTCTCATCAGGTGGTTGGGTTGTGTTTTTTCTGTACAGTGAGAGTCATTATGTTCCTCCAGTCACACAGTCCACAGATTGAGCTGAACTATAATAATCTGACTCACACTGTGGACTTTATGAACACAGATTTGTCGTAGACACAGAAATAATGTGACATGAACCAAAGACATCACTTCACTTTGGCTCTTTTTACATCCGTCTTAAATCCAGGCTCAGACGGTTCTTTTTATCTGTACAAACGACTGAAAGGTTTTTATTCTGGACTGTTTTATCTGTGATTATTAATGTTTAGATTTGTCATATTATGATTTTAATGTATTTCTGATTCTGTGAAGCTCTTTGAATTACTTTATGGACCAACTGTGCTGTACAAATAAACTTGTCTTGCCTCCTAAAGCTGATGTTCTTCTGTCGTGTGTAAAATATTTTCTTACAAAGCAAATAAAAGTTTAACTGAAGGCCACAGTATTTGAGCTTAACACAGTTTTATTTTCCTCAGGTCATCTGCAAAGAAAATTGAATCTGACAGATATAGAAGGAGGGATCTGAAGGTAAAAGACTCGACAGACACTGTGACGGCTGCACCTTAGAGCTCAGCTGCCCCCATCTGGTGCACTCAGGTATTACAGGCCCATTCAAAGACCGGACAGTGTGTGAGTGTGTGAGTGTGTGAGTGTGTGAGTGTGTGCTTATGTGCGTTTGTGTGTGTGAGTGTGTGTTTGTGTGTGCACTTCTGGACGTGAGCTCACCTTGCAGCTATTGACCCGGGTCAAAAGATCATCTACAATTTAGTGACTGACCAAAGACAAGCTGCTCTTGTCTCGTGTCTGAATATGAGTGTGTGCAGATTTCATGTTTCATGTGAGGCCGGACCTCCCAGGATCCTTCTGACCACCAGCATCGTCCACTCAAACACAGGCCCCGGGGATTAAAGAGCAAATGTTTACTCCACATCTTCATCCAAAATGAAGAACATGAACCTCCCTCAACTTCAGCTGTTTGTTGCATTAGACTCGTTTCCTTTGGTGAACTCCAGAAATGTTAAAGAAACTCAGTCTGAAGTGAGTTTTTCATTAGACCACTTCAAACGCTGCACTTTATTGAGCTTTTAGTGTTTGTAGTGACCTCTGCTGGCATAAAATTCGACCTCCACTCCACACCTCAGACTCCATAAACTTTCCACTGCAGGACGGGACTGTTTCACTTTGGTGCAAAATTATATGGAATGATTCTTGATCCTAAAGAGACACAAAGGCAGAAAAAATAGGATTGGGTTGAAGAAGCACTGGCACATTGTTCTATAACTGTTTTTTGTTGATGTTTTTTTAATTAATTCAGTTTTAACGCATGAAAAGACGCGAGTAAAGGCGACAAATCTACATCTGATTGTTTGCCTTTGTCATAACTTCAGTGTTGAATTAAATCTTTCCAAGAACAATTAAACAAAATCCTAACAGAGGTGTATTTATGCTGCATTTTAAACGAAGATGCGCCTCATTATATCAGTGTTTTCAGCCCCTCTCTCCATGCAACAGCTGAGAGAACAACATTTAAACATCTAAAAACATCCAGTCCAAATTGACATATCAATCTTCATTTTCCGCTCCTCCTGCGTTTGTCACATCGGCGGTAAACACTGCAGTAATTCCATATCAGAAGCAGCTCGCCTCTCCCCTGAGCCTCTCTGTGAGCCATGACTGATCACGTATCATCAAACGCCATTGAACAAAGAATCAATCCACAGCTCCGGCTCTAAACCAGGCCATGTGCTCCAACGCGCCGCACGATAACAGTCGATTAAGAGCCTCTTTCGGGAGCGTGGAGCGTCCCTGGTGGATAACACGGGGCAATCATTTCTTTAGATTGGGCCTATGGGAGCGGGGATGCCGGGTGTCTATGTCCACTCCAATCACACGGCTAATGGAGAGCCGGGTTCGCATCTGTGACAGGGGAAACCAGATCTGCGCTCCCCCAGTGAGAGTGTGTCCAGAGCAGATAAACTGTTGGCAGGGATCCCCCACCATCCCCCGGGTCCATGCATGAGCACACAGCGTTTCACTATATGCACAGAAATGACACCGAGCTCGGGTGATGCTGGAGAATTTGCAGTTTGCAGTTGGTCAGAAACCGGTTTTAAAAAATACAAATCTCAAAATGTTATTCGATTTTCTAATTTGGTGTCAGTCTGAAAAGGCGAGTTTATTTGTACAGCATGATTCAGACTTTACAGAAGAAGAAAGACATTAAAATCACAAGACTACAGAGACGCACAGATGACGGAAAAGAGAAGAAGAATATCTACAAAACAAAAAATATATTATCTTGAGGGAACGACATATTATCTTGAGGCAGTGCCCCTTCCTATGAAGAAGAAATACTTAACAAAGTGGATGATTGTTGGTGATATTCGTCCTGTTTTCTCTTAACCCTTTAAGGCCTGAGCTCACTATAGACCAGAACATCTCACCCAGACTTTTATTCTTTTATCCATAAAAATCATGTTAAAAGAAGTATCAGAATATACTGCATTTTTTCACACAACTACCTCTGTTTTACACATCCATCCTTTTTTTTTACTTTGACGCATTGAATAAGCGACAGAGAAAATCCCCGTATTTCCTGCCTCTCATTCGTCGTCTTCGAGGGACAGAGGCAGATTAATGACGGTAAAATATCTAAAGAGCCTCGTGCCTCTGTTTGAGACGCTGTTTGAATTTACATGAAGCAGAATTGTTTGCGGCGTTACGGTGGAAAGTCCACAACCGCGAGTCTATCGGCGACGACAGGCCCGGCGCCTCTCGGGTTTGTTCTCTCTGTTCACTCTTTACTGTGTTCGCTCTCAAACCCTGGAGCTAATACTCACACTCTAACTGTGAGAGCGTGACTGACACCTACTGTAGTGGATGTGCAATTACACTTTACTCTAGTGCGGCAAAAGAAAAGCCTGTTCCCCGGAGTCATTCGCCGCTATTTGAGAAACACTGTCTTGAGGGAACGACATAATTATCCTGAGGGAACGAGATATTTTCTTGAGGGAACATAATCATTTTTATTTCACAAACGCACATTTAACTTAAAAAATAAAAATTCCCTTCGTCGTTCCTTCGTGATAATTAAGTCCTTCCCTCCAGATAATATAGTGTGGGAACGTGATATTACCTCGTTATATATTTTGTAAATGTCCTAAACCGGGCTCCGTACAGTACAAACAAATTAAAACATAAAATGATCATAAATAACCATCAGAAGAGAAGAGAGCAGAATAAAAACCTAAAAACATCTGGTGTTTTAACCTGTATTTCCAAAGGTCTTTCCACCACATCTGACAAAAACAGTTGAAACACCAGGACCCGGGGCTCTTCACTGCTCGTTGCTCATTAGTCAGTGCCATAATTGGACGTTTAATTATGATGCATTGTGGTTATTGTCTGTTGGCGTGGAGGCTCTGCAGGTGACCTCGCACAGAAGGGCACATCTGAAAATAAAAAAACATGAAAACCATAACCTCGTGCATGTGCTGCAGAGTCGAGATCCGGAATCCATCTAGAACGGCTCCCGTGATTCATCTGAGTCGACACGGCTCTGTGCAGAAATGTATTTTATAACAAGAACAATTAGTCGACGGTTTAACATCAACCTGCCGAGGGACTGAAGATGGAGATTAGCCACATTTGCCATAATTTGCATATTTACGTTTTTAAATGTTCAGTAATATGCGCTGTCCCTTACAAATAAATAAGAAAATAAGAAATGTACAGGAAAGATGCTGCACATTTGGCCTTCAGCCTGTGACTGGCTCCTGGTAAAACTCTGAGTCCTGAACGATCTTTACAAAATATAAATGTGTCCATAGGAAGATGAGTCTTTCTGTTTGTCTAAAGCACTTTCATCTTTTCATCTCATAATAAATCAAATTTGTGAGAAATTCTGCAATAGAAGGGCAGATTAAACAAATGTAAAATGTCACTAAATGTTCATCAAAATACCGTTCGTGCTTTACAAACGGCTGTAGCCATAATCCACAGTGTGACACCAAAAGCCGTGAGATAAACTTGTCTCTAAAACTTTATTGTGTAATTGTGTGGACACTGAACAAAAACATAGCTGGTCTCTCAGCCCTGCACCACCCTCCCACCTCTACACATCCAGCCTCCAGACCTCCTACCAACCTCCTACAAACCTTCTCCAAACCCTCTCCCAACACCTCCAGATTGGGTACATACCTCCTCCAAACCCTTTCCCCTCCAAACCCCTCTAAACCTCCTACAAATCTTCTTCAAACATCCTCCAAACCTTCTCCAAACCCCTCCAAACTCTGTACATGCCTTCTCCCAACCTTTTCCCCATCCAAACCTCCTCCAAACCTCCTACAAACCCTCTCCAAACCATTTCCCCTTCAAACTTCTCCAAACTCTTTCCAAACCTCCTCTAGACCCCTCCAAACTCAATATATACCTCATTCAAACCCTTTCCCCTGTAAACTCTTCCAAACCTCCTCCAAATCTCCTCCAAATGTCCACCAAACCTCCCCCAAACTCTATCCAAACCATATCCCCTTCAAACTCCTCCAAACCTCCTCCAAACCTCCTCCAGACCTCCTCCAAACCCTCTCCAAACCGTTTCCCCTTCAAACTCCTCCAAACCTCCTCCAAACCTCCTCCAAACCTCCTTCAAACCCCTCCAAACTTGATATATACCTCCTCCAGACCCTTTCCACTCCAGGCCCCTCCAAACCTCCTCCAGATCCCTCCAAACTCAATATATACTTCCTCCAGATCCTTTCCACTCCAAACCTCCTCCAAACCTCCTCCAAACCTCCTTCAAACCCCTCTAAACTCGATATATACTTCCTCCAAACCCTTTCGACTCCAAGCCCCTCCAAACCTCCTCCAAACCTCCTCCAAACCTCCTTCAGACCCCTCTAAACTTGATATATACCTCCTCCAGACCCCTTTCCACTCCAGGCCCCTCCAAACCTCCTCCAGATCCCTCCAAACTCAATATATACTTCCTCCAGATCCTTTCCACTCCAAACCTCCTCCAAACCTCCTCCAAACCTCCTTCAGACCCCTCTAAACTTGATATATACCTCCTCCAGACCCTTTCCACTCCAAGCCCCTCCAAACCTCCTCCAAACCCTCTCCAAAACCCCTCCTTCACCAGTCTCCCAGCTCCACACGTAGCCTCTCAGCTCTACACCAGGCTCCTCCACGTTGCCCGATGGATCGACATTGTCCCAGAGTTTGTGAAAAGAGCCATCGATGCGAACACTCAACGATGAACTCTCCCTTCTCTGCTAATCTGCTTCTTCCCTCAGATTATTGTCATGAATGGAACACTGCCTCAACAGGAGCAGACTTATCGCTCCCGCCCGGCCCCGTCTCGATTAAATGTGTCTCCTTTTCGCTCATTGACAATGTTTGCGATTTGTCTGTAACTCCTCGCAGCTGCAGCCGGACAATGACCCGGGTAAACTGGGCATTGTGGGATGTCTTGAATTACACATGAGTTTTGATACAACTTTTTGTGTAAATGGTTAATTCTACTAATCCCAATGGAGGAACAGTGAATGGGCGACGTTCTCTATGATATCTGCTTGTCGCTAAACATTTGTTCATTTAAGGCGACACTGGCAACACAAAATTATTCTTTTCACGACGTTACCTCAGGTTTAACCCACTGGCCTGTTTATCCTGCACCCACACACGCACGCATACATATACACACATACACACATACACACACACACACACACACACACACACACACACACACACACACACACATACACACACACACATACATACCCACACAGCCATACACACAACAAAGTCTGCAAATTTACATTGGCACAAACACGTCGAGGTAAAAGTGATTCCCATATTACAAATGTTGCATGTGTATTTTCTTGTGTATTTTTATGCATTTTTTAATGTATTTTTAGTCTATTTTTTGTGTATTTTTAATGTATTTTTAAATATTTTTTAATGTATTTTTAAATTTTGTTAATGTATTTTTCTGTATTTTTACTATATTTTTCTGTATTTTACAGTATTTTTTGTGTATTTTAATGGGGTTTTTTGTGTATTTTTTGTGTATTTTTTATATATTTTTAATGTATTTTTTAACATATTTTTGTGTATTGTATGTGTATTTTTCATGTATTTTATGTGTATATTTTGTGTATTTTTAAAATGTATTTTTAATGCATTTTTTTCCTGTATTTTTCTGTATTTTTAATGTAGTTTTAGTTTATTTTTCATGTATTTTTTGTGTGTATTTTGTGTATTTTTTAAATGTATTTTTTATGTTTTTTTCCATATTTTTCTGTATTTTTTAAGGTATTTTTTGTGCATATTTTGTGTATTTTTTGTGTATTTTCTTGTGTATTTCTTGTGCATTTCCTCACACCCAAACTCACATGGCTCCACACTGAAGTCACAGCTGTGACACGGGACGTGGCTGATTTTAAAAACAGAGGTTCAGGTTTATTCTGGATCTTTAACATTTTCTTGTCTTTGTTTCTCTTTTAAAATCAACCCAACGTGAAGTTTGAAAGTGAAGCAGCGAGGATTTTTTATTTTTTTACTCATATTCAGCCGTTTCATCTTTGGTGCAGAGGTCGATCGATGTGAGTTTGTCATGATACCGACTGTTTAGAATCCAGAGCAAATGATGTTTTTGAGCCGATATGTGACTTTGATTTTGGTTATTTTTTCTTAAATTCAGTTTTTTTTTTACCACAGACGTTTAAGAGCTGTGTGCCACATTTAACACAGTTCTCTTTGTATTAAAGTGTTAAAATAAAGCTTCGTGTGTTTTTTCTTGGCAGGAGACTGAGCTAAAAAGTGAAAATATCAGCCCAGTACAGCAGATAACACTTTACATACAGTATTTGTACCTGGATATTTGACGTTTTGGGGGTAATGCCTCTTTTCTGTCACGTCTTTGTAGCTAAATCCTCAAATTATTTTCAAAAACAAATCAGTTTTACAACAATCATAAAGAAGCCACGTCACTTTTTCTGTGTAAGTCTGTAAACTGCAGAGATTTGAACCTGCTGTGACCTCTCCTGCCCCCCGCTGGACACGACACATTTACCACTTTTAAAAAATCAAATAAAAGACTGAACACGTCTCTAGATCTGGTTTAATAATTATGTAACTGTCCCGTCATGAAGAATATATTTTTCACATTTAAACTGGGATTTGCAGGACGTCAAACTTAATATTTTTCAGAAAAGTTTAATTTTACAAAAAGCACATGACCATTATTTCTTTGAACCTGCATCTTAAACCCATAACTCCAGAGCGCCCCCTAGTCTTTTTAAATATGTGATTCTTCATGTCACAGCAGGACACACTTTGGATTGAAACAGTTAAGATCTTTTATAGATTAGTGAAGAGAAAGTGTCATTTTTATAACTGTCTCGGGACATTTTTGTTTTGTTAAAATGCAAAGAAAAAAAACACAACTTTCGTCTAAAACTGTTACATTTATAAAACATTTCTTCACATTTGCACAGTCGAGTTGAGATCATTTTATGTGACGTGAAAATGCTGAAATGTGACGATTTTTTGTCGTTTTTGTGCGTGTCCTTCTCAGCTGGTCGACACTGATCTGCAGGTTGCCGGTTCGAATCCCGCTCTCGACGATTCCAGATCCCACAGATGAATATCGGTGTCGTTGTGCCTTTGGCAGGACACCTCCGGGGGTCACACTGGGTACATGGGTGAGTGGTTGGTAAAGTGCTCGAAGATGGAAAAGTGTGACCATTAAAACCTAAAACATAATCAAAAATGTCACACAAATCACAAGTTTTTACATCCTCCGCCAGATAAACCTAAAAACTAAACCTCGTCACTTCATTATTCCTCTCCGGGGTCATTCTCTTCCCGGAGGTCACGACCCCTAAATCTTATTTGGAATCAAACACTGTTGCCCCTGAGTCTGTTCCTCCTGCACATCTCTCTGCCCTCGTGCTTCTTCTTGCTTCTTCTTTCCTCCTCTCTCCTCCGCTGACCCGCTCCGTCTCTCCCGTCGCCCTCTCAGCGGGACTATCCACCTCTAACTTGTTCGCATTTACCCCCCGCCTTCCCCGTCCACTGTCCCGGTCATGTCGACAGTCTCTTTCGCAGCTCTTCACCATTCTTCCCCGAGTCAGCTCATGTTCTATGTTTTCACGACCTCTGACCCCGGGCCATGGCAACAGTGGGAGGAATGTCAGGAGTGATTGGCAGCATAAAGAGCGCAGGCCCCTCTCGCCTGCACAAGCGGATTTCAGGCACTTTGAGGCTCGCACAATGGGAGATTTGGGCCCTTGATTGGATCAGTGAGGAGCTGATGATTGTCAAAAGAGCACATCATCTTTACATAAGCCTGATTATCTGTGAGCTACGGCGGAGCAGGGCCCTCACCCCCGGGCAGAGGGCCGGACCGCGGCGCCCGGGGATTCACTCGCCCAGTTTAAACAAGTCCATTCAGACGCCCGTACATGTGGAAGGGCTCGGAGGGTGGAGGCGAGGCGGAGGCCCGTACGTGAGCACAATGTGGAGCAGAAAAGAGCAGTGGGACAGGGGAATCAAAGGCAAATCCCGCTCATAATCTGGCTCTTTAATCTGGATTAGGGAGCAGCAAAGGGCCCATAACAGAACACTAAAGCGCCAATGAAGACTCCATTCACACTGAGGGTCTGAGGGGCTCGCCGCAGACGTGACCCTATCCCGCACTTTAAGAAACACAACGCCACAATAATCCGTGTGTCACTCACAGGTTCAGCTCAAATCTGCCTCTGGTTTGAGGAAACAGGGAAACGTCAGCGGAGTTTGTGGTGTCAGGTGTTTTTACAATATCACGAGGATGGACTTTTGTGAGGTTTAAACCACGTTCTAAGACTGTTACCTCCTCGAAAACCGACCTGCGGCTCTTTAAGTCTCGTTCATTTAACCCTGGAGAACCCGAGAACCTTCTTCTTCTTCTTTAGAAAATTATGAACGTTACATTAAATCACTGCTGTAAATTCAACACTGAAATATCCACTTTTTCCATTTTAAACCTTTACTCAAGGCCAAATTTGACCCATTGGGCTTGCTAATCGATTCCAAAAAGAATATGAATTGTACTTCTAGACATTCTGCAAGCTATTACTAAAAAGATTAACAAAAAAACAGAATTTTACCAGCCGCTGTTTTGCTGAGAAGACGATTTTGTTTGGGTCGTTTTCATCTTATCTCTACGACTCTGCCTCATTTTAGTTCAATATTCATCCACTAGGGGTCTCTATGCAGGGGCCAGAAGTGGCACTCTGGGCTTTTGGAATTTTTTTAAATTGAAATATGACTTTTTTTTTATTTTTATTTTGGGTAGCAGCGGCCAAATTTGACCCTGTGGGCTCTCCAGGGACAGGTGTGATAAACCTCGAGATCCTGCAGTGTTTTCGTTTGTTCGTGTCTCTTTTCTTTGCTTCCGTCAAACACCAAACAGTGGTTGTTTTTTGACATTCAAACTCTCGACGCACATTTTCCATTTGGACTTTTTATGAGACGTGAAAAAGACGAGCATCTGGTTTACGAAGCATCTCCACGTTACTCGACTCTGATCTGTTCTGATGTTTCCTCGTCAAACACCTGGAGTCGTTTTTTTTGTTTCATTCACATCTTTAACACACTGAAAACACTCTGTTCCACCTTGTGATGTCATCATGTGGTGATACAGGAAGTGTTTTTAACTCCACACACCTTCACTTCTAGAATCATTTGGATCATTTCAGCTTCAGAATAGTCAATTTCCTACTGAACTAAAGGTAAAAGGAGATGTTAACTTGAAAAAAAACTACCACTTGATGACATCACAAGGTGGAACAGAGCGTTTTGAGATGTTACAGACTAATAACTGTGTGACTCAAACATGTGAATGAAACAAACACGACTCCAGGTCTGTTTTTGATGCTTTTATAACATTATAACATGGTTTAAATCTCACAAGACTCAGTTTTCTGTAAACGTGTTTCTGCATTAGTCCCGCCCACTTTAACCATCAGTATTTAAAGAGTATTACAGTAACATCACTCAGTCTCACGTTTATCACCCAACAAGACTTTTTTAAATTTAAATATAGATAATCCTGTTTAGTCTCATCTGTTTTTGCACAAATATCAGCTTCATATCCAAGGAGTAAAAGACTTTTTCCTTAAAAACACAGTGGAGCACTTCCTGTATTACCACATGATGACATCACGAGGTGGAGCAGAGCGTTTTCTATTTGAGAAAACTGCTTTGTCTCTGAATTTTGTGTTTAAATCAAATCTAAAATATCAATATCTAAAGTACAGTCCTTAAAATACACGTTAATCTGAACATTTGATACAGAAACTTTTAATCCGACGAATTTAGGAAAAACTGGAGGCTCTCGAACTGAAACGGGACAAAAAGCTTCTGAAAAATGGAACATATCTGAAACATGTTTAAACTGGAGCCACTGTGAAACTTTAATAATGTGAGATAAACATTTAAAAACCGACCTGCTCCTGTTTTTAATGTTTTAAATGGATTTATGTTTTTTAACTTCACTCATGAAAAGCGTCTCGTCTCACTCGGTTTTTGCTTCTCGATGTAAAAAACCTGGAAGCGGCTTCACGGCGTCTATAAATAATCCTTCTTTCCTCCCACATCACTGCAGCTCTATTTTTGGACAATAAAGTTTTGGTGCAAGAAAAAAAAAAAAAAGTCCAAACTCGGTGGAACTTTCAAGTCACAGTCGCCAAAGAATCGTCGTCCAAAGTCTGATCAGCACCTTCCAAACACGGAGCCACTGAAGTGATTTCAGCCCCGCGCTACGCCCGTCCAACTCGGAAAGAATAACATATTGTTGGGTGGTGTGGAGGGTAGGGGTGTGTGTGGAGCAGGGTGGAGGCTGTGTGTGTGGAGCAGGGTGGAGGCTGTGGGTTTGTGTGGAGGCTGTGTATGTGTGTGTGGAGTAGTGTGGAGGCTGTGGGTGTGGAGCAGGGTGGAGGCTGTGGGTTTGTGTGGAGCAGGGTGGAGGCTGTGTGTGTGGAGCACGGTGGAGGCTGTATGTGTGGAGCAGTGTGGAGGCTGTGGGTTTGTGTGTAGTCTGTGTGTGTGTGTGTGTGGAGCAAGGTGGAGGCTGGGTGTGTGTGTGGAGCAGTGTGGAGGCTGTGTGTGTGGAGCAGGGTGGAGGCTGTGTGTGTGTGTGTGTGTGTGTGTGTGTGTGTGTGTGTGTGTGTGTGTGTGTGTGTGTGTGTGTGTGTGTGTGTGTGTGTGTGTGTGTGTGTGTGTGTGGAGCAGGGGCTGTGTGTGTGTGTGGAGCAGGGTGGAGGACTGGTTTTGTGTATGGGGCAATGTGGAGGTTGGGTGGTGTGTATTGGGTGGTGTAGATGGGGCAGTTGGAGAGGCTGGTGATGTGTGCATGGAGCAGTGTGTGTGCAGGAGTGTGGAGGGTGGGTGGTGTGTGTTGGAGCAGGGGACAGTCACACAGGGGACAGACACACAGAGGACAGACACACAGGGGACAGACACACAGAGGACAGACACACAGGGGACAGACACACAGAGGACAGACACACAGGGGACAGTCACACAGGGAAAGACACACAGAGGACAGACACACAGGGGACAGACACACAGAGGACAGACACACAGAGGACAGACACACAGAGGACAGTCACACAGGGGACAGTCACACAGGGGAAAGACACACAGAGGACAGACACACAGGGGACAGACACACAGAGGACAGACACACAGAGGACAGACACACAGAGGACAGTCACACAGGGGACAGTCACACAGAGGACAGACACACAGAGGACAGACACACAGGGGACAGTCACACAGGGGACAGTCACACAGAGACACAGGGGACAGACACACAGAGGACAGACACACAGGGACAGACACACAGGGGACAGGGGACACACAGAGGACAGACACACACACACACAGGGAAAGACACACAGAGGACAGACACACAGAGGACAGTCACACAGGGGACAGTCACACAGAGGACAGACACACAGAGGACAGACACACAGGGGACAGTCACACAGGGGACAGACACACAGGGGAAAGACACACAGAGGACAGACACACAGAGGACAGTCACACAGAGGACAGACACACAGAGGACAGACACACAGAGGACAGTCACACAGGGGACAGTCACACAGAGGACAGACACACAGGGGACAGTCACACAGAGGACAGACACACAGAGGACAGTCACACAGGGGACAGTCACACAGGGGACAGACACACAGAGGACAGACACACAGGGGACAGTCACACAGGGGACAGACACACAGGGGACAGTCACACAGGGGACAGACACACACAGGACAGACACACAGGGGACAGACACACAGAGGACAGACACACAGGGGACAGACACACAGAGGACAGACACACAGGGGACAGACACACACAGAGGACAGACACACAGGGGACAGTCACACAGGGGAAAGACACACAGAGGACAGACACACAGGGGACAGACACACAGAGGACAGACACACAGGGGACAGACACACAGAGGACAGACACACAGGGGACAGTCACACAGGGGAAAGACACACAGAGGACAGACACACAGGGGAAAGACACACAGAGGACAGACACACAGAGGACAGTCACACAGGGGACAGTCACACAGAGGACAGACACACAGAGGACAGACACACAGGGGACAGTCACACAGGGGACAGTCACACAGAGGACAGACACACAGAGGACAGACACACAGGGGACAGACACACAGGGGACAGACACACAGAGGACAGACACACAGGGGAAAGACACACAGAGGACAGACACACAGAGGACAGTCACACAGGGGACAGTCACACAGAGGACAGACACACAGAGGACAGACACACAGGGGACAGTCACACAGGGGACAGACACACAGGGGAAAGACACACAGAGGACAGACACACAGAGGACAGTCACACAGAGGACAGACACACAGAGGACAGACACACAGAGGACAGTCACACAGGGGACAGTCACACAGAGGACAGACACACAGGGGACAGTCACACAGGGGACAGACACACAGAGGACAGTCACACAGGGGACAGACACACAGAGGACAGACACACAGGGGACAGTCACACAGGGGACAGACACACAGGGGACAGTCACACAGGGGACAGACACACAGAGGACAGACACACAGGGGACAGACACACAGGGGACAGTCACACAGAGGACAGACACACAGAGGACAGACACACAGGGGACAGACACACAGGGGAGAGTCACACAGGGGACAGACATACAGGGGACAGTCACACAGGGGACAGACACACAGGGGACAGTCACACAGGGGACAGACACACAGGGGACAGTCACACAGGGGACAGACACACAGAGGACAGACACACAGGTTCTTTGTTATGTTTCTTCGTTATGTTTCTTCGTTGTGTTTCTTCGTTGTGTTTCTTTGTGGTGTTTTTTCTTGGTGTTTCTTCGTTGTGTTTCTTCGTTATGTTTCTTTGCTCTGTTTCTTCAGGGTGTTTCTTCATGGTGTTTCTTCATTGTGTTTCTTCGTTGTGTTTCTTCATGGTGTTTCTTCGTTGTGTTTCTTCGTGGTGTTTCTTCGTTGTTTCTTCGTGGTGTTTCTTCATTGTGTTTCTTCGTGGTGTTTCTTCGTGGTGTTTCTTCGTTGTGTTTCTTCGTGGTGTTTCTTCGTGGTGTTTCTTCGTGGTGTTTCTTCGTTGTGTTTCTTCGTTGTGTTTCTTCGTTATGTTTCTTCGCTCTGTTTCTTCAGGGTGTTTCTTCATGGTGTTTCTTCGTTGTGTTTCTTCGTGGTGTTTCTTCGTGGTGTTTCTTCGTTGTGTTTCTTCGTGGTGTTTCTTCGTGGTGTTTCTTCGTTGTGTTTCTTCGTTGTGTTTCTTCGTTATGTTTCTTCGTTGTGTTTCTTCATGGTGTTTCTTCGTGGTGTTTCTTCGTGGTGTTTCTTCGTGGCGTTTCTTCATTGTGTTTCTTCATTATGTTTCTTCGTTGTGTTTCTTCATGGTGTTTCTTCGTGGTGTTTCTTCGTGGTGTTTCTTCGTTGTGTTTCTTCGTGGTGTTTCTTCGCTCTGTTTCTTTGTGGCGTTTCTTCATTGTGTTTCTTCGTGGTGTTTCTTCGTGGTGTTTCTTCGTTGTTTCTTCGTGGTGTTTCTTCGTTGTGTTTCTTCGTGGTGTTTCTTCATTGTGTTTCTTCGTTGTGTTTCTTCGTGGTGTTTCTTCATTGTGTTTCTTCGTGGTGTTTCTTCATTGTGTTTCTTCGTTGTGTTTCTTCGTTGTGTTTCTTCACTCTGTTTCTTCTTGGTGTTTCTTCGTGGTGTTTTTTCGTTGTTTCTTCGTGGTGTTTCTTCGTTTAGTTCGTTAGTTCCACCTCCTACAAACTGATCAGATTTAACTCGTGTGATTCACTGGAGAAGAGAAAATTAATCTTGGAAAGAAAAGTTGTAGAGTCTCATCACCAACAGAAAAAAAATCCGGTTCCACTTTTGTGGATTTTGCTTTTGGTCAAACGTCATAAACTCCGCCCCCCTCACCCCCTAGCCCCACCCCCCACGTGAGAGTGTGACGTCATCAATGTTAGAGTTTGAAAATCACAAATGTGAAAGAAGAAAAAAAACATGTATAAAACATTTAGCAAATTCTGTCAAAAATAAACCAAAAATGTACAAATTTGAAGTGAGTTTAATTTGAGCTTCAGTTTGATAAAAACTGTGAAAGTGAAACTGTAACTACGACGACAGAAGAAAAGCAGGAAAAACAGCAGAAAATCAAATACATTAAGTGTTAAAATAAAGTGTAAAAATAAATTCTTAAAATACAGTGTTAAAATAAAAAGTAGTTAAAATAAAGAGATAAAAAAAAATAGTTAAAATAAAGAGTAAAAAATGAGATAAAATAAAGAGATAAATAAGAGTTAAAATAAAGATAAAAAAA
>JAIEZT010000244.1:75271-142396 GCA_019594935.1 Periophthalmus modestus
CGTCCTGTCTCGTCCTTGTCCTCGCTCCTTGTGTCCCTCGTCCTTCGCTCTGTCCTGTGTCTTTTCTCTCCTGAAGACGGACTCACTTTTTAATCCAGTCTCTGCTCAAACCTCCCGCTTCTCCCTGCGCCGTGTGAAGCCAGAGCCGCGCGCGGAGGAAGCTGAAGCGGAGGATTTCCAGGCCGTGGTGGGGATGTGTGGATGTGGTGGAGGTGGTGGAGGTGGTGGAGGTGGTGGATGTGGTGGATGTGGTGGAGGTGGTGGAGGTGGTGGAGGTGGTGGAGGTTCTTCTGGAGCGGGGCCCCGGAGGCTTTAATGTTGGATTATCCCCCTCCGCGCGCCGCGGCTCTGAAATATGGATCAGACGGAAGGAAAAGGCCAGATGCCGGTGTGAGCGGAGAGGAGCGCGCCGTCCTCCAGCGGGAGGCGGGGGTCCGGGGACAGGCGGGGGTCCGGGGACAGGCGGGGGGCTGATAATGCCAAGGATTCTTCAAGTCCTTTTTGCAGCTTTGAGGTTTTTCTGTTTCGAGAGGTTCATTTGGTGAAGTGTGAGGAGCACAGACCTGAGCTTTAATTTAACTCTAGATTTTTACACTTTAATTTATCTCTTTATTTTAACTCTTTATTTTATCTTTATTTTAACTCTTTATTTTAACTCTTTATTTTAACTCTTTATTTGATCTCTTTATTTTACTCTTTATTTTAACAATTTTTTTATCTCTTTATTTTAACTTTTTATTTTAACACTGTATTTTAAGAATTTATTTTTACACTTTATTTTAACACTTTTTGTATTTGATTTTCTTCTGTTTTTCCTGCTTTTCTTCTGTTGTCGTAGTTACAGTTTCACTTTCACAGTTTTTATCAAACTGAAGCTCAAATTAAACTCACTTCAAATTTGTACATTTTTGGTTTATTTTTGACAGAATTTGCAAAATGTTTTATACATGTTTTTTTTCTTCTTTCACATTTGTGATTTTCAAACTCTAACATTGATGACGTCACACTCTCACGTGGGGGGTGGGGCTAGGGGGTGAGGGGGGCGGAGTTTATGACGTTTGACCAAAAGCAAAATCCACAAAAGTGGAACCGGATTTTTTTTCTGTTGGTGACGAGACTCTACAACTTTTCTTTCCAAGATTCATTTTCTCTTCTCCAGTGAATCACGCAAGTTAAATCTGATCAGTTTGTAGGAGGTGGAACCAAGGAACTAAACGAAGAAACACCACAAAGAAACAACGAAGAAACACCACAAAGAAACAACAAAGAAACACCACGAAGAAACACCGAAAAAACACCACGAGGAAACACAACGAAGAAACACCACAAAGAAACAACGAAGAAACACCACAAAGAAACAACGAAGAAACACCACAAAGAAACAACGAAGAAACACCACAAAGAAACACAATGAAGAAATGCCACGAAGAAACCACGAAGAAACACCACAAAGAAACACCACGAAGAAACACCAAGAAGAAACAGAGCGAAGAAACACAATAAAGAAACAGAGCGAAGAAACACAACGAAGAAACACAATGAAGAAATGCCACGAAGAAACACCACGAAGAAACACCACGAAGAAACACCACGAAGAAACACAACGAAGAAACACAATGAAGAAATGCCACGAAGAAACACCACGAAGAAACACCAAGAAGAAACAGAGCGAAGAAACACAACGAAGAAACACCATGAAGAAACACAACGAAGAAACACAACGAAGAAACACCACGAAGAAAACACCAAGAAGAAACAGAGCGAAGAAACACAACGAAGACACACCATGAAAACACAACGAAGAAACACAACGAAGAAAAACACCACGAAGAAACACAATGAAGAAACACCACGAAGAAACACCACGAAGAAACACCAAGAAGAAAAAACAGAGCGAAGAAAACACAACGAAGAAACACCATGAAGAAACACAACGAAGAAACACCAAGAAGAAACAGAGCGAAGAAACACAATAAAGAAACAGAGCGAAAGACACACAACGAAGAAACACATGAAGAAATGCCACGAAGAAACACACGAAGAAACACGAAGAAACACAAGAAGAAACAGAGCGAAGAAACACAATAAAGAAACAGAGCGAAGAAACACAACGAAGAAACACAATGAAGAAATGCCACGAAGAAACACCACGAAGAAACACCAAGAAGAAACAGAGCGAAGAAACACAACGAAGAAACACCATGAAGAAACACAACGAAGAAACACAACGAAGAAACACCACGAAGAAACACAACGAAGAAACACAACGAAGAAACACCACGAAGAAACACCAAGAAGAAACAGAGCGAAGAAACACAACGAAGAAACACCATGAAGAAACACAACGAAGAAACACAACGAAGAAACACCACGAAGAAACACAATGAAGAAACACAACGAAGAAACACCACGAAGAAACACCAAGAAGAAACACAACGAAGAAACACCACGAAGAAACACCAAGAAAAAACAGAGCGAAGAAACATAACAAAGAAACACAACGAAGAAACACCACGAAGAAACAGAGCGAAGAAACACAATGAAGAAACACCACGAAGAAACACCACGAAGAAACACAACGAAGAAACACCATGAAGAAACACAACGAACAACACGAACGAAAAAACCCACGAAAGAAACACCACGAAGAAACACAATGAAAAAACACAATGAAGAAACACAATGAATGAAGAAAACACACACGAAGAAAACACCACGAAGAAACACAACGAAGAAACACAACGAAGAAACACCACGAAGAAACACAACGAAGAAACACAACGAAGAAACACCACGAAGAAACACAACGAAGAAACACCACGAAGAAACACAATGAAGAAACACAACGAAGAAACAACAAAGAACCTGTGTCTGTCCTCTGTGTGTCTGTCCCCTGTGTGTCTGTCCCCTGTGTGTCTGTCCTCTGTGTGTCTGTCCTCTGTCTGTCTGTCCTCTGTGTGACTGTCCCCTGTGTGTCTGTCCTCTGTGTGTCTGTCCTCTGTGTGTCTGTCCTCTGTGTGACTGTCCCCTGTCTGTCTGTCCTCTGTGTGTCTGTCCCCTGTGTGTCTGTCCCCTGTGTGTCTGTCCTCTGTGTGTCTGTCCTCTGTGTGACTGTCCCCTGTGTGACTGTCCCCTGTGTGACTGTCCCCTGTGTGACTGTCCCCTGTCTGTCTGTCCTCTGTGTGTCTGTCCCCTGTGTGTCTGTCCCCTGTGTGTCTGTCCCCTGTGTGTCTGTCCCCTGTGTGTCTGTCCTCTGTGTGTGTCTGTCCCCTGTGTGTCTGTCCTCTGTGTGACTGTCCCCTGTGTAACTGTCCTCTGTGTGACTGTCCCCTGTGTGTCTGTCCCCTGTGTGTCTGTCCCCTGTGTGACTGTCCCCTGTGTGACTGTCCCCTGTGTGACTGTCCCTTGTGTGACTGTCCTCTGTGTGACTGTCCCCCCTGTGTGACTGTCCCTTGTGTGACTGTCCTCTGTGTGACTGTCCCCCCTGTGTGACTGTCCCCTGTGTGACTGTCCCTTGTGTGACTGTCCTCTGTGTGACTGTCCCCTCTGTGTGACTGTCCCCTGTGTGACTGTCCCCTGTGTGACTGTCCTCTGTGTGACTGTCCCCTGTCTGTCTGTCCTCTGTGTGTCTGTCCCCTGTGTGTCTGTCCCCTGTGTGTCTGTCCTCTGTGTGTCTGTCCCCTGTGTGTCTGTCCTCTGTGTGTCTGTCCTCTGTGTGTCTGTCCCCTGTGTGTCTGTCCTCTGTGTGACTGTCCCCTGTGTGACTGTCCCCTGTGTGACTGTCCTCTGTGTGACTGTCCCCTGTGTGACTGTCCTCTGTGTGACTGTCCCCTGTGTGTCTGTCCCCTGTGTGTCTGTCCCCTGTGTGTCTGTCCCCTGTGTGTCTGTCCTCTGTGTGACTGTCCCCTGTGTGACTGTCCCCTGTGTGTCTGTCCCCTGTGTGTCTGTCCTCTGTGTGACTGTCCTCTGTGTGTCTGTCCTCTGTGTGTCTGTCCCCTGTGTGACTGTCCCCTGTGTGTCTGTCCCCTGTGTGACTGTCCCCTGTGTGTCTGTCCCCTGTGTGTGTCTGTCCTCTGTGTGACTGTCCCCTGTGTGACTGTCCTCTGTGTGACTGTACCCTGTGTGACTGTCCTGTGTGTGTCTGTCCCCTGTGTGTCTGTCCTCTGTGTGACTGTCCCCTGGTCCTCTGTGTGACTGTCCCCTGTGTGACTGTCCTGTGTGTGTCTGTCCCCTGTGTGTCTGTCCCCTGTGTGTCTGTCCCCTGTGTGACTGTCCTCTGTGTGACTGTCCCCTGGTCCCCTGTGTGTCTGTCCCCTGTGTGACTGTCCCCTGGTCCCCTGTGTGTCTGTCACCTGTGTGACTGTCCCCTGGTCCCCTGTGTGTCTTTCCCCTGTGTTTCTGTCCCCTGGTCCTCTGTGTGACTGTCCCCTGTGTGTCTGTCCCCTGTGTGACTGTCCCCTGCTCCAACACACACCACCCACCCTCCACACTCCTGCACACACACTGCTCCATGCACACATCACCAGCCTCTCCAACTGCCCCATCTACACCACCCAATACACACCACCCAACCTCCACATTGCCCCATACACAAAACCAGTCCTCCACCCCGCTCCACACACACAGCCTCCACCCTGCTCCACACACACAGCCTCCACACTGCTCCACACACACAGCCCCTGCTCCACACACACAGCCCCTGCTCCACACACACACGCCCCTCCACCCTGCTCCACACATACAGCCTCCACCCTGCTCCACACACACACACACACAGCCTCCACCCTGTTCCACACACACACAGCCTCCACCCTGCTCCACACATACAGCCTCCACCCTGCTCCACACACACACACACAGCCTCCACACTGCTCCACACACACACACACAGCCTCCACACTTCTCCACACACAGCCTCCACCCTGCTCCACACATACAGCCTCCACCCTGCTCCACACACACACACACAGCCTCCACACTGCTCCACACACACACACACAGCCTCCACACTTCTCCACACACAGCCTCCACCCTGCTCCACACATACAGCCTCCACACTGCTCCACACACACAGCCCCTGCTCCACACACACACAGCCTCCACCCTGCTCCACACATACAGCCTCCACCCTGCTCCACACATACAGCCTCCACCCTGCTCCACACACACACACACACACACACACACACACACACACACACACACACACACACACACACACACACACAGCCTCCACCCTGCTCCACACACACACACACACACACACACACACACACACACACACACACACACACACACACACAGCCTCCACCCTGCTCCACACACACCCCCACCCTCCACACCACCCAACAATATGTTATTCTTTCCGAGTTGGACGGGCGTAGCGCGGGGCTGAAATCACTTCAGTGGCTCCGTGTTTGGAAGGTGCTGATCAGACTTTGGACGACGATTCTTTGGCGACTGTGACTTGAAAGTTCCACCGAGTTTGGACTTTTTTTTTTTTCTTGCACCAAAACTTTATTGTCCAAAAATAGAGCTGCAGTGATGTGGGAGGAAAGAAGGATTATTTATAGACGCCATGAAGCCGCGTCCAGGTTTTTTACATCGAGAAGCAAAAACCGAACGAGACGCTTTTCATGAGCGAAGTTAAAATACATAAATCCATTTAAAACATTAAAAACAGGAGCAGGTCGGTTATAAATGTTTATCTCACATTATTAAAGTTTCACAGTGGCTCCAGTTTAAACGTGTTTCAGATATGTTCAATTTTTCAGAAGATTTTTGTCCCGTTTCAGTTCGACTGCCTCCAGTTTTTCCTAAATTTGTCGGATTAAAAGTTTCTGTATCAAATGTTCAGATTAACGTGTATTTTAAGGAAAGTACTTTAGATATTGTTGTTTTAGATTTGATTTAAACACAAGATTCAGAGACAAAGCAGTTCTCTCAATAGAAAACGCTCTGCTCCACCTCGTGATGTCATCATGTGGTAATACAGGAAGTGCTCCACTGTGTTTTTAAGGGAAAAGTCTTTTACTCCTTGGATATGAAGCTGATATTTGTGCAAAAACAGATGAGACTAAACAGGATTATCTATATTTAAAATTTAAAAAAGTCTTGTTGGGTGATAAACGTGAGACTGAGTGATGTTACTGTAATACTCTTGAAATACTGATGGTTAAAGTGGGCGGGACTAAAGCAGAAACATGTTTTTCGCTCATGATTCGACGTCAGGCGCAGGTCCTGAAATTATGATGAATTTAAATGTCCTAAATTTACAGAAAACTGAGTCTTGTGAGACTTAAACCATGTTATAATGTTATAAACGCATCAAAAACAGACCTGGAGTCATGTTTGTTTCATTCACATGTTTGAGTCACACAATTATTAGTCTGTAACAAAGCTCAAAATGCTCTGTTCCACCTTGTGATGTCATCAAGTGGTTTTTCAAGTTAACAGCTCCTTTTACCTTTAGTTCAGTCGTAAATTGACAATTCTGAAGCTGAAATGATCCAAATGATTCTAGAAGTGAAGGTGTGTGGAGTTAAAAACACTTCCTGTATCACCACATGATGACATCACAAGGTGGAACAGAGTGTTTTCAGTGTGTTAAAGATGTGAATGAAACAAAAAAACACGACTCCAGGTGTTTGTGACGAGGAAACATCAGAACAGATCAGAGTCGAGTAACGTGGAGATGCTTCGTAAACCAGATCCTCGTCTTTTTCACGTCTCATAAAAAGTCCAAATGGAAAATGTGCGTCGAGAGTTTGAATGTCAGAAAACAACCACTGTTTGGTGTTTGATGGAAGTAAAGAAAAGACACGAACAAACGAAAACACTGCAGGATCTCGAGGTTTATCACACCTGTCCCTGGAGAGCCCACAGGGTCAAATTTGGCCGCTGCTACCCAAAATAAAAATAAAAAAAAAAGTCATATTTCAATAAAAAAAAATTCCAAAAGCCCAGAGTGCCACTTCTGGCCCCTGCATAGAGCCCCCTAGTGGATGAATATTGAACTAAAATGAGTCAGAGTCGTAGAGACAAGATGAAAACGACTCAAACAAAATCGTCTTCTCAGCAAAACAGCGGCTGGTAAAATTCTGTTTTTTTGTTAATCTTTTTAGTAATAGCTTGCAGAATGTCTAGAAGTACAATTCATATTCTTTTTGGAATCGATTAGCAAGCCCACTGGGTCAAATTTGGCCTTGAGTAAAGGTTTAAAATTGAAAAAGTGGATATTTCAGTGTTGAATTCACAGTAGTGATTTAATGTAACGTTCATAATTTTCTAAAGAAGAAGAAGAAGGTTCTCGGGTTCTCCAGGGTTAAATGAACGAGATGTTTTGTATTTAGCAAATCTCAAATCTTCAAAACGTTCTGTAAACATCAGCACGAGACTTAAAGAGCCGCAGGTCTGTTTTCGAGGAGGTAACAGCCTCAGAACGTGGTTTAAACCTCACAAAAGTCCATTTTCGTGATATTGTAAAAGCACCTGACACCACAAACTCCGCTGACGTTTCCCTGTTTCCTCAAACCAGAGGCAGATTTGAGCTGAACCTGTGAGTGACACCCGGATTATTGTGGCGTTGTGTTTCTTAAAGTGCGGGATAGGGTCACGTCTGCGGCGAGCCCCTCAGACCCTCAGTGTGAATGGAGTCTTCATTGGCGCTTTAGTGTTCTGTTATGGGCCCTTTGCTGCTCCCTAATCCAGATTAAAGAGCCAGATTATGAGCGGGATTTGCCTTTGATTCCCCTGTCCCACTGCTCTTTTCTGCTCCACATTGTGCTCACGTACGGGCCTCCGCCTCTCCTCCACCCTCCGAGCCCTTCCACATGTACGGACGTCTGAATGGACTTGTTTAAACTGGGCGAGTGAATCCCCGGGCGCCGCGGTCCGGCCCTCTGCCCGGGGGTGAGGGCCCTGCTCCGCCGTAGCTCACAGATAATCAGGCTTATGTAAAGATGATGTGCTCTTTTGACAATCATCAGCTCCTCACTGATCCAATCAAGGGCCCAAATCTCCCATTGTGCGAGCCTCAAAGTGCCTGAAATCCGCTTGTGCAGGCGAGAGGGGCCTGCGCTCTTTATGCTGCCAATCACTCCTGACATTCCTCCCACTGTTGCCATGGCCCGGGGTCAGAGGTCGTGAAAACATAGAACATGAGCTGACTCGGGGAAGAATGGTGAAGAGCTGCGAAAGAGACTGTCGACGTGACCGGGACAGAGGACGGGGAAGGTGGGGGGTAAATGCGAACAAGTTAGAGGTGGATAGTCCCGCTGAGAGGGCGACGGGAGAGACGGAGCGGGTCAGCGGAGGAGAGAGGAGGAAAGAAGAAGCAAGAAGAAGCACGAGGGCAGAGAGATGTGGAACAGACTCAGGGGCAACAGTGTTTGATTCCAAATAAGATTTAGGGGTCGTGACCTCCGGGAAGAGAATGACCCCGGAGAGGAATAATGAAGTGACGAGGTTTAGTTTTTAGGTTTATCTGGCGGAGGATGTAAAAACTTGTGATTTGTGTGACATTTTTGATTATGTTTTAGGTTTTAATGGTCACACTTTTCCATCTTCAAGCACTTTACAAACCACTCACCCATGTACCCAGTGTGACCCCCGGAGGTGTCCTGCCAAAGGCACAACGACACCGATATTCATCTGTGGGATCTGGAATCGTCGAGAGTGGGATTCGAACCGGCAACCTGCAGATCAGTGTCGACCAGCTGAGAAGGACACGCACAAAAAGGACAGAAAATCGTCACATTTCAGCATTTTCACGTCACATAAAATGTTCTCAACTCGACTGTGAAAAGTGCAGAAATGTTTTATAAATGAC
The DNA here is from genome assembly GCA_019594935.1 of Periophthalmus modestus. Taxonomy (NCBI): domain Eukaryota; kingdom Metazoa; phylum Chordata; class Actinopteri; order Gobiiformes; family Gobiidae; genus Periophthalmus; species Periophthalmus modestus. Next base: position 84,102 of record JAIEZT010000244.1, read on the forward strand.
ACAGTTTTAGACGAAAGTTGTGTTTTTTTTCTTTGCATTTTAACAAAACGAAAATGTCCCGAGACAGTTATAAAAATGACACTTTCTCTTTACTAATCTATAAAAGATCTTAACTGTTTCAATCCAAAGTGTGTCCTGCTGTGACATGAAAAATCACATATTAAAAAAGACTAGGGGGCGCTCTGGAGTTATGGGTTTAAGATGCAGGTTCAAAGAAATAATGGTCATGTGCTTTTTGTAAAATTCAACTTTTCTGAAAAATATTAAGTTTGACGTCCTGCAAATCCCAGTTTAAATGTGAAAAATATATTCTTCATGACGGGACAGTTACATAATTATTAAACCAGATCTGGAGACGTGTTAAGCCTTTTATTAGATTTTTTAAAAGTGGTAAATGTGTCGTGTCCAGCGGGGGGCAGGAGAGGTCACAGCAGGTTCAAAAAGTTACACAGAAAAAGTGACGTGGATTCTTTATGATTGTTTTAAAACTGATTTGTTTTTGAAAATAATTTGAGGATTTAGCTACAAAGACATGACAGAAAAGAGGCATTACCCCCAAAACGTCAAATATCCAGGTACAAATACTGTATGTAAAGTGTTATCTGCTGTACTGGGCTGATATTTTCACTTTTTAGCTCAGTCTCCTGCCAAGAAAATACACACGAAGCTTTATTTTAACACTTTAATACAAAGAGAACTGTGTTAAATGTGGCACACAGCTGTGGTAAAAATGAATAAATAATAATTTAAGAAAAATAATCAAAATCAAAGTCACATATCGGCTCATTTGCTCTTGATTCTAAACAGTCGGTATCATGACAAACTCACATCGATCGATCTCTGCACCAAAGATGAAACGGCTGAATATGAGTAAAAAAATAAAAAATCCACGCTGCTTCACTTTCAAACTTCACGTTGGGTTGATTTTAAAAGAGAAACAAGGACAAGAAAATGTTAAAGATCCAGAATAAACCTGAACCTCTGTTTTTAAAATCAGACACGTCCCGTGTCACAGCTGTGACTTCAGTGTGGAGCCATGTGAGTTTGGATGTAAGTATGCACAAAAAATACCTTACAAAATACAGAAAAATATGGAAAAAAACATAAAAAATACATTTAAAAAATACACAAAATATACACAAAGAATACATGAAAAATAAACTAAAACTACATTAAAAATACAGAAAAATACAGAAAAAAATACATTAAAAATACATTTAAAAAATACACAAAATATACACATAAAATACATGAAAAATACACATACAATACACAAAAATATGTTAAAAAATACACAAAAAATACATTAAAAATATATAAAAAATACACAAAAAATACACAAAAAAACCCGTTTAAAATACAGAAAAAATACAGTAAAATACAGAAACATATAGTAAAAATACAGAAAAATACATTAAAAATATTTAAAAATACATTAAAAATATTTAAAAAATACATTAAAAATACACAAAAAATAGACTAAAAATACATTTAAAAATGCATAAAAATACACAAGAAAATACACATGCAACATTTGTAATATGGGAATCACTTTTACCTCGACGTGTTTGTGCCAATGTAAATTTGCAGACTTTGTTGTGTGTATGGCTGTGTGGGTATGTATGTGTGTGTGTGTGTGTGTGTGTGTATCTGTGTGTGTGTGCGTGTGTGTGTATGTGTGTATGTGTGTATGTGTGTATATGTATGCGTGCGTGTGTGGGTGCAGGATAAACAGGCCAGTGGGTTAAACCTGAGGTAACGTAGTGAAAAGAATAATTTTGTGTTGCCAGTGTCGCCTTAAATGAACAAATGTTTAGCGACAAGCAGATATCATAGAGAACGTCGCCCATTCACTGTTCCTCCATTGGGATTAGTAGAATTAACCATTTACACAAAAAGTTGTATCAAAACTCATGTGTAATTCAAGACATCCCACAATGCCCAGTTTACCCGGGTCATTGTCCGGCTGCAGCTGCGAGGAGTTACAGACAAATCGCAAACATTGTCAATGAGCGAAAAGGAGACACATTTAATCGAGACGGGGCCGGGCGGGAGCGATAAGTCTGCTCCTGTTGAGGCAGTGTTCCATTCATGACAATAATCTGAGGGAAGAAGCAGATTAGCAGAGAAGGGAGAGTTCATCGTTGAGTGTTCGCATCGATGGCTCTTTTCACAAACTCTGGGACAATGTTGATCCATCGGGCAGCGTGGAGGAGCCTGGTGTAGAGCTGAGAGGCTACGTGTGGAGCTGGGAGACTGGTGAAGGAGGGGTTTTGGAGAGGGTTTGGAGGAGGTTTGGAGGGGCCTGGAGTGGAAAGGGTCTGGAGGAGGTATATATCGAGTTTGGAGGGGTCTGGAGGAGGTATATATCGAGTTTGGAGGGGTCAGGGGGAGGTTTGGAGGAGGTTTGGAGGAGGTTTGGAGGAGGTTTGGAGGAGTTTGAAGGGGAAATGGTTTGGAGAGAGTTTGGGGAAGGTTTGGTGGACATTTGGAGGAGATTTGGAGGAGGTTTGGAAGAGTTTACAGGGGAAAGGGTTTGAATGAGGTATATATTGAGTTTGGAGGGGTCTGGAGGAGGTTTGGAAAGGGTTTGGAGGAGTTTGAAGGGGAAATGGATTGGAGAGGGTTTGTAGGAGGTTTGGAGGAGATTTGGAGGAGGTTTGGAGGAGGTTTGGATGGGGAAAGGGTTGGGAGAAGGTATGTACAGAGTTTGGAGGGGTTTGGAGAAGGTTTGGAAGATGTTTGAAGAAGATTTGTAGGAGGTTTAGAGGGGTTGGAGGGGAAAGGGTTTGGAGGAGGTATGTACCCAATCTGGAGGTGTTGGGAGAGGGTTTGGAGAAGGTTTGGAGAAGGTTTGTAGGAGGTTGGTAGGAGGTTTGGAGGCTGGATGTGTAGAGGTGGGAGGGTGGTGCAGGGCTGAGAGACCAGCTATGTTTTTGTTCAGTGTCCACACAATTACACAATAAAGTTTTAGAGACAAGTTTATCTCACGGCTTTTGGTGTCACACTGTGGATTATGGCTACAGCCGTTTGTAAAGCACGAACGGTATTTTGATGAACATTTAGTGACATTTTACATTTGTTTAATCTGCCTTTCTATTGCAGAATTTCTCACAAATTTAATTTATTATGAGATGAAAAGATGAAAGCGCTTTAGACAAATAGAAAGACTCATCTTCTTATGGACACATTTATATTTTGTCAAGATCGTTCAGCAGAGTTTTACCAGGAGCCAGTCACACGCTGAAGGCCAAATGTGCAGCATCTTTCCTGTATATTTCTTGTTTTCTTATTTATTTGTAAGGGACAGCGCATATTACTGAACATTTAAAAACATAAATATGCAAAGATTATGGCAAATGTGGCTAATCTCCATCTTCAGTCCCTCGGCAGGTTGATGTTAAACCGTCGACTAATTGTTCTTGTTATAAAATACATTTCTGCACAGAGCCGTGTCGACTCAGATGAATCACGGGAGCCGTTCTAGATGGATTCTGGATCTCGACTCTGCAGCACATGCACGAGGTTATGGTTTTCATGTTTTTTTATTTTCAGATGTGCCCTTCTGTGCGAGGTCACCTGCAGAGCCTCCACGCCAACAGACAATAACCACAATGCATCATAATTAAACGTCCAATTATGGCACTGACTAATGAGCAACGAGCAGCGAAGAGCCCCGGGTCCTGGTGTTTCAACTGTTTTTGTCAGATGTGGTGGAAAGACCTTTGGAAATACAGGTTAAAACACCAGATGTTTTTAGGTTTTTATTCTGCACTTTTCTCTCATGATGATTATTTATGATTATTTATGTTTTGATTTGTTTGTACTGTACGGAGCCCGGCTTAGGACATTTACAAATATATAACGAGGTAATATCACGTTCCCGCACTATATTATCTTGAGGGAAGGACCTAATTATCGCAAGGGAATTTTTATTTTTTAAGTTAAATGTGCGTTTGTGAAATAAAAATGATTATGTTCCCTCAAGAAAATATCTCGTTCCCTCAGGATAATTATGTCGTTCCCTCAGTGTTTCTCAAATAGAGGCGAATGACCCCGGGGAGCAGGCTTTTCTTTTGCCGTACTGAGTAAAGTGTAATTGCACATCCACTACAGTAGGTGGCAGTCACGCTCTCACTGTTAGAGTGTGAGTATTAGCTCCAGGGTTTGTGCACGTTCACAGTAAAGAGAGAACAGAGAGAACAAACCCGAGAGGCGCCGGGCCTGTCGTCGCCGATAGACTCGCGGTTGTGGACTTTCCACTGTAACGCCGCAGTTGAGCTTCATGTAAATTCAAACAGCGTCTCAAACAGAGGCACGAGGCTCTTTAGATATTTTACCGTCACTAATCTGCCTCTGTCCCTCGAAGACGACGAATGAGGCAGGAAACACGGGGATTTTCTCAGTCGCTTATTCAATGCGTCAAAGTAAAAAAAGGATGGATGTGTAAAACAGAGGTAGTTGTGTGAAAAAATGCAGTATATTCTGATACTTCTTTTAACATGATTTTTATGGATAAAAGAATAAAAGTCTGGGTGAGCCGTACTGGTCTATAGTGAGCTCAGGCCTTAAAGGGTTAAGAGAAAACAGGACGAATATCACCAACAATCATCCACTTTAAGTATTTCTTCTTCATAGGAAGGGGCACTGCCTCAAGATAATATGTCGTTCCCTCAAGATAATATATTTTTTGTTTTGTAGATATTCTTCTTCTCCTTTCCGTCATCTGTGCGTCTCTGTCGTGTTGTGATTTTAATGTCTTTCTTCTTCTGTAAAGTCTGAATCATGCCGTACAAATAAACTCGCCTTTTCAGACTGACACCAAATTAGAAAATCGAATAACATTTTGAGATGGTATTTTTTAAAACCGGTTTCTGACCAACTGCAAACTGCAAATTCTCCAGCATCACCCGAGCTCGGTGTCATTTCTGTGCATATAGTGAAACGCTGTCTGCTCATGCATGGACCCGGGGGATGGTGGGGGATCCCTGCCAACAGTTTATCTGCTCTGGACACACTCTCACTGGGGGAGCGCAGATCTGGTTTCCCCTGTCACAGATGCGAACCCGGCTCTCCATTAGCCGTGTGATTGGAGTGGACATAGACACCCGGCATCCCCGCTCCCATAGGCCCAATCTAAAGAAATGATTGCCCCGTGTTATCCACCAGGGACGCTCCACGCTCCCGAAAGAGGCTCTTAATCGACTGTTATCGTGCGGCGCGTTGGAGCACATGGCCTGGTTTAGAGCCGGAGCTGTGGATTGATTCTTTGTTCAATGGCGTTTGATGATACGTGATCAGTCATGGCTCACAGAGAGGCTCAGGGGAGAGGCGAGCTGCTTCTGATATGGAATTACTGCAGTGTTTACCGCCGATGTGACAAACGCAGGAGGAGCGGAAAATGAAGATTGATATGTCAATTTGGACTGGATGTTTTTAGATGTTTAAATGTTGTTCTCTCAGCTGTTGCATGAAGAGAGGGGCTGAAAACACTGATATAATGAGGCGCATCTTCGTTTAAAATGCAGCATAAATACACCTCTGTTAGGATTTTGTTTAATTGTTCTTGGAAAGGTTTAATTCAACACTGAAGTTATGACAAAGGCAAACAATCAGATGTAGATTTGTCGCCTTTACTCGCTTCTTATCATGCGTTAAAACTTATTTAATAAAAAAAAAAAAAAAAACAGTTATAGAAGAATGTGCCAGTGCTTTTTCAACCCAATCCTATTTTTTTTGCCTTTGTGTCTCTTTAGGATCAAGAATCATTCCATATAATTTTGCATCAAAGTGAAACAGTCCCGTCCTGCAGTGGAAAGTTTATGGAGTCTGAGGTGTGGAGTGGAGGTCGAATTTTATGCCAGCAGAGGTCACTACAAACACTAAAAGCTCAATAAAGTGCAGCATTTGAAGTGGTCCAATGAAAAAGTCACTTCAGACTGAGTTTCTTTAACATTTCTGGAGTTCACCAAAGGAAACGAGTCTAATGCAACAAACAGCTGAAGTTGAGGGAGGTTCATGTTCTTCATTTTGGATGAAGATGTGGAGTAAACATTTGCTCTTTAATCCCCTGGGCCTGTGTTTGAGTGGACGATGCTGGTGGTCAGAAGGATCCTGGGAGGTCCGGCCTCACATGAAACATGAAATCTGCACACGCTCATATTCAGACACGAGACAAGAGCAGCTTGTCTTTGGTCAGTCACTAAATTGTAGATGATCTTTTGACCCGGGTCAATAGCTGCAAGGTGAGCTCACGTCCAGAAGTGCACACACAAACACACACTCACACGCACAAACGCACATAAGCACACACTCACACACTCACACACTCACACACTGTCCGGTCTTTGCCTGTAATACCTGAGTGCACCAGATGGGGGCAGCTGAGCTCTAAGGTGCAGCCGTCACAGTGCCTGTCGTGTCTTTTACCTTCAGATCCCTCCTTCTATATCTGTCAGATTCAATTTTCTTTGCAGATGACCTGAGGAAAATAAAACTGTGTTAAGCTCAAATACTGTGGCCTTCAGTTAAACTTTTATTTGCTTTGTAAGAGAAAATATTTTACAGACAGAAGAACATCAGCTTTAGGAGGCAAGACAAGTTTATTTGTGCAGCACAGTTGGTCCATAAAGTAATTCAAAGAGCTTCACAGAATAAGAAATACATTAAAATCACAATATGACAAATCTAAACATTAAAAATCACAGATAAAAGTCCAGAATAAAAACCTTTCAGTCGTTTGTACAGATAAAAAGAACCGTCTGAGCCTGGATTTAAGACGGATGTAAAAAGAGCAAAAGTGAAGCGATGTCTTTGGTTCATGTCACTTTATTTCTGTGTCTACGACAAATCTGTTTTCATAAAGTCCACAGTGTGAGTCAGATTATTGTGGTTCAGCTCGATCTGTGGACTGTGTGACTGGAGGAACATAATGACTCTCACTGTACAGAAAAAACACAGCCCAACTACCACTGATGAGAAGAACAAATGTATTTATTTACAGAATTCTGAATTTAAATGTATTTTGTAACATTCTGATACATGGTCCAATCAGAGTACTGCGTTCTGAATACTCTGAATACTTCTACACATATTTGCATTTAAATTACAATGAAAAAACATGTAATTACAGTTTTATTTTTGTTATATATTAATTTATGTCTAATTGGAGAAAGAAAAAATGCACAAACTCAAACTTTGTCAGAGCTGTTTTCTTTTCTCTCACTAAACTCTGCAGTTCAAAGATAAAATTGCAAATGAGCTACAACCATGAATTCATTTAAATGTAATAAAGTAACTGTATCCTGAATACCACCAAATGAAAGAGTAACTTCTGAGTGTATTTTCAGTACATGTGTTCAGTGTGTGAGAGTTTAAGGACTGAGGGAATCGTGCGTCATATAAATCAGTTTAAAGTCAAGATTTGCACCAAAAGTTTTGTGTCACAGCCGTAAACCTCCTGAGCCTGGTCAGTGTGTTTTATATGGACTTATATACTTCTGTTTTGTGTGTTTTTTGTGTATTTTAAACAGGGCGCCCATGAAAAAGAGCGTCTGGGTGCTCTCATTTGGTTAAATAAAAACAAGAAAATAAAAAGACAACACCTGAAGAAGTTTTCTCAACAGCAAAGGTCCATCATCATCATCATATAAACGGAGAAATTGTATCTTAAACTGATTCAATAAAAGATTCATTGAGTTAGAAGAGAAAACCGCCTTTGAGTAACAGGTTTGAAAGTATTTTTCCTGTTTGGAGAAGTGCAGCTGCATTTGACATGGAAGAGATGTTAAATTTAATGTGGATTATACTGTCTGCAACTGGTCTAAGAGTTTTTACCACTGTGCTGACTTTGTTTTCTTTTAATGATGATAAAAAAGTGAAAAGAAAGGTTTTCCTGAATAATAAAATCAGCGACAAGTTAATGAAAACAAAAATGGGCCTAAAATTGAGCCCTGCGGGACACCACAGTTGAGCTAATACCACAAATTCTCACAGAAAACTGCATTTCTGTAAAGTAGCATTGAAGATATATAAATCTAAATGTTAAAAAATGATTAATATAGCGCAGTGATACGGACAGACCTGCAGTTTGTGGTCAGGCTGATCCGTGTTAACTGTGGATAAGTGCAGGCAGAGCTGGTCTAAAGTGTTTGTTAAAGGCTGGATCGCTCCCTGCAGACCGGGGCTGGAGGGCTTGAATAATACATGGCCGCTCCTGGAGTAATGAAGTGGAAGTGATGGGGAGGAATATGGTTGGCCTCCCTGGGATCACCCACGTTAACTGTACACACTCTCCTAAGAGCTGCCGGTACAGTCCTATAGTCCACTCCACACAGCAGCGACGCAGCGGCTAAGAGCGTTAGCTTGTCTCCAGGACTCTGCATGATTGATGAAGGAGAGGAGACTGTTTCTAAGATCTCGTTCAGAGTTCTTTCGTTCTGCAGTTTCTTCTTTGACATGAGGTGGACAGCGGGGTGGTGTTTGCAGCCTTGTTTGCGGATGAGGCGCAGAATGCTTTGCGCCTGTACCTCGTGTCATTGTGATTTACGTGGCGTTGCGTCTTGTGGTGGAAGAAAAGATCTAGCTCTAGTTTCTCATAATCCATTCATAAGTTGAGCCTTTGTCCCTTTTAGCGTCTCTTCTTTGCGCTGAGGAGAGTGTTACCTTGAGTAGCCCTGTCTATATTTGTCTGACAGAAGTGGAAGCGGCAGAAACAACATATTCTGAATACAGATTTCTAAAAAGTTTACTTTTTTAACAAATGCTCAAAGTAAACTTGATGATAATCTCACTATTTTGTCCTTAAAACTCAGTGTGGGCTATTTGAAAGAAAAATGTCATAATTAGGACTAAGTTTCCTGTAAACTTGTATCGTTCTTTTGGTGCTTCCAAGTTAACTCTAAAAACACCATATTTTTTCATTCATGTCTTGGCCACTGCTGCCTTTACTCTGCACTTAAAACTTTCCTTTTGCGATTTTGTCTTGTTGGTTTCTTTTCATCACCATCCAAGAATGAAAAAACAGAGTGAACGACTATATATGTTTGTTAATCGTTACATCATTTCCGGTTCGATGCAGATCAGCTGAGGAACAGTGTTTGAAGTTTACTCTTTTTTATGGCAACACATCTGGCGTTAAATGGAGATGAAGTTTATATGAACAGATTCTTTTTCAGTGTTTAGTTTGGTTTCATACCCGACAGTTTCGACTCCTGACTCACGCTCTCGAGTCCAGTGTGATGTGAGATATTATCACATAAATAATCCACACATTTCATTCAATTTGTGGTCAGTTGTCTCTTATTTGATCAGAAACAAAAGCAGAAATCAGCTGTGATGTATTAATACTGTGGTAAACATTAATACCGGAAACACTCTGCGCCACAGGAGAATCCCACTGAACGGACAGAATCAGCATCATCAAGTTGGAATTTGAATCTTAAAATTAAAATTAGTCTCAACTCAAGATGTACTTTGGATTCTTGCTCCACCCTGGATCCCGACTGGACTCAGATGTGACTGTTCTGCTCGATCTGACTCCTCTGCATCTTCAGAGCTTCTGAATCATCTTCCTCTGCACCTGCCTCAGTCACTGCATCTTCATCTTCTGTCCATCAACAATTTGCAGTCTCCTGAGAATGAATCCTTTTCTTGTCATTTTTAAAAATAGAATAAATGGAGGAAATAAAATGAATTAGACGATGTTTAAATGTGTTGTTTAAAGACTTATATTAAAATGCCATCAACATTTCAAGCCAAAATTTGCTCAATAAAAAGTAAATTGCACTTATAAAATGCACTTACTTAAAAATGTGCTTGGAGTGATGGACGGCATTTTCTTTGATGAAAAAAAGACAGGTACCAAAGCCCCGCCCCTTCACATTTGGTATCATTGAAAAGCCCTAAACGTCCTCTGTACATGTCAAAAGGAGTTATTTCACTTGTCTGCACTGGGTTGGAGATATTCAGGTTTACATATGTCCAGAGAGGACAAATTTGAACTACTGGTCGTCAGGAGGACTAAAAATGGCAAAAATCTCCTCACTCCTCCTCCTCAAGAAAAAGTACCACGATAAATATCAAGCCCCATCATATATTATTGGATTGTTCATTATCGTTGCCAACGCCGTGTACTGTGACTTTGGGTTTACGCTGTGCTGAACCAGGTAAGGTTTTGCTGTCACTGTCGTTGTAAAAACTGGACAAGCAGCAAAACAGGTTTAAATCAAAGTTGGTTAAGAAGCTTCCAGCCGACTCCAACCCTGCATTTCTCCAGCTGAACCTGAACTCTCCAGTCATTCATTCATCTAGTATCACCAACATTTTACTGAGCTCCTTTCCCGATATGAGCTTGAAACCCGGGACGAAGGCTCCAAAAGCATCTACGTGTTAAAGATGATTAAAATTTCATATATTTCAGACTTAAGAGGCAGAGAATATTCAAATGCAGCACCGTGTGAGTGAAGGAACTTGTGATCGTAGATGTTTTTGGCCTTTCTTGAAATACAAAAGTGCTCAACTCTTCTCACATTAACACGCTTATGTCATTATCACCCACACAGCCCCGCCCCATCCAAACCCCCCCAAACCACAGACTGTAAGTATAAATAACTAACCTGCTAGTTCCAAATAGGAAGTGCTCATGGGCGCACTTCATTTTGTCTGTAAATCAAGATATGAACATTAATAACAGACAAATGAGGTGCTTTCGTTCCCCTGAGGTCGCTCCTGCTAAACCAGGAATGTGAGTGGGAGGGGGCATTACGCTCAACAGCCTGGATCCAGATTGGCTCTTTGGTTGCTATGATACTCGTGATCTGAACGCTGCTCCATATTAGCCCCTACACCTGCTCCAGCCTCGACGAGCTTCATTTGGAGCTGAAGCTGTGGGTGACGTCACACTCTTAGTTCACTTCTTTATATTGTCTGTGCAACAAACCCATCCAAACCCTTTCTAAACCCTTCTAAACCCTTCTAAACCCTCTCCAAACCCCCTCCAAATGCTTTGAAACCCCTCCAAACCCTTCCAAACCCCTCCAAACCTCCTCCAAACCCTCCGCAAACTTGATACATCCTCCCCTCCAAAACCTTCCCCCTTCTCCAAACCCCTTCAAACCCCCTCCAAAGTTGATACATACCCCCTCCAAACCTCCTCCAAACCTTCTTCAAACCTCCTCCAAACCCCCTCCAAACCTCCTCCAAACTTGATACATACCCCCTCCAAACCCTTCCCCCTCCAAACCTCCTCCAAACCACTCCAAACCTCCTCCAAACTGCTCAAAACCCCCCTACAAAACTTTATACATACCCCCTCCAACCTTCTCCAAATTCCTCCAAACCTCCTCCAAACCCCCTCAAACTTGATACATACCCCCTCCAAACCTCCACCAAACTGCTCAAAACCCCCTACAAACTTTATACATACCCCCTCAAAACCCTTCCCTCTTCAAACTTTTTCAAACCTCCTCCAAACCTCCTCCAAACCTCCTCCAAACCTCCTCCAAACCTCCTCCAAACCTTCTCCAAACCTCCTCCAAACCCCTTCACCCCCCTCCAAACCTTCCAAACCCCTCCTCCTTCATTACAGCTCCAGCCTCATCTTGGAAAATAATGTTGTTTTTTTCACAAAGCATCTGGAATGAATGATTGATGCGAAGAGAATGGGATCACAACCAGATAATCACGGTCTAACGAACCCAGAGCCTTAAGGAAAAAAAGTGGAGGAATGCCATAAATTATGAACATATTGTAAATTAATATATAAGTAGAGGATGAATATTCAAAACATTATCCAAGCGTGAGGGGTTCATTCAGCTCAAGAACACGGTGAAATCCTGGAGAATATCTCATCCTGAGTCAGTGGAAATGTAGTAAATACCAGAGTTCTGAAGAAGTCCTGCAGGTTCCAAACTGCAGCTCAGGATGTGCAATAATCAGGTTCTGTAAAAACGGTTTTGACAAATGAAAATGGAACTTTTTCAAACACTTTTTATCATAAGTCCAAAGTTCCTGGCAGAGACAAACTGATCTCTCTGACATGAACGTGATCGTCCAATCAGATTTGTTTATTTCAGTGACACGAAAGAGCTCATTGGTCACCTCAGATTAACAGAGTTTAGGCTTCGCTCATTGATTCTGCAGAAATCCGCCGTGTGTTTCAGCCTTTTGTCCTTTATTTTGCAGATACAGACGGACCATGTGTGTCCCTGATTGGCTAAACCATCTGTCAATCATCCAAAAACAGGGAGACTGATCGATCCCCAGACTCACATCTTTGTAAAGTTTTGATAAAGTGTGTGTTCTAGTTCCAGGCTCCAGTGAGTTTCAAGTCGTTTCAATATGACGACGATGAGCTGCTCAAAACGTCTCACATTTGAACGAGAAAACAGCGAAAACGAAGTAAAAAAAAAGCAAACAAACAGCTTTTGTCTTTTGCACCGCCCACAGCTCAGTGAGAAATTTGAGATGGAACTAGAAATGTGATATTTATTGTTTCCATGATTCTCAAACTGTGGGAACTAAACCGATGTTCTTATGATTTGTTGGTTTGTTTAGTCATTTGCCGCGATTTTTGACATTGATTTTAGGTCCAGCAGTAGGAAAGAGCCTGGGATCCAGAATTCACACTTTGTCAACACTTTACGGAGATGTGAGTCTGATAAATGGCGAATCTGCTCGTTTTCAGAGGTCAGAGGTCAGAGGTTCGTCCATATCGGGAATAATAAAGGGAAAAAATATCACAGAGGCTGAAAAACATGGTGGATTTCTGCAGAATCAGTCTAAAATCAGCCTAAAATCTGTTAATCTGAGGTGAGAGAAACGTGATTTTATTTGTAAATCAGAGGCGACCAATGAGCTGCTTCGTGTCACATGTCACTGAAATAAACAAATCTGATTGGACGATCACGGCTGACCGGGTTTGAGATGAAGAAATGATCAGAATATCTATGAACTTAACAGAACCACACGAGTTCAGCTATGTTACTGTAGCATGCTAACCTTTTTAGCATCCAGCGCTCGCTAAAAACAGGCTGAGAACTTCTGGACCAACTTCTCAAGATTGTTCCTTGTCATTTGAGGCTCTGTTCTCCTGAAACTGAATTAGGTTCATGCAGATCTGGGGATTCCACCTGGGACTGACATGAACAAAAAGACAAAGCAGATTACAACTTTTGAAGAGGCAGTTTGTAGTAAATCGTGCTTCCAGGAAAGGTTATTCTGCTGCTGAGTTTCCTGCTCTGACCAGATTCGTGTCTTCATGTCTGGTGTCAGTATCTAAATAAGTTCTCCATTCTCGGTGAGTGGCACGTGTTTTTGTGGAGGATGTGAAGCGGATAACTTCATTTGAGCAGCAGATGAGGCCGAGGCGCTGGGTCCGTGTTGGAGGATATGAGCACCTTTCACAGGACAAATGGAATGCCAATCAAACTGCGGTCCACAGACGCCCGTCCCCTGTGGCCCCGAGCGTTCTGGAGATGTGTCTCTGATGTTCTGCGTCTACTCCAGGTGCTCTGGGAATACTCTGTCCTTTTACACCACTCTACACCTCCTCCCATCGCATTTCCAGAACCTTAACCGTACATTTTGAGGTTTTTTTCTCTTTTCTAGGGGGATTTTATGTGTGTTATCAGCAAAAAGATTGATAAACGTAATAAAGAACAGATCCAAAAATGCAGCTAGAAAGGAATAAATGATTTAAAGTTTTATTACAGACAGGAGTGAGAACAGAGGAGGTGGCTGGAGTGAGGCTGAAGTGAGGCTGGAGTGAGGCTGGAGTGAGGCTGGAGTGAGGCTGGAGTGAGGTTGGAGTGAGGTTGGAGTGAGGCTGGAGTGAGGCTGGAGTGAGGTTGGAGTGACGATAGAGTGCAGCTGGATTGAGGCTGGAGTCAAAATAGAGTGAGGTTGGAGTGAGGATGGAGTGAGGATGGAGTGAGGCTGGAGTGAGGCTGGAGTCAAAATACAGTGAGGCTGGAGTGAGGATGGAATGAGGCCGGAGTGAAGTTGGAGTGAGGATGAAGTGATGATAGAGTGAGGCTGGAGTGAGGTTGGAGTGAGGTTAGTATGAAGTTGGGGTGTGGCTGGAGTGAGGCTGGAGTGAGGTTAGTGTGAAGTTGGAGTGAAGATGGAGTGCGTCTGGAGTGAGGTTGGAGTGAGGTTGGAGAGATGTTGGATTGAGACCAGAGCAAGAACAGAATGAGACCAGAGTGAGGCCAGAGTGAGGCTGGAGTGATATTGGAATGAGGTTGGAGTAAGGCCAGAGTGAGGTTGGAGTGAGGTTAGTGTAAAGTTGGAGTGAGGTTAGTGTAAAGTTGGAGTGAGGTTAGTGTAAAGTTGGAGGTGACGACGGAGTGAGGTCGGAGTGACCAGGAAAACACAGACAAAGGACTGGACTCAGATCAGACAAAACAAACAGAACACGTACCACAAAATGACATAATTCTGTGTTAATGAACTGAATAATGACACTTGGGGCTGATTTTCCCTGAAACGCTCGACTGAAACGAGCCTCGATTCAAACTGAAGCTGTTTCTGAACCTTCTGGAGCACTGACAAAGATCTGAGCTGTTTGTGGAGCTCAGACTCTCTGTTTTGGCTTCCGCTGTGTGATCTAATTAAAAACGGTAACACGCTCTGCACAAAGGAAAATCGAATTCCCCGCCAAATCCTGCCTGTGTTTCTCTGGTGAAACTCACGAGGAGCGAAGCTGGAGTCAGGGCTGTGGACGGTGGGCTGAGCGTTTGGTGACAGTTCCAAAGCTGGAGCCAAAATCACTAAAACGACTCGTAATTAAGCAGAAAGTCCAGATGGAACGGCCGTAAAAGGCCTGTCCAAACTCTGTACAAGCTGATCCTGATCCTTTCCAGAACTAAACGAAAAGGTTGATTTGAAAATAGGTCGTTTAGCCCATGAGCGCGATAGAGGGTGGAAATAATAAATATACATCGTTAATATACTTAAACTGTGAAGAAAATGGGGATTGTGCCTTGTTGGTTTGCTCTAAATTCTTCAGTATCGATCACAAACGTTTCTTTTGGACTGAAAATGTGTCGTAAGTAAATCTCACCACGGACTCTGCATTTATATACAACATGTAACTCAAACTCTCCTCTTAAACCCGTCGGACATTAAACTCAGAGCAGCCTGGGGCTTAGGAGGACCTGAGGACGAGAAGAAAACACCTATGTTCTGGTCATTTGGGTTAAAGTCACTCCTCATTAAGGAGCGAGAGGCTTATAAAACACTCACCTTGTTTGAGTTTGCCTAAAGTTTCTTAATGTGTAACTCTGTGCAGACGAGAGGAAGATCCGCTTTACACAAACACAAACACACAAAACACAAACACACAAACACAAACACAAACATCCTGAGACACATCTCAGACTCTTCTGTCGTTTCCTCAGACTCCGTTGCTTCATTGTTCTTTTACCTCGTTAAACCTTCTGACTTTATGCTTCAGTCTCTTGGTCTTTGACTCTTACACCAGAAAAGAACATTCTTAAATAAAAGCTCTGTTCTGTGTGTTCATATTAAACTGTTCTGTATGTTCTGTGTGTTCTGTGTGTTCATATTAAACTGTTCTGTTCATATTAAACTGTTGTGTGTGTCCATGTTATTTTGTGTTGTTCTTTAGACTCAGGCTCGTCTTATTAAACCTGGCCTCTCTTCTGTGGGTAAAAGGTGCTCACTCAGGGGAGCGCGCTCTGTTTATTGTTTGATTAATTTGCTCAGAGGAGACCTGAAAATCCCTCATGAATATGAGGATGACAAGTTATCTAAACTACAGGGCAAAACGATTATGCTAATGCCCGGATGTAGTCATCAATCACCCCGTGTCAATGTGGAGTCAGCGCGGCACGTTCAGCTTCCCCCTCCGGCCACAACACTGCTCCGAGTGTGTGCGCAGTGTGTGCGTCTCTGTGTGCGCAGTGTGTGCGCAGTGTGTGCGCAGTGAGCGCAGTGTGTGCGCAGTGTGTGCGTCTCTGTGTGCGCAGTGTGTGCGCAGTGTGTGCGTCTCTGTGTGCGCCTTAAACACTGCGCTCCGTGTGCTCTCCGTGTGCGCGTGCGCTCCGTGTGCTTGTGCGTCTCTTTATGCGTCTTTCTGTGGAGCATTGATCACAGTCTCATTGCGCCTCGGGGACTCAGGCTGCGCTTAAGTTTGGATCAGGAGTGAGTCTGGATGTGAGGAGAGTTTAGTCCACACTCACACGCACGCACACACGCGCGCACGGCCGGGATGACGTCACAGACGCGCTTCTTAAAACCAAAGCGCCTGGAGATGTGCGCTTTGATCACACGGACTCACCGCGGGTCTGAGACAGAGACAGAGACAAGGACAGGGACAAGGACAGAGACAGAGACAGGGACAGAGACTCTCTGAGACAGAGACAGGGACATTGAGTCTGTCAGACTCTGCGCGTAAAGAGGAGCCTGTGCGTAATGCGCCGCTCTGAGTGACTCCAGGAGCGTCTGGGGGAGTTTGGAGAAGTGGACCTGAAGCTCCGGGTCCACAGCGGCGTGTGGAGCCGGATGAGGCTGAAGTGGCTCCAGCTCCAGGATGGCTTATTCTCACATGGGCTTTTCATACCAGACAGCGCCACAGGTAACAATAAAACTGTATCACTGACACAGTTTTACGGATCATTCTGTTCCAGTTAATGTCCAACTGCGCCTGGCTGTGATTTTATTACTTTCTGTTGGTTAAATCTGTTCAGCTCTAGGAGAAAACTGCTGTTGTGCTTTACAAAAATGAATTGAATTGAATAAACTGAAAACTGAGCTGTTCTTGGATCATATTGTCCTGAGTTTATCTTTTATTAACTCAAACTTATCTGAGAACATGTCCCGTCCACAGAGTCTGAGTCTGTCCCTCAGTCTCTGTTTAGTGTGACAAAGTCCACAGCCTCATGAGCATGTTTCTCTTTTCTCTTGTTTGTTTGTTTGTTTGTTTGTTTGTTTGTTTGTTTATTTGTTTGTTTGTTTGTTTGTTTGTGTTGTGCTCTTACTCCTCTGTGTGCAGTTCCTGATGGCGTCCGGTCCTCTGACTCCGTGTCTGGAGCCGTCCACGCCCCCGTCCCACATAGTGCAGGGCTCCTCAGGGTCCGGGCTCTACAGAGACCAGTATCTACAGAGACACTACAGCAGCAGAGACACGTGCTCCAGGGTGTGTGTGTGTGTGTGTGTGTGTGTGTGTGTGTTGTGTGTGTGTGTGTGTGTGTGTGTGTGTGTGTGTGTGTGTGTGTGTGTGTGTGTGTGTGTGTGTGTGTGTGTGTGTGTGTGTGTGTGTGTGTGTGTGTGTGTGTGTGTGTGTGTGTGTGTGTGTGTGTGTGTGTGTGTGTGTGTGTGTGTGTGTGTGTGTGTGTGTGTGTGTGTGTGTGTGTGTGTGTGTGTGTGTGTGTGTGCTCCTCTTTAAACCGCTCAACACCACAGTGTCATGTGTGTTTCATGTGTGTTTCTCGTGTGTTTCATGTGTGTTTCTCTTGTATTTCTCGTGTTTCATGTGTGTTTCTCATGTGTTTCTCGTGTGTTTCTCGTGTGTTTCTCGTGTGTTTCATGTGTGTTTCTTGAATGTTTCTCGTGTGTTTCATGTGTGTTTCATGTGTGTTTCTTGTGTGTTTCTCGTGTGTTTCTTATGTGTTTCTCGTGTGTTTCATGTGTGTTTCTCGTGTGTTTCATGTGTGTTTCATGTGTGTTTCTCGTGTGTTTCTCGTGTGTTTCATGTGTGTTTCATGTGTGTTTCTCGTGTGTTTCTCTTGTATTTCTCGTGTTTCATGTGTGTTTCTCATGTGTTTCTCGTGTGTTTCTCGTGTGTTTCTCGTGTGTTTCATGTGTGTTTCTTGAATGTTTCTCGTGTGTTTCATGTGTGTTTCATGTGTGTTTTTTGTGTGTGTTTCTCGTGTGTTTCTTATGTGTTTTTCTCGTGTGTTTCATGTGTGTTTCTCGTGTGTTTCATGTGTGTTTCATGTGTGTTTCTCGTGTGTTTCTCGTGTGTTTCATGTGTGTTTCATGTGTGTTTCTCGTGTGTTTCATGTGTGTTTCTCGTGTGTTTCATGTGTGTTTCTTGAATGTTTCTCGTGTGTTTCATGTGTGTTTCATGTGTGTTTCATGTGTGTTTCATGTGTGTTTCATGTGTGTTTCAGGGAGCTCCTGAGCCAAAGGACGGAGCGGCCTCTCACACACCGGCCTATTACCCGTACGACTGCACATTTGGACAGTATCCCTACGACAGATTCGGGTGGGTTTGGACATACACAGAAGCGTTTATGTGAATTAAGATCAAGCAAAGATGAAAAGTCAATTCTGGAGATGTTGTATATTTTCCTGCATGTTATTCTGTTTCTGAAAAGGAAAAGTCCATGTGTGGATGAGTCTGGACACTCCCTCTTATTCATATATATGTATCTAACATGTCGAAAGTAGTAAAAAGAAAGAAAAAAGAAACACTGAATGAGCGGTTGTGTCCAAACCTTTCACTTTCATATAAAACGCACTAATATAAAACCTGGAGGAACACGTGACCTGAGCTGTTCGTCTCTGGACGGCGCAGGTACAGCTCCTCGGACGGAGCCGCCCGACGGAAGAACGCCACACGGGAGACGACGAGCACGCTGAAGGCCTGGCTCCAGGAGCATCAGAAGAACCCGTACCCCACCAAAGGAGAGAAGATCATGTTGGCCATCATCACCAGGATGACGCTCACACAGGTCAGAGGGTGTGGTGGTCAGTGCTTGTGTAAGTTTGGCTGATTTTGGAGTCCTCGTTTGGTTCCTGGTCCTCATAAACTGTCAGGGGTGAGCCAGAGTTGGACCCAAAATCTGACTGAGACAAATGCGTTTAACAGTTTTGTTGGAGGGAGTCAGACCGAGGAGCAGAGGGACTGGAGCGACAGGGCCGAGGAGCAGAGGTGAGGGAAGCGGCACACAGGCTCTTAACGAACTGGAAAAATACTGTAGCATAAAGTGTTTGACGAACTGAACAATCTGCAGAGACAAACAAGAACAAACAAACGGGGGAAACAGCAGAGCCAAAAGCAGCACTGGACATGAACTTTTATCCCTGTTTTTAGCCGTAGTTTGGATGTGCTTTGCCCGAGTGTGAACACAGCCGCAGTTCATCACGTTTGTTCCGTTCCAAAGGTGTCCACATGGTTCGCCAACGCCCGCAGGAGGCTGAAGAAGGAGAACAAGGTCACATGGTCTCCTCGCGCCTGTAAGAGCTCAGAGGACAGAGGCGGGGACGAAAGTGACGAGGCAGAGAAGCCCCTCCCATGTGACCACGATACGTCAGGTAAATCTGGATTTGTACAACCTAAGGTCCACGTGAAAACAGCAGATTCACAAATCAAAACATGTGTGAGGCAAAGTTAGATTAGAAACAATGGAATGATGTAATTATTGGGACCACAGAGCCAATCAGGAGTGACGCAGTTGAAGGTAACGCCTCTTCCGGCTTTAACAGGGAGCAGGCGCTTAGCAGCGCTGTCAATCAAACCTGTTGCTAACGCTAACAGGAGCGACGTCGGGGAAAGAAGGACCTGATGTGTCTGTTATTAATGTTCATATGTTGATTTACAGACACAGACGTGAAATAAAAACCCCAGGATCATGTAGAGGGTTAATACGAACATTTAAGACCAACATGAGTCTGACAGCAGCAGCTACAGAGAGGGGGCGCTGTTTATCAAAAGACAAAAAATAAAGTCAAAATAACAAAACAAAAAAAAACAACAAAAAAATAAAAAATAAAATTAAAATAAAAAAAATTAACTCAAAATAGCAGAAAAAAACAAAAACTCAAAATAACTCAAAAAATAAAAAAAATCTCAAAATAAAAAAAAACTAATAAAAAAAAAAACAAAAACACAAAATAACAAAAAAAACCCTCAAAATAACTAATAAATAAATAAATAAATAAAAAATCTAAAAAAAACTAAAAAAAAAACTACAATTTAAACTACAATTCAAAATAAATAAAAATAAATAAAAAACTTCAACTAACTAAAAAAAATAAATAAATAAAACAACTCCAAATAACTTAAAAAAAAATTCAAAATGAAAAAAAATAACAAAAAATAAAAACATTTAAGAAAACAACAACATTTAAGACCAAAATGACGAATCTGACAGCAGCAGGTACAGAGAGAGACACAGTTGCTCATTTTGTATTTGGAACTCAGCGGCTAGCAGGTTAGCTACGTCGATTTATATCTACAGTTTATGGAACCCAAACAACACCTCCTTCAGACATTAAAAAAATTGTCGCTTCTTCAGTTCTGTTTTTTCCGATGGATCAGACCTGGACAACTGAGGGATCACACAGACTTGTTGAATTAAAGCAAATTTTTGCCTTTATAATTATCATTGTTTATCTTTGTTAATCATTTTTAATCGTTAACCCTTTCAGAGCAGCCGTGTGGCGATCTGCAGAGCGACCTGGACGACTTCGACCTGCTAGAATCCGACGCTTCCGATTCAGAACCTAAACCTCCGTTTCTCCGTGAGGACCCAAACTCCGCCCCTGACGCACTCCAGGAGCAGAGACTGTCCCCGGACTGCCACGCCCTCACCCCCGTCCCCCCGCAGACCACCTTCTACCCCGAGCTCCGGAGCGCCGGCGACAAACCCAAGATCTGGTCCATCGTCCCGCTCGAGGAGGAGGAGCCAGACTTCCCGTCGTGCATGCTGTCCCGCGCCGGCTCCCTCTCTCCACACTACACCTCCAGCATGGCTCTGTCCAAAGCCGAGCGGCAGCAGGAGTCGCCCGTGGCAACGCTCCGAGAATGGGTGGATGGAGTTTTTCACGGGCCGCCGTTTCTCCAGGCCAAGTCTCCAGGAGGAACGTGGAAAGGTCTGCAGGAAAATGTGACAGACAGTAACAGGACGCTGTGAACAAACGTGTTTATTTATCCAGGGCATCTGAGGAACATGGACCGTTCAGAGCAAATATAATGACATTTCCAAGCGTATATTTATTTATTTCAGTTGAGATTTTGATTTTATGGCCACATTAACTGAACCATGACGTTCTGTTTTAATGGCTCCGTGTGTCGCAGAGTCCACTGCAAAACTTTAAGATGAACCAATCTGAACAACACAGTAAAAGAAAAATTCAAATCTGTCAACTGGACAGATTTGAAATTCTGCTTCTTCTTCAGTTCTGGTCAGATTACAGCAGCGCACTGCCTTATATAAGGAGGCGCTAACGACACTGAAGCTAACACACCTGTTTGCTTTGTTTGTAGGTCTATTGAACAATAACCCGCGACAGGCGAAATCCACGAAGTATCAGCTTTATTTTTACATTATTCTCTCTGTTTCTTGTCTGTAAACCCCCTCACCACACACTTTATACACTTTTCTCACACATTAACATTTTCTCACATTTCTCTCTCGTTTAAACACAAAGTTCAAACCTTCGTCGGTGCCTTTGTCGGTGCAGAACGTTTCATCGACATTGTGGGTTTTGTCGGGGAGAAAACTTGCAAACATACAGCACTTCAGAGTCACACTGATCCAACATTTATGTAAATTTGTCTGACACATTCTGTACTGTACAGGAGACACGGAGGAGACTGATGGACAATGGTCCACAGTCCCTCAGCCAATCAGGACGCAGGACACAATGGTCTACAGTCCCTCAGCCAATCAGGACACAGAACACAATGGTCTACAGTCCCTCAGCCAATCAGGACACAGAACACAATGGTCTACAGTCCCTCAGCCAATCAGGACGCAGAACACAATGGTCTACAGTCCTTTAGCCAATCAGGACGCAGAACACAATGGTCTACAGTCCTTTAGCCAATCAGGACGCAGAACACAATGCACATTCATACGCTGTAAAAAGCATGAAAAATTACACTTAAAAAATCCATGAAACAGCGAGACGACGAAAGGTGAACGAGATATAACGAGGGACGACTGTATAATCTTTCAGGCCCTTAATGGGTTCTCTCTCACGTATTCTGACTAGCTCTATGGTTTTCTTTGTTTAGATATAAGTCTAAGGACTGAACTGAAGAAGCGGCTTGGATGAGCAGCCAAACAACTTCACCCCTGCAGCTTTTTGTCCAGTTACAGATTTGAATTTTCTTTTACTGTGGATCAGACCTGGACGACTGAGGGATCACACAGAATCTGAACAGTTCTTATTGGTTTTGTTCTGGAAAAGTCAAAGATAATGGCTAATTTGTGAACTTAAACTTATAAAAAGCATTATTTGCATGTAATAAATGTTAGAATTCTTGGCACATAGAAGGTTTTGATGAGCTGTGCTGAGTTTGGAGCTCACAGATGGATCCTTTGACCTTCTGCAGATGATCGTAACAGTGGGAGCTTCCATGTTGCTGTTATCCAGAGCGTCCCAGCCCGTCGTGGTCATAAGAGGGTCTGGCCACGCCCCCGTACCGCACAGCTGTGAGGAAACCTTTGGACTGTTTGACAAAATACACAAAAAACAAGAATGTATTGGTTTGCATCTGTTCACTGGCAGCATTTGTTTAAGGATGATGATAGATGTCGGGGTTACTGTGCACTTAAGTCCATATCCCTCAGTGTGATGCCTCACGTGGGCCTTTTTTACATGGACTAATGCAGTGTGTGTACTCTCAGATCACTCAGTTATGTTTAAATCATAGACTATTTATAAAAATGGACATAGCTAACCTGCTAGCCGCTCATGGGCAAACTTCTGGCTCCATCCATTTTTTTTCTTTTTCTTTTTTTTTTCTTTAATTTTTTAAATTTTATTTTGAGTTGTTTTATCTATTTAAGTTAGTTTGAGTTTAATTGTTTTTGGGGTTTTTTTTTTGTTATTTTGAGGTTTTTTGTTTTTTGTTTTTTTTGTTTTTTTTTGTTATTTTGAGGGGTTTTTTTCCCTGTTATTTTGAGTCTTTTTTTTTAGTTATTTTTTTTTTTAGTTATTTTGAATTTTTGTTTTATTTTATTTTTTCTGTTATTTGGAGTTTATTTATTATTTTTTTTAGTTATTTTGATTTTATTTTTTTGTTATTTTGAGTTGTTTTTTTTGTTTTTTTTTTTAGTTATTTTTATTTTTTGTTATTTTGAGGTTTGTTTGTTTGGTTTTTTTTTGTTTGGTTTTTTAGGGTTTTTTTTTGTCTTTTGAAAAACTGCCTCTCTCTCTCTCTGTAACTGCTGCTGTCAGACTCGTCATTTTACTCTTAAATGTTCGTATTAACCCTGATTGGCTCTTTGGTTGCTATGATACTCGCTGTCAGAATTCCTAATATGGAATTCTGCTCCCGATTTGCCTCTGCACCTGCTCCAGCCTCGATGAGCTTCATGTGGAGCTGACGCTGTGGGTGACGTCCACGTCTTTATCCCGTCTATGGTTCACACACCTGAGGAGGACGTATCGTGGTCACTTTCACTGCTGCCTGCACCTGCACCGAGTCACTCAATAAAAGCTGAATTCTGGTAAATCACAAGTGAAAATCTGATGATTCACAAGTTTGGTTTGTTCTGATGTTTCCTCGTCACAAAGAGACCTGGAGCTGTGTTTTTTGTTTCATTCACATGTTTAACACACAAACCTCCAGATTTAGGCCGAGTTCTTCTCTCAAACTGACAAAAACACTCTGTTCCACCTTGTGATGTCATCATGTGGTGATACAGGAAGTGCTCCGCTGTGTTTTTAAACTCCACACACCTTCATTTCTAGAATCATTTGGATCATTTCAGTCCTGGAATTGCTAATCTACAACTGAACGAAAGGTAAAAGGAGCTGTTAAAACTACCACTTCATGACATCACAAGGTGGAACGTCACATTTTGAGCTTTACAGATGTTACAGACTAATAATAAAGTGTGACTCAAACCTGTGAATGAAACAAACACGACTCCAGGTCTGTTTTTTGAGGAGGAAACAGGATTAAAACCTGACTTAAAGCTACAAGTGTCAGTTTTGTATGATACACGACCTTTAAGTCACTGACTGTACGATGTAGTTCATTACTCCTGCTGTGTACCACATGACCTCTGACCTCTGACCTTTCAGGCTCCTTTAGTTCTTGTCATACACCAAACTATAAACCACACAATCATGAAGTCACCTGCTCCTCTGAAGTCGCTGAGTCGTCTGGTGAAGAAGGAGCTGAGTTTAAAGCTCTGGGTTTATGTTGGACTCTCCCTGTTTCATGACGTTTGGGTGATGACCTGAACATCGGGGACTGAAGAGGCTGAAGTGAGTCTCTCCTCGGGGCTGGAGCTCCCTCAGACACAGAGGAGGAGCTCGGAGTAGAGCCGCTGCTCCTACATGTGCAGAGGAGCAGCTGAGGCTCTGTGGCTCCTGGACACTTTACTGAGGAGGGTGTGTATGTTTTTGTGTGCGTGTTTCTACATGTGTGTGCGTGTTTCTGCGTGTGTGTTTCTGCGTGTGTGTGTGTTTCTGCGTGTGTGTGCGTGTTTCTATATGTGTGTGCGTGTTTCTGTGCGTGTTTCTACGTGTGTGTGTGTTTCTGCGTGTGTGTGCGTGTTTCTGTGTGTGTGTTTCTACATGTGTGTGTGTGTGTTTCTACATGTGTGTGTGTGTGTGTGTTCTGTGTGTGTGTTTCTTCTGCGTGTGTGTGTGTTTTTCTACATGTGTGTGCGTGTGTCTGCGTGTGTGTGTGCGTTTGTTTCTGCGTGTGTGTGTTTCTACATGTGTGTGTGTTTCTTCGTGTGTGTTTCTACATGTGTGTGCGTGTTTCTGCGTGTGTGTGTGTGTTTCTGCGTGTGTGTTTCTGCGTGCGTGTGTGTGTTTCTACATGTGTGTGCGTGTGTCTGCGTGTGTGTGCGTGTTTCTGCGTGTGTGTGTTTCTACATGTGTGTGTGTTTCTTCGTGTGTGTTTCTACATGTGTGTGCGTGTTTCTGCCTGTGTGTGTGTGTTTCTGTGTGTGTGTGTGTGTTTCTACATGTGTGTGTGCGTGCGTGTTTCTGTGCGTGGTCTGCGTGTGCGTCCCTGGGGCCGTCTCGGGGGGAGGGGGCGCTATTGAGCTGTGACTAATTGAAACACACAGAGGAGGCGCTGCTAAATTGTTAAATCGATGCCACTTCCACACGAGCTCCGGATATAGCAGCGATCAGCGACGCGTCTCTTTTCATTAGGCCACTTCACAGAGTGTCGACCTGGGACCAGCCGCCTCCCCGTGAGACGCCAACACGTCCTTATCCCCTCCACCGACTCGCCAAACAACCGGCTCTGATTAGCCACTTTTATTATCATCAAATCTGCATCAATTTCAGTTATTAACCCGCAATTTTATCAATTTACTGAACAAAAAACCCAAACGCAAAACCTGTCCAAGTCCAACCAAGTCCTTTTTTTAGTTTAGGATCATTGATAAAGTATTCAGCAGAACAGAGGAGAAGTTTAAGTTTTAAAATCCTGCCTGAAAACAAAAAAAATACATATAAAATGGATTAAAACCGCACATTCTCAGGACTGTTGGCTACTGCTAATGCTAATGCTAATGCTAATGCTAATGCTAACTAGCTTGTGGCTGTAGTATAATTTACGAGGGACTTGTTTAACAGCACAGATCAGCTCTCAGCCTGTTGTACTTCCAGCTAACTCAGTTCTTTGTGTTAAAATAAAACTCAGATTAAGTCTAACTTGAGCTTCACACAGAGTAGTGCCTCCAGTTAGCTTCACACCCACAGGGAAAACAACGATAACTGCATCAATTTTAGTTGTTAACCCGCAATTTTATCACACAGCAGACGTAAAACTGTTTCTTCAAGTCCTTTTCTGGTTTAAGAACATTGATAAAGTATTGATGAGAACAGAGGAGGATCTGCCCGAGCTTCGTGTGGAATTAACCATTTCAGAGTAAATAATTGAACGAGGATCAAGAAGGATTTTATTGTTTCTGCCTCATAAATAAGTCACTGCAGAGACGATAAATAATGGCATCTGACTTTGTATTTCTGTACAGTTCTTTTCTGGAGCCGTCACAGCGGGACAGAGGACAGAGTGTGGACAGAGGACAGAGTGTGGACAGAGGACAGAGTGTGGACAGAGGACAGAGTGTGGACAGAGGACAGAGTGTGGACAGAGCTCAGAGTGTGGACAGAGGACAGAGCTCAGAGTGTGGACAGAGGACAGAGTGTGGACAGAGCTCAGAGTGTGGACAGAGGACAGAGTGTGGACAGAGGACAGAGTGTGGACAGAGGACAGAGCTCAGAGTGTGGACAGAACTCAGAGTGTGGACAGAGGACAGAGCTCAGAGTGTGGACAGAGGACAGAGTGTGGACAGAGGACAGAGTGTGGACAGAGGACAGAGCTCAGAGTGTGGACAGAACTCAGAGTGTGGACAGAGGACAGAGCTCAGAGTGTGGACAGAGGACAGAGTGTGGACAGAACTCAGAGTGTGGACAGAGGACAGAGCTCAGAGTGTGGACAGAGCTCAGAGTGTGGACAGAGCTCAGAGTGTGGACAGAGCTCAGAGTGTGGACAGAGGACAGAGTGTGGACAGAGGACAGAGTGTGGACAGAGCTCAGAGTGTGGACAGAGCTCAGAGTGTGGACAGAACTCAGAGTGTGGACAGAGGACAGAGTGTGGACAGAGGACAGAGTGTGGACAGAGGACAGAGTGTGGACAGAACTCAGAGTGTGGACAGAGGACAGAGTGTGGACAGAGGACAGAGTGTGGACAGAGCTCAGAGTGTGGACAGAACTCAGAGTGTGGACAGAGCTCAGAGTGTGGACAGAGTGTGGACAGAGCTCAGACTGTGGACAGAGGACAGAGTGTGGACAGAGGACAGAGTGTGGACAGAGGACAGAGTGTGGACAGAACTCAGAGTGTGGACAGAGGACAGAGTGTGGACAGAGCTCAGAGTGTGGACAGAGGACAGAGTGTGGACAGAACTCAGAGTGTGGACAGAGGACAGAGTGTGGACAGAACTCAGAGTGTGGACAGAGGACAGAGTGTGGACAGAGGACAGAGGACAGAGTGTGGACAGAGGACAGAGGACAGAGTGTGGACAGAGCTCAGAGTGTGGACAGAGGACAGAGTGTGGACAGAGCTCAGAGTGTGGACAGAGGACAGAGTGTGGACAGAGGACAGAGTGTGGACAGAGCTCAGAGTGTGGACAGACCTCAGAGTGTGGACAGAACTCAGAGTGTGGACAGAGGACAGAGTGTGGACAGAGGACAGAGTGTGGACAGAACTCAGAGTGTGGACAGAGCTCAGAGTGTGGACAGAGGACAGAGTGTGGACAGAGGACAGAGTGTGGACAGAGGACAGAGTGTGGACAGAGGACAGAGTGTGGACAGAGGACAGAGTGTGGACAGAGCTCAGAGTGTGGACAGAGGACAGAGTGTGGACAGAGCTCAGAGTGTGGACAGAGAACAGAGTGTGGACAGAGCTCAGAGTGTGGACAGAGGACAGAGTGTGGACAGAGCTCAGAGTGTGGACAGAGGACAGAGTGTGGACAGAACTCAGAGTGTGGACAGAGGACAGAGTGTGGACAGAGGACAGAGTGTGGACAGAGAACAGAGTGTGGACAGAGCTCAGAGTGTGGACAGAGGACAGAGTGTGGACAGAGGACAGAGTGTGGACAGAGGACAGAGTGTGGACAGAACTCAGACTGTGGACAGAGGACAGAGTGTGGACAGAGCTCAGAGTGTGGACAGAGGACAGAGTGTGGACAGAACTCAGAGTGTGGACAGAGGACAGAGTGAGGACAGAGGACAGAGTGTGGACAGAGCTCAGACTGTGGACAGAGCTCAGAGTGTGGACAGAGGACAGAGTGTGGACAGAGGACAGAGTGTGGACAGAGGACAGAGTGTGGACAGAACTCAGAGTGTGGACAGAACTCAGAGTGTGGACAGAACTCAGAGTGTGGACAGAGGACAGAGTGTGGACAGAGGACAGAGTGTGGACAGAGCTCAGAGTGTGGACAGAGGACAGAGTGTGGACAGAGCTCAGAGTGTGGACAGAGGACAGAGTGTGGACAGAACTCAGAGTGTGGACAGAGGACAGAGTGAGGACAGAGGACAGAGTGTGGACAGAGCTCAGACTGTGGACAGAGCTCAGAGTGTGGACAGAGGACAGAGTGTGGACAGAGGACAGAGTGTGGACAGAGGACAGAGTGTGGACAGAACTCAGAGTGTGGACAGAACTCAGAGTGTGGACAGAACTCAGAGTGTGGACAGAGGACAGAGTGTGGACAGAGGACAGAGTGTGGACAGAGCTCAGAGTGTGGGACAGAGGACAGAGTGTGGACAGAGCTCAGAGTGTGGACAGAGGACAGAGTGTGGACAGACTCAGAGTGTGGACAGAGGACAGAGTGAGGACAGAGGACAGAGTGTGGACAGAGCTCAGACTGTGGACAGAGCTCAGAGTGTGGACAGAGGACAGAGTGTGGACAGAACTCAGAGTGTGGACAGAACTCAGAGTGTGGACAGAGGACAGAGTGAGGACAGAGGACAGAGTGTGGACAGAGGACAGAGTGTGGACAGAACTCAGAGTGTGGACAGAACTCAGAGTGTGGACAGAACTCAGAGTGTGGACAGAGGACAGAGTGTGGACAGAGGACAGAGTGTGGAGCGAGGACATAATTCAGTTTTACTCCATTATAACAGAATCTTATGCACAATACAATCTCCAAATATCTGTATAAAGTCTTTTTGCCTGAAGAGCTCCATCTACAGGTTCACTTCAACATGACAAGTCCATAATTTTGTGCTTGTTCTTTTCGATCATGTCTCTTTCACACTCGTCTTCCTGCTCCACTGACCTCTCCCTCTCTCCCTCTCTCCCCTCGTCCCTCTGTGTCCTCGTTTCATCTCCTCCAGCCTCCGCCCAGTGCGTCTCCCCCACAGAGAGCAGCCGACACGGAGCTAGCTAACCTGCTAACCGCCGCGCTCCAGACTCCTCGTTTTAGTCTTAAATGTTCGTATTAACCCTCCACATGATCCTGGGGTTTTTATTTTATTTTATTTGTAAATCAACATTAAAAACAGACAAATCAGGTCCTTCTTTCCCCGACGTCGCTCCTGTTAGCGTTAGCAACAGGTTTGATTGACAGCGTTGCTAAGGGCCCGCTCCCTGTTAAACCAGTAGAATAATTTCACTTAATAAGACAGGGAATATATACAATTTGCTTCATCTTATTCTTTTTTATTTGGTTAAAAATGTGTTTATGAGCTGTAAATTATGGAAGTTATTTAAAAAATATTAACCAAAAAAACTCCAAAATAATCATACTTAATAATTAAAGACACAAACACACACAAACCTGCAGATTCAGGCTGAGTTCTTCTCTCAAACTGATAAAAAAACGCTCTGTTCCACCTTGTGATGTCATCATGTGGCAATACAGGAAGTGCTCCACTGTGTTTTTAAACTCCACACACCTTCATTTATAGAATCATTTGGATCATTTCAGACCCGGAGTTTCCAATTTCTACTGAACTAAAGGTAAAAGGAGCTGTTAACTTGAAACTACTTCAGATTTTTACCTGTGACGCAACAATCCAGGTAAGTGGAATAAATAAATATATTAGTATTTATATATTTTCAAATCCAGTAAATAAAATAAAGTTTTAATGCATATTTTGTCATTAAAGTCTCAATTTTACGCTGTTTTCTGATTCTAATGTTTCCTCGTCACAAACAGACCTGGAGTTGTGTTTTGTTTCATTCTCACATGTTTAATACACAAACCTGGAGATTTACGCTGAGAAAACACTCTGTTCCACCTTGTGATGTCATCATGTGATACAGGAAGTGCTCCGCTGTGTTTTTAAACTCCACACACCTTCATTTCTAGAATCATTTGGATCATTTCAGCCTCTGGAGTTGCTCATTTCTGCTGAACTAAAGATAAAATGTAACTGGAAACTACCACTTGATGACATCACAAGGTGGAACAGAGCGTTTTGAGCTTTGGAGATGTTACAGATGAATAATAAAGTGTTACTCAAACAAAACACAGCTCCAGGTCTGTTTGTGACGCGTTTATAACATTAAAACATGACTTAAACCTCACAAGTGTCACATTTAAACATTCACCTACAAACTATTAACAGATTTTTTTCCACGATGAACAAAAGTGGCGGGACACGTGCATCGTCCGTCAGGTCCACACGCTCTTCTGCTCCACTTTTATTCATTTGAACTGTTCTCAGAGTCAATCCTTCTCCCTCATGACACACTTCAGCTCGGAATGTGAACACAGGAAGTATCGACAAGTTTATACCTCTGCAAATCTGTCTGACGCCTTTTTCCTTTCAGCACGACGCACACACACACACACACACACACACACACACACACACACACACACACACACACACACACACACACACACACACACACACACGTCGTCACTCACACTTCAGTTTTCCTCTATCAAAGCGCTGAGTGCAGAGTAAGTCTCAGAGCGACTCCCCGACTCTCAGCCCCACTCTGCAGCTGTCACACGTCACAGGAGGTTTTCTCTTTTTTTTTTACCCCCCTGGAGCTCGGAGCACAAGTACAAGTCATTATTTCCACGGTAAAGGTCAGCCACCCTCTCACCTGACTCCTGAAAACAGCCGCCCCAGAGACAGAGTCCAAACGGCGTGGGGTGTGGCGTGGCTCTCGTCGCACAGTCTGTGAAGTCCAGGTAATTGGCTGCAGGGAAGCTCCATAATGAGGCTCGGGCCTGGATTATGTGACACATCTTAAAAGGAGAAATATTTTAATAGGGCAATTAAAGTGGCAGAGGAAGTGTTTTGAGTTATTGTGGTGGAGGAGGGTGGAGGACGGTGTTTAAATCTATTATCTGTGAGAATGAGGCGAAGATCCGACCAAGTGGAGACTTTGAAATTAGTGAAAATGATCAGAAAATCCAGAGGCGTTCAAGGACACGGCTGAGCGTCTGTAAACAACAGCAACGATCAACAGATGAGTTAGAAAATATAGATTTAAAATGGTTTTGTGATGTTTTTATACACTCACCGTCATCACACGACACAGGGAAAATAATAATAAAAATAATCTCATGTGTTTTCTGGACATGGGGAAAATGTTGAGTTTTTTTTAATAATGATTTTGATATTTTTTTTCTTTTTCTTTAATTATCATATTTTCCAGACTATAAGTGACTCTGGAGTATAAGTTAAAAAAAAGCATAATAATGAAGAAAAAATGCAGTGTGACTGTAACAAAGATGAGAAACATATAAAAAACATATAATCAAATAAGTCGCCAAACTATGAAAAGAAAAATATTAAAAGTGCGACTTAGTCCAGAAAATATGATAATGGTTTAGACTGGTTTAGTCCAGGTTTTGTCCTGGTTTAGTCCTGGTTTAGTCCTGGTTTAGTCCAGGTTTTGTCCTGGTTTAGTCTTGGTTTAGTCTTGGTTTAGTCCAGGTTTTGTCCTGGTTTAGTCCTGGTTTAGTCCTGGTTTAGTCTTGGTTTAGTCCTGGTTTAGTCCTGGTTTAGTCCTGGTTTAGTCCTGGTTTAGACCTGGTTTAGTCCCGGTTTAGTCCTGGTTTAGTCCATGTTTAGTCCTGGTGTAGTCCTGGTTTAGACCTGGTTTAGTCCCGGTTTAGTCCTGGTTTAGTTCTAGTTTAGTCTTGGTTTAGTCCTGGTTTAGACCTGGCTTAGACCTGGTTTAGTCCTGGTTTAGTCCTGGTTTAGACCTGGTTTAGTCCTGGTTTAGACCTGGTTTAGACCTGGTTTAGACCTGGTTTACACCTGGTTTAGTCCTGGTTTAGACCTGGTTTAGTCCTGGTTTAGTCCTGGTTTAGTCCTGGTTTAGACCTGGTTTAGTCCTGGTTTAGTCCTGGTTTAGACCTGGTTTAGTCCTGGTTTAGTCCTGGTTTAATCCCGATTTAGTCCATGTTTAGACCTGGTTTAGTCCTGGTTTAGTCCTGATTTAGTCCTGGTTTAGACCTGGTTTAGTCCTGGTTTAGTCCATGTTTAGACCTGGTTTAGTCCTGGTTTAGTCCTGGTTTAGTCCTGGTTTAGACCTGGTTTAGTCCTGGTTTAGTCCTGGTTTAATCCCGATTTAGTCCATGTTTAGACCTGGTTTAGTCCTGGTTTAGTCCTGGTTTAGTCCTGGTTTAGACCTGGTTTAGTCCTGGTTTAGTCCATGTTTAGACCTGGTTTAGTCCTGGTTTAGTCCTGGTTTAGTCCTGGTTTAGACCTGGTTTAGTCCTGGTTTAGTCCTGGTTTAATCCCGATTTAGTCCATGTTTAGACCTGGTTTAGACCTGGTTTAGTCCTGGTTTAGTCCATGTTTAGACCTGGTTTAGTCCTGGTTTAGTCCTGGTTTAGTCCTGGTTTAGTCCTGGTTTAGACCTGGTTTTAGTCCTGGTTTAGTCCTGGTTTAATCCCGATTTAGTCCCATGTTTAGACCTGGTTTAGACCTGGTTTAGTCCTGGTTTAGTCCATGTTTAGACCTGGTTTAGTCCTGGTTTAGTCCTGGTTTAGTCCATGTTTAGACCTGGTTTAGTCTTGGTTTAGTCCTGGTTTAGTCCTGGTTTAGTCCATGTTTAGACCTGGTTTAGTCCTGGTTTAGTCCTGGTTTAGTCCATGTTTAGACCTGGTTTAGTCTTGGTTTAGTCCTGGTTTAGTCCCGGTTTAGTCCCGGTTTAGTCCATGTTTAGACCTGGTTTAGTCTTGGTTTAGTCCTGGTTTAGTCCTGGTTTAGTCCTGGTTTAGACCTGGCTTAGTCCTGGTTTAGTCCTGGTTTAGTCCTGGTTTAGACCTGGCTTAGTCCTGGTTTAGTCCTGGTTTAGTCCTGGTTTAGTCCTGGTTTAGACCTGGTTTAGTCCTGGTTTAGTCCTGGTTTAGTCCTGGTTTAGTCAAATCCAGTCAGTAATTAAAAAACAGTTTAAACCTGGTGCAGACACACAGATCCACGCTTCATCTGCTCAGTTACATCTGCAGATTTGGCCCCTGGTGGTTCTACACCTGCTCCAGCTCCTGTCAGTGACCTCCACCTGTCTGACAATGCACCTGCTTCTCCTTCAGTCCGACCACAGCTGAGGTTAAATACAGAGCTTCTACAAGTCAAACAGTCCAATTATATGAGGCTGACTTCCCCCTCTCCACCTGCGGGCTGTGGAGTGGAACACGCGGGGACAGGACAGGCTCGTGCGGCTGTCTGGAGCACGGGGCACGGGGCAATTTGGCATGCAGGGGTCTGTGGAGAGTACAGCTGATGAAATATATATATGATCTTCTTCAAACATGTATTGTTCCGCACTGCTGTGTCTTATCAGCTTGGCAGGGCGAGACTCTACAGCCGAGGAGGAGGCAGAGACACGGGGGATGCTCAGGTGCTTCACAGGAGACAGGTCCAGGTACACGCTTCAAAAGTTTGGAGGAGACAGATGGAAAAGCCAATTTAAAATAGGAATGTGCAGGGAAATAAGAGAGAAAATATAGCACCAGCGAGTTTGCAGGGAAAATAAAACAAATAAAGCACCAGCGAAAGATTCATTTTAGTGTCACTGCAGGAGTGTTTGATTTGGACTCAGGGAAAGAAAAAAAAACAAATAAAGCTCTGTGAAACGTTTACATCTGGAAAAAAGATTCATTTTAGTGTCTAACTGCAGGAGTGTGTTTGATTTGGACTCTGGTGACCCCTGGCTGTCACAAATAGAACTGCAGCTACATAAAGAGTCTGAATTACACTGATTTAATATTGTTTCCTCTTCACAGACCTGCAGATTTAGGCTGAGTTCTTCTCTCAAACTAAAAAAAAAACCTCTTTTCCACCTTGTGATGTCACCATGTGGTAATATTGTGTTTTTAAACTCCACACACCTTCACCAGAATCATTTGGATGATTTCAGCCCCGGAGAGACACTTATCTCTCCTGAACTAAAGGTAAAAGGAGCTTTTAACATGAAAAAACTACCCCTTGATGACATCACGAGGTGGAGCAGAACATTTTGAGCTTTGGAGAATGAAACAAAACACAACTCCAGGTCTGTTTTTGAGGAGGAAACAGCGTTAGAACATGAATTAAAGCTACAGGGGTCAATTATGTGTAATACAGGATCTTTAAATATTTATATTACTATGGTCATGTCCAATGTTTACTTTATTTATATTTTAAATACTAAAATATTAATTAAAAAGTACCTACAACTTCAAAAGTACCTACAACTTCAACCTTTTAACTAAGCGTACTGATAAATACACTGATTCTATGTGTTTCTATAATAACAGGACACAAAGGTCAGACAAGATATAATTTATTCAGGAATTACAGCAATTTACACAAAGAGACGGTTCAGACGGTGTTAATGATGGTGCTTCTGCTGGAACTGCAAACCACAGTATCCACATGTGCCCACTTTTGTGTCCTTATCCTGCAGCGAGAGGAGGAGAAAACGTTATACTACTCATGAAATAAATCAGTGTAAGTGTAACAAACGCCCAGGCCCTAGACTGTACACTCAGGGCGGCCCAAAAGTCACTGACAGTTAAAAAAAAACTCATAACTCTTTTTGTTTCTACATATTTTTCTTTTATTTTTTCAGAGCATTTAGAATGACTCTTTCCCACATTAATCTGAGCAAATCCAGCACCGAGGAACCAACCCTCATTGTACAGTGGTACTTTGAGTCACATGGGTCAAATTCACACAAAACCCAGCGGTGTTACCGTCCACATTTTAATACCAGAGATGCCCCGAGAGTAAATGCCATTAAAGGAATAATAAGTGTTTTTTCACAGACAGGGGGCAGTATGTGATCTCCACAGACCTGACTCGTCCTGATTTCTTCTTAAAGAAAAAGCTCAGACAATAAACCACTTCAAACGTAATATCAGGATAAAATAAGAGACATGAGCCGGAAATGATGATTTAAATGTTATAAAAGTGAGTTGGATCAGGCTGTTCAGAGTGAAACCCAAAATGGTGGACACTTAAAAACATTATTTTACTTCCCCTAGTTTAACTCTTTAAGGCCTGAGCTCACTATAGACCAGTACATCTCACCTAGACTTTTATTCTTTTTGTATCTATAAAAATCATGTTAAAGGAAGAATCAGAATCTACTACATTTTTTCACACAACTACCTCTATTTTTAGATATCCATTTGTATTTTTATTTGACGCATTGAATAAGTGGAAAGTGGAAAATGACGGTAAAATATCTGAAGAGCCTCGTGCCTCTGCTTTGAGACGTGTTTTGAATTTACATGAAGCACAATTGTTTGGGGAGTTACGGTAATAAAAAGTCTGCAGCCGCGAGTCTATCGCCGACGATAAGAAACTAAACAGTTACATCGTGATAAGTTCAAGTGTCAGTGAACAGTTATAACCGTGTATATCGCCAAAAATCTGGGAAGGTTCAGTTTATCTTCTGCTAAAATTTGGTGAGTAAAACTTAAGAATTAAAGGAGCGACTGAAGGTTTAAAAGTGTCAGTGACTTTTGGGCCATGCTGTGTAAATGGACAGTTTAACCTGTTCGCTAAATAGGAAGTGAGCGTGAGAGCACCTCCCATCGACTCGGCTTCACTTCACTTTAACTTCACGTCTTAAATGTTCTTCTTAACCTGCTCTACACGATCCTGGGGTTTTTATTTCTCCTTGAACTTCATTTGGAGCTGAAACTGTGGCGACGTCACACTCACTCAGTCACTTCTTTAAACTGTCTGTGACAAACAACAGTTGATTTTACCAGATTGATGTAGACTTTGGGGTGGCCCAGAGCACCTCCACCTCCGTCACATGACACCACCCTGGCCTCGATGTGGCTCACTGGCTCCTCCGCCACCAGATTAATGGCAAAATTCTTGTTCACCTTAAAACACAGAAATAAAGATGAGCTTAATACGATCACAAACATCGTCCAAAACATGTTTATTTCATGACTGCTGCACGTTCAAGAAAGAAAATGTGAGAAATGAGGAAGGATTTAAAAAAGAGGCTTACAAAAACTTCATATAAGAAAAAGTTTGAAGGGAAACCAACAAACAGGTGCTAATACTTTATGTTAGAAATACAATAGTAGTAATAGTACTAGTATAATGTGTTGTTGGATTTCTATAGACCAAAGATATTTAACACAGACGGGGGCAGCTAAAATAAATAATGTTAAAATGCTGATTTTTATGATAAGATACAGAATTGTGTGTACGCTCAGCTGCTTTTTTATATTTAGTACATAATGAATATGTATAATACAATTTCTGCTCATGTCTTTTGACGGAGGAAATTACTGTGTGGAAGAAATTCAAACCTGGACGGGGTTATTTTATTTAAAATTTTATTATTATTATTTTATCTTTTAGTTTTATTATTATTACTATTGTTTTATTTCTATATGTTTATTTTGTTACTATTATTATTATCATTATTATTATTATTAACTTTATTAACTTGTTCTTTGTTTTTTGTCTATATGCCCTTCAGGGTGGAGGGTGAAAAGGGGGAAAAAAGTAATCGGATGTCAGTTTATATTTTGCTCTTGAGATTGATACTTGAATAAAAACTTGATCACAAAAAAAAAGCTGATTTTTGTTGTACTACAGCACGTTCTTGATGCCAGTAGGAATCATCACAATCTACAATCTAAAAACCATCAACACAACGGTATTTAGACGTTATGTTTTAGTTTACGTCTCACATAAATGAGCGTAAGATATAAATCGTTGGATTGACACAGTAATTGCATTTTAATCAGGTCTAGGCATCGTTTCGTGAGTGTAGTAACATGTGGTTTATCCTTAATATGTACAGCACTTTTCCACCTACAGGGCTCAGAGCTTTACATGAAGGAACCACTCACACATTCACACATTCAAACATTCACACATTCACACACAGACACTGGGGTGAGGTGAGTTAAGTGTCTTGCCCAAGGACACAACTGTCATCTGTGGGAGCTGGAATCACACCGGCAACCCGTGGACAATGGATCTGACCACAACCAGTGATGTAAATATTGAGAGCAGGATTTGAACTGGCAACCTCCGCATCAATGGGCAAACACTGGACCGACTGAGCCACAGTCGCCGGTGCCAGGTGGGTGTGACTCGGTGTCAGGTGGGTGTGACTCGGTGTCAGGTGGGTGTGACTCGGTGTCGGGTGGGTGTGACTCGGTGTCGGGTGGGTGTGACTCGGTGCCGGGTGGGTGTGACTCGGTGCCGGGTGGGTGTGACTCGGTGCCGGGTGGGTGTGACTCGGTGTCGGGTGGGTGTGACTCGGTGTCAGGTGGGTGTGACTCGGTGTCAGGTGGGTGTGACTCGGTGCCAGGTGGGTGTGACTCGGTGTCGTTTCAGGTGTTTACCTCCTTCTGTCTCCCCACAAACCGAGCTCGTCTGGGGTCGTTCTCCTCAAACACCTGGAGCAGAAAAACATGTAAAGGTCAGTCTGCAGTTAGCAGTGCTAACTCAGGTCAGTACTGTTGTAGTTCAGGTCAGTCTTGTTGCTGTAGCTCAGGTCAGGTCAGTCTTGTTGCTGTAGCTCAGGTCAGTCTTGCTGTTGTAGCTCAGGTCAGTCTTGTTGATGTAGCTCAGGTCAGTCTGGTTGTTGTAGCTCAGGTCAGTCTTGCTGCTGTAGCTCAGGTCAGTCTTGTTGCTGCAGCTCAGGTCAGTCTGGTTGTTGTAGCTCGGGTCAGTCTTGTTGATGTAGCTCAGGTCAGTCTGGTTGTTGTAGCTCAGGTCAGTCTTGTTGCTGCAGCTCAGGTCAGTCTGATTGTTGTAGCTCAGGTGAGTCTGGTTGTTGTAGCTCGGGTCAGTCTTGTTGATGTAGCTCAGGTCAGTCTGGTTGCTGTAGCTCGGGTCAGTCTGGTTGTTGTAGCTCAGGTCAATCTGATTGTTGTAGCTCAGGTCAGTCTGATTGTTGTAGCTCAGGTCAGTATTGTTGTTATGCTACAGTTAGCGGTGCTAGCTTAGCTCAGTGCTAGCTTAGCTCAGTCGTCGCTCCGGTCGCAGCTCCAGCCCGCGGGTCCGTGTCTGACCTGTCCGGTGTGGGTGATCGTTTTTCTCCGGTGCTGGACACTTCTAAACTGTAGCGATGAGCGGACACAGCTCCCAGCCTCAACGGTGAAGCCAGCATCTTTGCATTTTTACTGAAGGACAGAAGTCTGCCCACGGAGGCCGCCATGATGGATACAACCAGCTTTCCCAGGATGCCTTGCGAGTTTCTCTTGCGTTAATATATTTTTCCCCAGATTTTGCCTTTCACCCATTGACCGCCGTAATAAAGGAAGTACAGTATGTGTTGTTTACAGAAATAAGAAAAGACTAAAAACAGAAAAGACAAGTGAACGGGTAAAATAAGAAAGTATAATAGGCACGTAGACATTTTTCACTCTCAAAAGCTACAGGCACGAGTCTGTACGGGCCCGCGCAGCCTGACAGTCAGTGCTGCGGGATTAACACAGAGTCTCCCCGTGTCCCCGGTTATTTCAGGAGAATCTGTGTTTGTCCCTAAAGGAGGATCTGAGGAGGAAACCCGGGGTCAAACTGAACACAACGAACAGGTAAATAATGAACCGTTTGACCATGACCATATCGTGGCTAGAACAGTATTAAAATCACAGTAGGACAACCGCCTCTGCCTGTTAGCTCCTGTTAGCTTGTGTTAGCTCCTGTTAGCTCGTGTTAGCTCGTGTTGGCTAACCATACCATTAGATAAACAGATCTGTTCATTCTGTGTTTTATTATCAAATGAGGAGACATAAGGATGTCCACACGTCCCTCTTGACCCGGGACAGTCCCAGTTTTGACCCTGTTTCCTCTGTCCCAGCAGATTTATCCCAACCCACTGATTTGTCCTAGTTTTATTCAAGAATTGTCCCAGGTCTCCCTTTTTTGACCAATTTGGATCCCTACAACAGTAAAGATGGCCATAAATCGTCTCTTTAGCCAAAATACTGAAAAATGTGTTTGAAAATGACCAGAACAGAAAAGTCTGTCTCAGTTGATCCTGACAAAAAGATATGAGAATAAGTCATGAATGGACCAAGTGCATAGTAATATTCTTAATTACATCACCCCAACCCGCCTGTGTCCCAGTTTTTCCCCATCCATCCATCATTTTCTTCTGCTTACACTGGGCCGGATCATGTAGGCAGCAGTCTGAGCAGGGACTCCCAGACTTCCCTCACCCCAGACACGTCCTCCAGCTCCTCCAGTGGGACCCCAAGGTGTTACCAGACCAGCAGAGAGACATAGTCCCTCCAGCGTGTCCTGGGTCTTCCCTGGGGCCTCCTTCCAGTGGGACATGCCCAGAACACCTCCCCAGTTTTTGATTCTGATAATGTGGTCACTCTAGGACACATGTATGACACAGGCGAAGTGTGTGGCAACGTCATCATGAGACT
Source organism: Periophthalmus modestus (assembly GCA_019594935.1). Taxonomy (NCBI): domain Eukaryota; kingdom Metazoa; phylum Chordata; class Actinopteri; order Gobiiformes; family Gobiidae; genus Periophthalmus; species Periophthalmus modestus. Next base: position 123,386 of record JAIEZT010000244.1, read on the forward strand.
GAAAGACAGATTTGTTAAAATACTGAAGCAAAAATAAAGTTGAATATCTTGTCAAGTACAGACAAGACTCATGCACTCACGTTTGAATTTCTGTGTTTATTTCCCAGATCTCCTCGGAGATGGCTTCACTAATCTTAAAACAAATGGCGTCTTCACTGACTCGCCAAGTTCTCCACATCAGCAGGTTTTCTGTGACGCTGTCCTGCTCCGCGTCCTCGTCCTACACATGTCTCCGGACGCTGTCTGCGGCTCCCAGCTCTCTGCTTTGGTCTTCAGCTAGAATAAATCCGACGCATCCCTGTCCGTCTCTGCTGGGACAGTGTCGGGCCGCGCTCTGCCTCCAGCCGTGCGCCAACATGAAAACCAAAAGTGCCTTGAAACGCCGCTGTAAAGACTGTTTCTTTGTGCGACGCCGCGGACGTTTGTTTGTGTTCTGTAAGACTCACCCGCGGCACAAGCAGAGGCAGGGCTGAAGCGGGCCCTTAAGAGGAGGAGCTCGGTTATTTTAAGTTAATTGCTGTTTTGTTTTTTTCTTCCAAATGAACTTTTTACCCGTCTATAGATGAGTCTTGAGATGTGTTATATAAAGATAAAAGTCACAGAAATAAATGGAAACTTGACACAGTTTTTCTAGTTTTCCCCTGTTGCCTTTTTATTTCCCATCACTGCCCTTCATCAGCTGCATCGCTCCTCTCACTCCACCAGGGGCCGCTCTCTATCCCACCATCCATCCAATCAAATCTTCTAAATTAAAGCTACACACAAACTCCTTTATAAGAAGAACGGTTATTATTCTTCTTGTCTTGTCACCCTCTTCAAACCTGGATGTTTTCACTCACTTTTCCCTCAGATCAAAATGTCAAATGTCTTTTATTGTTTGTATTGTCTAGAATATCACAAAACAAACAAACAAAAATCTGAATGTTTTAATTAAAATATTATTTGTACACAGCATAGGTAAGATCTGTGGAACTGAAATGATTCATTTGACCACTAGAGAGCGCCATTTTTTCACTATGGAAAAAAAACTGAAATTACAGAAACAGAAAATTCACTTGTAACATATATAATAAATATTTTCAGTTACATAATTATTTCGTACGTTTTTAACTGGAGAATTTTGCTGGATATTAACACGTTTCATTGCAACTAAAACCCAGGATGAATGTTTTTATGATTGAAATGTTCATGTTCACGTATCTGTGGATTTATTTAGAAACGAGATGTCAGAATGTTACATCATTTCTCTCATTAGCCCAGCCGCCCTCCTCTCCTCCTTCCTCCCCTCTGTCTCTCCCTCTCTCCTCCCTTCCTCTCTGTCCCTCCTCCTCTCTGTCTCTCCCTCCCTCTCCTCTGTCCCTCCTCTCTGTCTCTCCCTCCCTCTCCTCTGTCCCTCCTCCTCTCTGTCTCTCCCTCTCTCTCCTCTGTCCCTCCTCTCTGTCTCTCCCTCCCTCTCCTCTGTCCCTCCTCCTCTCCTCTGTCCCTCCTCCTCTCTGTCTCTCCCTCTCTCTCCTCTGTCCCTCCCTCTCTGTCTCTCCCTCCTCTCCTCTGTCCCTCCTCCTCTTTTCTCTCCTCTGTCCCTCCTCCTCTCTGTCTCTCCCTCCCTCTCCTCTCCTCCCCTCTCTCTGTCCCTCCTCCTCTCTGTCTCCCCCCCCTCTCCTCTGTCCCTCCCCCCTCTCTTCTCTCCTCTGTCCCTCCTCCCCTCTGTCTCTCCCTCCCTCTCCTCTGTCCCTCCTCCTCTCCTCTGTCCCTCCTCCTCTCCTCTGTCCCTCCTCCTCTCTGTCCCTCCTCCACTCTGTCCCTCCTCCCTCTCCTCTGTCCCTCCTCCCTCTCCTCTGTCCCTCCTCCTCTCCTCTGTCCCCCTCCTCCTCTCTGTCCCTCCTCCTCTCCTCTGTCCCTCCTCCTCTCTGTCCCTCCTCCACTCTGTCCCTCCTCCCTCTCCTCTGTCCCTCCTCCCTCTCCTCTGTCCCTCCTCCTCTCCTCTGTCCCTCCTCCACTCTGTCCCTCCTCCTCTCCTCTGTCCCTCCTCCTCTCCTCCTCCTCCTCGTGGTGTACCCGGAGCTGTCGTTTCCAGTTCACACACAGAGGATGAACCGACTCTGCTCTGTCCATCTGTAAAACAAACTCAGTCCAGTTGTTGTTTTTCTTTTTCTTTTTCCTTCCTTTCTCTGCTGTTCCATCATGAAATCGAGCGGGAGTCGTCCCTCCAGAATCCCCCTGAACCCGTTTGTCCACGAGGTGAAACTGAGCCCAGCGCAGAAGATCCAGGTGAGACGTTTTCTTTCACAGACTGAGGGGTTTGGTGTTTTTAGGCCACACATTTGTGTCGTTCTCTTGGCCTAGTTCTTTTTATAAATCGGCTCCGTGTTAAATCAATGCGACGCTGCTCTTCTATAAACTCCACTCACTTTTATGGCTTTTTCCAGTTTCTTATTTGACTGAGACTCGGATTGAAACATTTGTGAAATATTTGCATTGGATTTGGAGCCAGGACACTGCACTTTTACACTGAGACTCCGCAGAGAAATCCTCTGGTTACTGGGCGGATACTAACACTAGATCATTCTCAAAGTTTAACCAAACAAACGTCTAAATTCAAATAATAATTTAAAAAGATCGTTGAATTTTCTCATGATCGACCTGGATTCATGTTTATGTAGAATTATGCAACAGTGGAGGAAGTACTTCATTTTATTACTCGAGTAAAAGTACAGATACAGAGGTGAAAAGTTACTTGAGTAAAAGTACAGATACAGAGGTGAAAAGTTACTTGAGTAAAAGTACAGATACAGAGGTGAAAAGTTACTTGAGTAAAAGTACAGATACAGAGGTGAAAAGGTACTCGAGTAAAAGTACAGATACAGAGGTGAAAAGTTACTCGAGTAAAAGTACAAATACAGAGGTGAAAAGGTACTTGAGTAAAAGTACAGATACAGAGGTAAAAGTTACTCGAGTAAAAGTATCACATGAAAGAATCTACTTGAGTAAAGTATTAAAGTATCCGTTTAAATATGTACTTTAAGAGTAAAAAGTAAAAGTATTTCACATGTTCGTTTGTTAAAGTTTAAATGTGGAGATTCTGATTTAAATTAAACATTTTTCGTTCAAATAGAAACAAAATAAAACTTAATTTTTCTGATGATTTTTATTTTTTTATTTTTGTTTTGCTCAAAGTCGAAGCTTGAACCTCGAAAACTTTAGTTAAACATAAAAATAACTCCTCAAATTTATTTATTTTTGTTATTTATTGATTGATTTATTTATTTTTTGAGTTATTTTGAGGGTTTTTTTTTTTTTTTTTTGTTATTTTGAGTTTTTAAGTTTTATTTTGTGTTATTGTGAGGGTTTTTTTTGTTATTTAAATGTTTATTTATTGATTATTATTTTTTTGTTATTTTGATTTTTTTAATTATTATTATTTTACTTGCTATTATTATTTTAGTTTTTTTAATTTTTATTATTTATATTGTTATTAAAATCGAATACGAATATGAATAGTACTTTTTTCTTTTCAGTCCTGTTCAAAACTAGTGGAGAAAGTACAGATACTGCTCTTGAAAGTACTCAAGTAAAAGTAAAAGTACACAGTGTAAATGTACTTTAACACAGACACATGAGATGAACGTTTCTCAGACGTTTCCTCCTGGATCAGATAAACTGATGGTTTGTTTCTTGCTCGTGTTGATCCTGAGTAAATCGTCTCAGAGTTTCACACTTTAGTTTTTACTCGAGTCGTTTTCTGTTAAACTCGTTTGGTGAGTTTTGTCTAGAATTTATGAACATTTCTTTCATTTTTGAGGATTTCTGCTCATTCTGCTCGTTCTTCTCTCGGGGCAGAAGTTCTTCAGGTTTGGGGCTGATGTTTTCAGACAAAACTCACGAGTTTCAAAGAATAAACATGAAACAAATAAACATGAAACAAATGTTTTAAACTGAAGATCGACGCCTCTCCTGAACCTGCAGATCCCCAGATTGTGTAAAGACGAGTTTATCTGTATCGCACAATTATTACACAAAGTGATTCAACGTGATTTATAGAATAAGAAAGACATTAAAATCACACAAATCAAAACACAAATAATCACAAATAATCATCATAAATTAACATTAAAACAAAAGAGAATAAATAAAGAATAAAAACATTTTTTAAACTCGTTCAGTCACAGAAAAACAGAAGAGTTTAAACATCGTCAAAGTCGAGAAAAGTCTCACATCTTCAGGAAGAGACAGATTTAAACTGAACTAAACTAAACACTGATCCACCTGGTTTAGTCCTGGTTTAGTCCTGGTTTAGTCCTTGTTCAGTCTCGGTTTATTCCTGGTTTAGTCTTGGTTTAGTCCTGGTTCAGTCCCGGTTTAGTCCTGGTTTAGTCCTGGTTCAGTCTCGGTTTAGTCCTGGTTTAATCCTGGTTTAGTCCTGGTTTAGTCCTGGTTTAGTCCTGGTTTAGTCCTGGTTCAGTCTCGGTTTAGACCTGGTGTAGTCCTGGTTTAGTCCTAGTTCAGTCCCGGTTTAGTCCTGGTTTAGTCCCGGTTCGAACCAAGTACTTCCTGGTTGTAGTCAGACTCTCGCAGCAGTGTTCTATCTGGATGTTCTGTTCTGTCTCGTTTGCAGAGACCAGTGAGACGTACTTTCTACTGTGCTGCATAATTTATCTGTAATAAGGAAAAATCATCTCCACAGAAGTTATTTTGCTACAGTGTTTTTACTAATAACTCAATGTGAACGTCGTCATCGCAGTAAAGCCGGAGTCTTCATCCTCTTTTCTCCCGTGAACCACCTTTTACAAAACAGAAATGTCGGAGAGATTCTCATTTTAAAAGATGCAAGAAATTGACAAAATATAAAAGCCACGGCAGGTTTTAGATGAGGAACAGTCAGAGTCTAAAACATAAATCATTATCCTTTTATTAAAGAAAATCAGGCATCAAAGTGACACATTTACACTGCCCCCCCCCTCCCCCCCATAAAAAAAAAATAAAAAAAAATAAAATAACTCAAAATAACTAAAAAATAAAAAAATAAACTAAAAAAAAAAACACAAAAAAACCCAAAACTAACAAAAAACCCTAAAAATAACACAATAAAATAAATAAAACAACTCAAAATAACAAAAAAAAACCTACAAAACCCTCAAAATAACAAAACAAAAAAACCCCCCTCAAAATAACAAAAAATAAGAAAACAAAAAAAACCCCTTCAAAATAAGAAAAAATAAAACAACTCAAAATAACTAAAAAAAACCCAACAAAAAACTCAAAATAAAAAATACATAGAAAACAACCAAAGAAAACCCCTCAAAATAGCAAAAATAAATAGTAAAACAACTCAAAATAACTATAAAGAACCAAAACAAACAAAAAAAACAAACTTAAAATATCAAGTATCAGCCGAGGCAGGAGAGTTATTTCACTTTCAGCCTGTCGTTTGAGTAGTTGAGGTCGCACAGTCGGCCTCTGTAAATATAATGAACCTGATGTTATTATCTCCTCTGCGGGACATGGTTCACACACGAGCGCTCTCTGCAGGGGGCGTGTCCTCGTTTCATTCAAATCACAAACAAACATGACGTCAGGATGAAACCTTTGGAACAAGAATCAACCGTCTTCACATATTCCATAAATATTCACTTCTAGTTCATATTTGAATCATATTTGGAGGTGATTCTGAGGATCCCAGACGTAGAATCGTGTGAATCCTGGTGAGTCGTCTGGGATCTGGTGCAGTTTGGGTCAGATACATGGAGATCCACAGGTTTAGTCTGTTTAATCGACGCCTGTTCTCTAAAGCTGCTCTCTGGGACCTTTCTTGTCTCCATGGAGATGTTGTCATCGCTTTGCCTGTTGCTTTGACACGAAACAAGACTTTTTTAGGGTTCAGTATTATTTTGAGCACTAATGAGGAAGCGTTTATTATTTTTCAAACTGCAGAACGTTTCTCGACTTGTTTTTTCGTAGTTCTTCGGTGAAACTGTCCTCCTGATGATTCTCGGGAGATCTTACGAGTGCGTTTAGGGGGCAGGGAAACCACCAAACCTTATTACTGCTGATTTATTCATGTGGAGCTGCTGCGCTCACCTGGGCCGGAGGGGGAGGGGCCACAGGTGACACAGGGAAACGCAGGTGAAGCATAATGACCAGGCTGTCGCTACATTTACCTCCAGGAAAACCGGATAACTGACCTGGTCCTCTTTAAAAAGCCCATTAAACACTATTTTCTGGTCTGTTCTAATGTTTCCTCGTCACAAACACACACATTTTCTCCGATTTTGATCCAATTTTGATTATTTTCCTGAAATGATCTGATTTAAAGTTACTACAAACTCTCTTTTTAACCATAAACCTTAAACAAAGCCACGTCTCACATTTAGTGCAGCTGCTTTTTCTATTAAAGTGTAAAAATGAAGCTTTATCTGTCTGTTCAAAGCGGCAAATCCACAAAAATAAAACATCAGACTGTGCTGCACATTTAAGATTTAAGAACATTTCCTCAGCATCAGTGACAAACAGAGACGGACAAATCTAACATCTCACCACAAGAACAAAGTCTGTTTTTCTCACTGATTCTGTTCAGTTTGATCAAATACTTCAGTGTATTTCATTGATTTTAGAAAAGTAGCTGTCCTCTGAATACTCCCAAATGAAAGAGTAACTGTACTGGAATAGTCTCTCTAAATGAAAACACTGGTCCCTGGTTCATCTCGGGGGTCACGTCTTAAAAATAACCCACAACAGGCAAAATCCGTGAAGTATCAGCTTTATTTTTTACATTATTCTACATGTTTTGCTGTAAAACCCCTCACCACACACTTTATACACTTTTCTCTTAACATTTTCTCACATTCTCTCTCGTTTAAACACAAAGTTCAAACCTTCGTCGGTGCCTTTGTCGGTGCAGAACGTTTCATCGACATTGTGTGGTTTTTGTCGGGGAGAAAACTTGCAAACATACAGCACTTCAGAGTCACACTGATCCAACATTTATGTAAATTTGTCTGACACATTCTGTACTGTACAGGAGACACGGAGGAGACTGATGGACAATGGTCTACAGTCCCTCAGCCAATCAGGACGCAGAACACAATGGTCTACAGTCCCTCAGCCAATCAGGACACAGAACACAATGGGTCTACAGTCCCTCAGCCAATCAGGACGCAGAACACAATGGTCTACAGTCCCTCAGCCAATCAGGACGCAGAACACAATGGTCTACAGTCCCTCAGCCAATCAGGACGCAGAACACAATGGTCTACAGTCCCTCAGCCAATCAGGACGCAGAACACAATGGTCTACAGTCCCTCAGCCAATCAGGACGCAGAACACAATGGTCTACAGTCCCTTAGCCAATCAGGACGCAGAACATGATGCAGGTTCAAATGCTGTAAAAAACAAACCTGCGAAACAGCGATTCCATGAAAAGTGAAGCGTGTCACAGTGAGGGTCGACTGTACTCAGAATACTCATTACATGTATTTAGTTACTTTCCTTCACTGGTGGAAAGACATTTTGTGTGAACCAGTCGTGTCCGTGAATCATTTTTGGTTTCACGGCTTTGATGGAAGCTCTGAGATACGTCGCTTTTCTTTGACTTCCACTTCTCCTTTTGTTCATGTTATAAATGAGCTCACAGTGTCACTTTTTCTCCTCTTTTTTTCAGATCGGGCTCATGTCTGTCACCGTGTTCCCTCTGCGCTTACTTCTCGCCCTGAGCTTCATGGTGCTGGCCTGGGCGTTCACCTATGTCGGCGCTTTGGGACGATCGAAATCCGTTATTGGGCCACGGACATGGAGGACGAGGTGAGGCGCGTTTTTATCATTTGGTTATTACAAATTCTAATTTATTTCTATAGCACATTTAAAACTACTTCAGCTGAACCAAAGTGCTTCATATAAATGTAAAAAACACAAATAAACAGATAAAATGATGCAGTGAAAATGAAACAACGAGATGTACTGAGAGGGTCTAACAGGCAGGGGGCGCTGTTCCATGCTCTGGGTGTTAATCAGACGCTCTAAAACCATCTCCACTTCCTTCAGATTTTTTGATTTTGGCGTTCGGAAGTCGATGCGGGCCATGTGGTTTTTCTGTGGGTTCCATTGGGTGAAGGTCAAAGGTCAAAAGGCAGATCTATCCGACGCACCCATCCTCGTCATGGCGCCGCACTCGGCTTATTTCGACGCCATCCCGATTTCCGAGACTCTGTCGACGCTTGTCACCAAGGAATCGGGCAAAGAAGTTCCTCTGTGGAGCAGTAAGTGCAGTGTCTAAATAAATCCACTTCAGTTCAAAATGTTTTTGTAAAAAAGGAGAAAACCTGGAAAAAAACAGAATTAAACCAGGACTAAACCAGGACTAAACCGGGACTAAACCAGGGACTAAACCAGGACAAAACCAGGACTAAACCAGAACTAAACCAGGACTTAACCAGGACTAAACCGGGACTAAACCAGGACAAAACCAGGACTAAACCAGAACTTAACCTGGACTAAACCGGGACTAAACCAGAACTAAACCAGGACTTAACCTGGACTAAACCGGGACTAAACCAGAACTAAACCAGGACTTAACCTGGACTAAACCGGGACTAAACCAGGGACTAAACCAGGACTAAACCAGAACTAAACCCGGGACTAAACCAGGACTAAACCAGGACTAAACCAGAACTAAACCAGGACTTAACCTGGACTAAACCGGGACTAAACCAGGGACTAAACCAGGACTAAACCAGAACTAAACCGGGACTAAACCAGGACTAAACCAGGACTAAACCAGGACTAAACCAGGACTAAACCAGGACTAAACCGGGACTAAACCAGGGACTAAACCAGGACTAAACCAGAACTAAACCAGGACTTAACCTGGACTAAACCTGGACTAAACCGGGACTAAACCAGGGACTAAACCAGGACTAAACCAGGACTAAACCAGGGGCTAAATCAGGACTGAACTGGGACTAAACCAGGACTAAACCGGGACTGAACCAGGACTAAACCAGGACAAAACCAGGACAAAACCAGAACTAAACCAGGACAAAACCAGGACTAAACCAGAACGAAACCAGGACAAAACCAGGACTAAACCAGAACTTAACCAGGACTAAACCGGGACTAAACCAGGGACTAAACCAGGACTAAACCGGGACTAAACCAGGGGCTAAATCAGGACTGAACTGGGACTAAACCAGGACTGAACCAGGACTAAATCAGGACTAAACCGGGACTAAACCTGGACTAAACCGGGACTAAACCAGGGACTAAACCAGGACTAAACCAGGACTAAACCAGGGGCTAAATCAGGACTGAACTGGGACTAAACCAGGACTAAACCGGGACTGAACCAGGACTAAACCAGGACAAAACCAGGACAAAACCAGAACTAAACCAGGGACAAACCAGGACTAAACCAGAACTAAACCAGGACAAAAACCAGGACTAAACCAGAAACTAAACCAGGACTTAACCAGGACTAAAACCGGGACTAAACCAGGGACTAAACCAGGACTAAACCGGGACTAAACCAGGGGCTAAATCAGGACTGAACTGGGACTAAACCAGGACTGAACCAGGACTAAATCAGGACTAAACCGGGACTAAACCTGGACTAAACCTGGACTAAACCGGGACTAAACCAGGGACTAAACCAGGACTAAACCAGGACTAAACCAGGGGCTAAATCAGGACTGAACTGGGACTAAACCAGGACTAAACCGGGACTAAACCAGGACTAAACCAGGACTAAACCTGGACTAAACCAGGACTGATTCAGGGGGGGCAGGTTGCAGATGTGTGCACACTGTTGCATTGTGGGTAATCGTCTCATTCCCGTCACAGGTATAATCGACTACATCCGGCCGGTGTATGTGCTCCGCAGAGACCAGGACTCCAGGAAGAGAACTGTGGAGGAAATAAAACGCAGAGTCACATCAGGAGAACCCTGGCCTCAGGTAACACACAACAGGTAACACACAACAGGTAACACACAACAGGTAACACACAACAGGTAACACACAACAGGTAACACACACAACAGGTAACACACAACAGGTAACACACAACAGGTAACACACAACAGGTAACACACAACAGGTAACACACACAACAGGTAACACACACAACAGGAAACACACACAACAGGTAACACACACAACAGGTAACACACACAACAGGTAACACACACACAACAGGTAACACACAACAGGTAACACACAAAACAGGTAACACACAAACAGTAAACACACAACAGGTAACACACACACACAAACAGGTAACACACAACAGGTAACACACAACAGGTAACACACACAACAGGTAACACACACAACAGGTAACACACAACAGGAAACACACAACAGGAAACACACAACAGGAAACACACAACAGGAAACACACAACAGGTAACACACAACAGGTAACACACAACAGGTAACACACACAACAGGTAACACACACAGAACAGGTAACACAGAACAGGTAACACACAACAGGTAACACACAACAGGAAACACACAACAGGTAACACACAACAGGTAACACACACAACAGGTAACACACACAACAGGTAACACACACACAACAGGTAACACACAACAGGTAACACACAAAACAGGTAACACACAACAGGTAACACACAACAGGTAACACACACACAACAGGTAACACACAACAGGTAACACACAACAGGTAACACACACAACAGGTAACACACACAACAGGTAACACACAACAGGAAACACACAACAGGAAACACACAACAGGAAACACACAACAGGAAACACACAACAGGTAACACACAACAGGTAACACACAACAGGTAACACACACAACACACACAACAGGTAACACACACAGAACAGGTAACACAGAACAGGTAACACACAACAGGTAACACACAACAGGTAACACACAACAGAAAAACACACACAGGTAACACACAACAGGTAACACACACAACAGGTAACACACAGAACACAACAGGTAACACACAACAGGTAACACACAACAGGTAACACACAACAGGTAACACACAACAGGTAACACACACAACAGGTAACACACAACAGGTAACACACAAACAACAGGTAACACACAACAGGTAACACACACAACAGGTAACACACACAAAACAGGTAACACACACAAAATAGGTAACACACACAGAACAGGTAACACACACACAACAGGTAACACACAGAACAGGTAACACACAAAACAGGTAACACACAGAACAGGTAACACACACAACAGGTAACACACAAAACAGGTAACACACAAAACAGGTAACACACACAAAATAGGTAACACACACAAAACAGGTAACACACACAGAACAGGTAACACACAGAACAGGTAACACACAAAACAGGTAACACACAAAACAGGTAACACACACAGAACAGGTAACACACACAGAACAGGTAACACACAAAACAGGTAACACACAGAACAGGTAACACACAAAACAGGTAACACACACAAAATAGGTAACACACAACAGGTAACACACAACAGGTAACACACAACAGGTAACACACACAACAGGTAACACACACAACAGGTAACACACACAAAATAGGTAACACACACAGAACAGGTAACACACACAACAGGTAACGCACAGACACATATAACATGACAGAACATACTTTTCCACAGTACTTTAAAAAAATGGTCATCAAGACTAAAAAAATGGTTATCAAGACTAAAAATGATTCTTGCTCGTTAATTAAATTTGGACGTCTGTGGATGTCAAACGTGTCGGGCGTTGTCTGATTCTTGATTTCTAACCTGGATGTTGTGTTTGTTTGTCGATTACAGCTGATGATTTTCCCAGAAGGCACCTGCACAAACAGGATCGGCCTCATTTTGTTCAAAGCCGGTGAGTGTCAGATAATCTACATCCTTCACCTGATGATGAGTGTGAGTGAGGAAGAGGACGAGGACGAGGAAGTCACAAGGACACTGTTGTGTTTTTAGATATACAAGTATAAACATGTGGTTTTAGGCTCTATCCTTGTTTTATCCACAGGTCTGAGTGGTTTTTATTTAGGTCTTTAACTAAAAAAGGCGACTTTCTAAAATAAACCTGGGTCTGTCTTTACATCCTTCTGAAAATAGCGACTTTTGGAGGGTAATTACCTCCTTGTGTTTCTCGTTCTTCATTAAAAGTTTACATTTCAGCTCCGTGTTCATCTCTTCACAAATATCTCGTCTTTTAAACCCGTCTTTCCCCTTAAACAAACCCGAGTTCAGACGAGTTTAGACAGTGTGGTGTTTGTGAAGGGACGTGGTGTTTGCAGCGTCCAGTCTCTTCCCCGTCAGAGCCGTGTGAGTGGAGTCCATTGTTCTCGTGAGTCTGTCTGATCCTCTTTCTTCCACTTTGTAATTCTGTCGTTTTCAGTGAGGCCTGTTCGTCTCTGATGCACCAAGAGCCACCGTCATGTTATAATTTGCACGTTTTTTTGTTTTTTGTTTTTTTTTGAAATTCTTTATTTTTCAGTTTTTTGTTTCTTTTTTAACACACATACATTCAGAAACTTTATACAAAGGGAGAGAGAGAACAACAGAAACTGTGCACTTTGACTGGATACATAGCATAAATGAAAAAGGAAAATTAAGTACAAAGGCAGTAATAAAAGTGGGGGGTATGTCCTAAACAGCAGGGCGAGCTAATTGAGCTGGATCTCCACAAAGTCCGGCCTTAAAGGCTTAATATATTTAACCCAGTTGGACCATAATTTAATGAAAACAGGTTTTTTGAGACGAATTGAGAAGGTGATCGCTTCCATTACATATATCTCATTCACAATGTTTATCCACTCTAAGCTTGTGGGGGGCTCAGGAAGACGCCACCGTCTTGTTATCGCCTTTTTAGCAGCTGATGTCAATATTCTGAATAAATATTTGTTTGTTCGCTGAAGCTGATTATCATAATGACCAATGAAGAAAGTCAGAAATTGTAACGTTATTTTTACCTTAAGAATACTGACCACTGTCCTGTGGATCTCAACCCATAATTTGCATGTTTTAACTGACGATATTCATCTAAAACGACTTAATAAAAGAAACGAGTCGTATCGGTTTGGGTTTGTCTCTCGTTCAGGTCAGATTCATGCTCAGCTCATTGAGAATTTGAATCGTTTTGAGGAGTTTATGTTTAAAACTGATGCACAAGCTGTTTTTATCTGAACAAAGAAGTGGACTAAGCTCCAGTCAAATGAAGCTAATCAAGGCTAGCAGTTATAGCGGCTAATTTGGAGCAGGTTAATACGAACATTTAAGACGAAAATGAGACTGACAGCAGCAGAGACACAGAGACACAGACGAAAAATAAACTCAAAATAACAAAAAAAAAAAGGAGGAAAAAAAAAAAAAAAAAATTAAACTCAAAATACCTCCCCCCCAAAATAACCTTAAAAAAAATAAAATAAAAATAAAACCTCAAAATAACTGAAAGAGTAAATAAATAAATTATCTCAAAATAACAAAAAAAAAAAAAAAAAAAAAAAAATTAAAAATACATAAAAAAAAAATAAAATAAAATAAACAAAACCTCAAAATAACTGAAAAAGTAAATTAAAAAAATCTCAAAATAACGAAAAAAAAACAACTTAATAAATAAATAAAAAATAAAACAAAAAAAATAAACAAAACCTCAAAATAACTGAAAAAGTAAATAAATAAAACCCCCCCCAAAAAACAAAAAAAACAAAAAAACAGCAGTTACAGAGAGAGGTACCACAGTTTTTACACAGAAAGTGAATTTGAGCCAGAGTCGACGGAGTCAGAAGTGCACCAATGCTCACTTTGTATTTGGAACGTAGCAGCTAGCATGTTAGCTATGTCCATGTATATATACAGACTGTGATCTTTACTCAACCAAAATGTCTTTAGTTCACCTCTGCCCAAACTGATCAGACGGTGCAACAATCTGAACAAAACATGTTGAAAAATTTGAAAATCTTTTGTTGCTCAGCTGCAGTTGTATTTGATGAACCTTTTGTGTTTCGTTTGAGCTAATGTCTCTTTAATAACAATAGCTCTCCATTGTGTCCCAGGTTCTTTCATCCCTGGACTTCCTGTTCAGCCGGTTGTTCTGAGATACCCAAACCCGCTGGTAAATCTTTCTTCAGTCTCTTGAATCCAACAGCAGTGACCACACATGACACAGATCCTCCCCAAACACGCCAGGTGTCTTTGTCCCTCTCCACTGCCCCCTTGTGTTGAGTGACTTCATGTTTAGTTGGGGTGATATTCCATCCCTCATCTGTCAGCCTCTCTCGCTCACACAGACCTACAGGTGTCACATGTCCCATTCAGCACCTCCTCTGCAGCTGCAATTAATTATACATCACTTCTATTACACAGTTTTACCTCAGGAGCCCGGTCCTCAGAGCTGGGTTTAGTTCAGAGTACAGATTAGGCCGTGAAAAGAAGTTAAAGGTCCTGTATTTCACAAAAGTATCTCTTTAAACCATGTTCTAATGCTGTACCTCCCGAAAAATACACCTGGAGTTGCGTTTTGTTTCATTCACACATGTTAAACCCTATTATTAGTCTATCTACATCTCCAAATGGGGACTTCCAGGGCTGAAATGAGCCAAATGATTCTAGTGAAGGTGTATGGAGTTTAAAAACACAGTGGAGCACTTCCTGTATTACCACATGATGACATCACAAGGTGGAACAGAGTGTTTTCAGTGCCTAAATCTGCAGGTTTGTGTGTTAAACATGTGTGAATGAAACAAAACTCTACTCCGGGTCTGTTTGTGGTGAGAAAACATTAGAACAGATCAGAAAAATTATAAATAGACTCTTTAAACGTTTTTATTTCCATGGAGACAAGCAGGCGACACCAGCAGACCACATTACAGGTCAGATCTGTGGAGGTGAGATAGGTAAATAGGTTAAAAAACTGACTAAAATTGTCTTTCGTCAGTCAACTACAGTCCCCATCTGCTCCGCTCACTCAAGGCGTCCCCCAAGGTTCAGTTCAATAACTTCACCCTAACCACCTGCATCTCTGCATCAAACTTCCTCCAACTCAACTGCGACAAAATAAATGAATCATTATCGGTCCCAAAACCTCACCTCCTCATCGTCGGCCGGGGCTGTGTCAAATCAGCAGCGTCATGTGTGAGGTTCATGAGGCTCTGATGAGTCACAGATTCACAAACATATAAACAGGAGTCAGAACATTTGACCCGGGTCAGTGTCTCTCCCAGTGACTTGGGGCCAGAATAAAAACGAATTTCAAAATAAAAGTCCCTAAGTCCGTATGAAATAGCTCTAATAGTATGAAAGAAAAAGCTGGTTTTGTATTGTTTTTTATCCTTATTCTGTTTCCCCAGTTTTCAGTGGATTGAATCATTAAATTTCTGACCATTTTGTTCGTCTCTGTTTGAAAAGAGCGAGTCTTTGTCCCGTCGTCTGGAGCAAACCCTTTAGCTCCTTTAGCTCCTTTAGCTCCTTTAGCTCCTTTAGCTCCTTTAGCTCCTTTAGCTCCTTTAGCGTTGGTCCTTTAATTCTAACCTCCTGCTTCGACCCAAAGTCCAGTTTAGAAAACTGAGCTTTAATATGTATCTTCCTCCATTTAAAAAGTAGAACAGACAAGAAGAAAAAAGTGAACCGCTAAAGTTGACTTGCTAACTCTAAATTGTAGTTTGTGGCCCCTGTTCTGCGAGAGTTACATGAATCCCTGGGCTCACGAGCGCCCCCTAACATGAGGCAGGGTAACTACGTGCCTCACCCCTTTTCACAGCCTTAAAGCAGCAGCGTCACTGCTACAGCTCAGTCAGAACATGTGAGGCACCAACGGCCTGTGCCTCACCGAGCGCCTCTTCTCAGGATTTCAATGGTAAATGTAAAAATTCAGCGATTTTGAGTAAAAAAAGAATAAAATTGCAAAGTTAAATAGAAAATAACTTCATAGCACAAATTATTGGATAAATATAACCATTTTATTTCTTTTTCTGCCTCACCTGACCACACGTCACTGCAGATCAGTCTAAACATGTGTGTTCTTTGACATTCAGCACATACCTCGTTTCATCACTGTCTTACACATGTACACTGTGTCCACACTCCGCTCGTACTGTACTCGTGACATAACCCGCGGCTCAGGTTCTGGTCTGACTTCATTCTGAGGCTCTTGTGGTGAACTGTCCTCACGTCTCGCTCCTCCTTTTCTGCAGGATACTGTTTCATGGGCATGGCAAGGTCCTGGAGGGTGAGTTCTGTCCAGCACATCTTCAGCAGTTTGTTTTGTTATTTCTACATGTCCTCGCCTTAGAATTAAAGCTAAAGACACAGTATGGAGCTTTTATGGAGGGGGGTACGCCACCTGCTTCGTCTGGAATGTTCTGTGGTAATACATTAAAGGTCCTGTATTACACAAACTTGACTCTTCTAGCGTTAAGTCATGTTCTAAAGCTGCTACCTCCTCACAAACAGACCTGGAGTTGTGTTTTGTTTTATTTCATTTTTGAGTAATATTTTTTTATTATTAGTCTGTAACATCTCCAAAGCTCTGTTCCACCTTGTGATGTCATGAAGTGGAAGTTTTCAAGTTAACTCTTCCTCCTTTTACCTTTAGTTCAGTAGAGATAAGTGGCAATTCCAGAGCTGTAATGATCCAAATGATTCTAGAAATGAAGGTGTGTGGAGTTTAAAAACACAGTGGAGCACTTCCTGTACTACCACTTGATGACATCACAAGGTGGAACAGAGTGTTTTCAGTTTGAGAGAAGAACTCGGCCTAAATCTGCAGTTTGTTTGTGAGTTAAACATGTGAATGAAACAAAAAACACACAACTCCAGGTCTGTTTGTGACGAGGAAACGACATTAGAACAGAGAAAAAATATAGACCCTTTAAACACGTTTATCTCCATGGAAACAAGCAGGCGACACCAACAGGTCGGGTCAGATCTGTGGAGGGGAGATGGGTTATACTAAAGATACATGTTTTCAAGGCATTTTTCACATGTGAGCTAGATTTAACGCTGTGGAACATTCTAAGCAAAGGTGACGTCGTTTTCTCAACGAACCCCAACAATAATTTTATTTATCGTGATAAAAAAAAATTCGTGGGACATTTTGTATAATCATGATAATTGCCAACAACAATAATCACCTTTATATCACCAAAATGTGCAAAAAAAAACAAAAAAACTATTATCAACAGGGGAGTCGACAGGGGGGGGCAAACGGGGCAGGTGTCGGGGGCCCCAGCGTCTTAGGGGGCCCAGAATTGGACCGTCTTCCTGTTAATATTTATTACACGGAGCCATGTGAGGCTTATTTCAGCTGACGGCTCTGCTCATCCATAATATTCTCTGTTAAAGTTATAATTATTCATATCTATAATAACTTGAATCATTATCGTGACATAATCGTTAAGTGTAATTATGTTTTATTTTGCCTCTCTCTGATCTGACTCGTGTCTCGTTTACAGGCTGAAAATCCTCTGGCTCACACTCTGCCAGTTCCACAACTCTTTGGAGATCGAGGTAAGATTTAGTGTAAACTTTGTGTCGACTCAGTTGGTTGAGTGTTTTCCCTCTGACCTGAAGGTTGGTGGTTCAAATCCCGCTCCAGACTTAAACGTTATTGGTTATAAAAACAGAAAACATCAGATTTATGAAGGAAGATGTATGGAATTATGTAATAAACTTAAAAAGTTAAGTAACTCTACTGAATATTTTTCGATAAAACAAATGGACATTTTGAGGATTTGAAAATAAAATATTAAAAACAAAATTGTGCAGAGTTACCTTATTTTTTTGTATATAAAAAGTAGAAAGTACTAAACATTACAAAAAACAAAAACAATAATAATGATAAAAAAAAAAAAAATTAACCAGGACTAAACCAGGACTAAACCAGGTCTAAACCAGAACTAAACCAGGACTGAACCGGGACTAAACCAGGATTAAACCAGGAGTAGACCAGGACTAAACCAGGATTAAACCAAGACTAAAGCAGGACTAAACCGGGACTAAACCGGGACTAAACCAGGACTAAACCAGGTCTAAACCAGGTCTAAACCAGGACTAAACCAGGTCTAAACCAGGTCTAAACCAGGACTAAACCAGGTCTAAACCAGGTCTAAACCAGGACTAAACCAAGACTAAACCAGGACTAAATCAGGACTAAACCAGAATTAAACCAGGACTAGACCGGGACTAAACCAGGACTGAATAAAAACCTTGAACAGGGGGCGTGTATATATAAATATATTTCAGATAAATTCCACAGTTGTAACAAACAAAATTCACGTTTTATTCATTTGTTTTGAACTGATCCTGTTTTTGGACAGAATGTTTTGTGTTGATAGTAAAAATACTTCCTGTATTTTGTCCTGTTATTACAAACTATTTCCCCTCACAAACTGCCACTTAACTGATGTAACACATATTTACCATAACTACTGTCCCACCAAACCAAGTAATAATTGGAAATACACAAAAACCTGTAATTCTTAAGTTTTTTAGTTGAAATTATGTTTTTTTTCACAGTATTTACCTGTGTACAGCCCATCAGAGGAAGAAAAGAAAAACCCTGCTCTGTTTGCCGAAAACGTCCGAAAGCTGATGGCAAAGTGAGATTTTATTTGATTTTTCAGTGAATTACATCTCTGTTTAAACTGTCATCATCATTCCCTGGGGGGTGTGATGCTAACCGTAGGCACTGCTCTGTCTGTGGCTTTCTTAGACTTTAATCTGAGCTTTGTTTAAACACAATCTGACCACAAAAATTACAACAGGTGAACTGATTTGTGCTGTTAAATAAGCCCCTCTCAAGCCAGCTAGCATCAGCATCAGCATCAGCATTAGCATTAGCATTAGCCTTAGCATTAGCATCCTAAACACAGGACCATGAACGCTCGGATTGATCACATTTTGTATATTTTTCTCGAGTTTTCAGTTCAATCTTATAACTTTTTTGGCTGCGTTTGTTAGTGTGTGCATTGTGTCGCCATGGTTACCGCTAACTGCTGAACATTCCACATAGAGATC
>JAIEZT010000245.1:0-45000 GCA_019594935.1 Periophthalmus modestus
TCTGAGTCCCATTATTACCTCTAAATTTCTGCCTGATTTGAGGTTTTAGAGGAGAGAGACTGAGGTGGCCCTCTGACAACCTTTCTCTATTTTTCTGTGGGTCAAAGACTATGACTTGATCTGGTCCTGAGTTTAGGCTGAAGAAATTAGTTTTCAATCCAACACACGGCTCGATTGCAGTGTCCGAGTGAATCCACTGGTCCATATTCACCTGCTGCAGTGTGACCTCGATCTAGTGGCTCTGCAGAGGTTGTGGTAGGACATCATTTTGCCTGTGTTTAAACTGGCTACGCCGATGTAATCAGATTGACGCAGCGGTTCCCATGTTTGACCCCTGGGCAACCCCAGCGGTCCGGACTTTTATCTGAGACACTTTTCCAATTTCAACCCAGTACTTCCTGTTTTTCTAGATAGGACTATCCAGTTTTAGTGCAGACACACGAGTTGTGTTACTGCAACGTCCAAGAATGTCAATGAAAAATACGCTCTTGCCGTGTTCGATCAGAAAGTTTGGTTGTACATTCAATCATTTAATTTATTTTTGAGAAGCCCAAAATCAATCACGACAGGCAATTGCCTCTTAGGGCTGAAAATGAGCAGTGATTAACCAACAGAATTAAAAATTTACAATGACGAAACAGACAAGACAAAATTAATCACCAAAACAAGCAATGAATAACTGTCCCAGAACATCCCCTTTCCTTAGACCCTCCTTCTGCGGCAAGGAAAACGCCAAAAAACCCAGTGGGAAAAGGAGAACCTTCGAGAGAACCACAGTGAAGGAGAGATCCACTCCCATGGACGGACAGGCTGCCAGATGTGTCCAGGACTAAGGCGCATTCATTTGTAGATAGAGTTCAAGTCTCTGTCAACAACAACTCTAACGAGCTGTACATTCAGGCAAGGCAATCTGGGGTCCAGGCATCCTCACACCGGTCCAGAGGGGATCTAGGGTCCAGCCATCACCCGACGGTCAGCAGATCCCGGCCGGCATCTGAAACAGTTACACTCCCCAGAGGGGACGGGACCAGCAGGACAACATGTGTACTTCTAGCAATGAAGAAACTGAATAGTGAGTGCTCTTGATGAAAACGAGGAAAGAGAGATAGTTTCCTCAGGATTGACCATACTTTCCCCAGCATAGCTACGCCTAGGCATCCTAACTAAAACTACGGGTTTATTTTCTGGTCCTGACCATAAGCTATTTCAAGAGAAACGTTTTTAAAAAGTCTGGTCTTAAATGTAAGACTGTGGGGGCCTCTTTAACATGGGAAGGATCTGGATCCCATAGCACAGGAGCTTGGTAAGTGAAAGCTCTCCCTCCTGGCTGTGCTTTTTAGTCACTCTATGAACCACCAATACTCACCAGCATTTGGGAGCGAGGTGCTCTGGTTGGGTGGTATGGTTACTATAGCATCTTGCAGCTACACGGGGCCATGCCCCTTTATTGGCTTTATATTTTATTTTTATTTTTTTTTTTTTTTCCATTTATTTATTTATTTGGTAGTGGACATGTACAAACAACCTTAGCCTCAAGGGCATAGAATGCTTGTGCCCAGATTCTAGCTTTACAGCTAATTTTGGCGCGTCTGTAGTCCCTCGGGGGGACTGGGTCAACATTGTATTTACATAAACACAGAAAATATAGACACACATACACAGACACACACACACACAATACAATTTAAAACCTGTGGCTTTAAGAGCAACGAAATGTTCACACACATGTTTGGTTTTCTGAAAAACCACGCTTTCACCTTTCTGGGTGACGGTTGAGGCAGTTTAAGGCTCAGTATCTCGGATGGAGCTTACTCCATCGTTTAACTGCCGCCTATCTGAAGAAGGGAGGACTGGGTCGAAGTCAGTTCTACATTAGAGGGATTTTACACTGTCCCTCTCATGTAGCCTCCGGTGCTCCTGAAGCAGTATCTAACCGATCGCTGGATGAATCTTTAAGTTGGTGGAGGAGGTTGTGGAGAATCCTCTGAAAGTCCATTGGACATGAGAGAATGAGAACAAGATTTATCGAAATTTAGCATATTTTATTTTCCACAGTATGTTACCATGGTGATATTGTTGTGTGTTTTTGGTCAAGTATTTTCAGAGCTGTAAATGGAACTCTAGTGGTTTAAGATTATTTTGTTTTGCTTGGGACCAGCTGTTTATGCAGTAGGAGAGGTGTGAAAGGTATCATAGAGAAAAGCTTTTGGCTGCTTCTGTTGACAGTGAGTTTCTGATGCTTTTTGAAAGTGGACCAAGTTATACTTTAGGTTTTTTGTCTTTTTAATGTGTTTTTTTTTAAAGTCTAGAAGGGGGTCAAGTGT
This sequence comes from Periophthalmus modestus, assembly GCA_019594935.1. Classification (NCBI taxonomy): domain Eukaryota; kingdom Metazoa; phylum Chordata; class Actinopteri; order Gobiiformes; family Gobiidae; genus Periophthalmus; species Periophthalmus modestus. The sequence goes on from JAIEZT010000245.1 coordinate 2,325, forward strand.
CCAGTCTGAGGTATTGATCTCTGTTACGTTTTAAAATTGGTTCACCATTAAACTGTTACGAAGTAGTGTCTTGTTTTCTTTTTTTTTATTAGAGAAGTACATAGCTGCGTCTTAATCAATAGTCATGTGAGAGGAGTTGGGAGTTGGGTTGCAGCCATAGTGCCTCCGTCCTCCATTGCTGCTTTTAGTGTCAGCCGTTACTTCTGCCATGTTCCTCCAATGAGGCATAAATGACTGTGTCGTCTGGGCAAATAGCTGTATTTTAACATCATTAACATACTGTCTGCAAGTTATTGAGATATTATTTAAAAAAAGAACTGGCCCTATATTTGAACCCTGAGGAAGGCCTGTAGTACAGGGTTTAGAGCTTGAAGGTGCTTGTTTGAATCCTTACTGACTGTGTGCGATCCGAAATGATATGAACCAGTTTAAGAGTGTTTTCTCAGACAAGTTACTTTCGGGCCAGTTTAGATTAAGAAGTAAAATACGCTATTATTTGACTGTAATTTGAAAGCCTTTCGTAAATCAATACATATGGCTCTGTCGTAATGTCGGGACTAGTCTATTGACCAAAAGAATGCAGACCCTGAAAGTTTTACAGTGATTTATGTTTACAATCAGTTGAAACAGTGTGCACAGGGGAACAGGAGGGGAAACCAGGAGCTAGCGAGCAGTTGCCGTGGCTGTGCTGATCTGTGAGCGGAGAGACCATGACTGGAGCGAGAGTGCCGAAGCCAACTGCTAAGAGCGAGAGTGCATGTACCGGAGCGAGGCTAGGACGCAAGTACCGAGGACGAAGATCAGGTGCGGAGGCCGAGGACCGGAGCTATAGTGCGACGCAAGACCGGAACGAGGACTGCAGGTACAGGAGCAGAACTAGAGGGAAACCCGGAACGAGGACCAGGTGCATCGTATGGTCGCTGTTACGGAACAGGCTTGATCTGAGACCACGGGGAAGGTTGGGTGGATGCGTATGAGATGGATGTATTTGAGCTGGACTGATGTGCCGCAGGGTTGATGAGCTTGGTGATGGGGAAGGGACCTAGTAGAGCTGGTGAGACAACTTGCGAGAATCAGTCCTTGCGGGGGATAGTCCCCTTGGCAGACAACCATAACGATTGGCCATGTCCGATACTCTGGTGCCGGGACTTCGGTGACGATCGGTGGCCCTCTTGTTGCGTTCCCTCTGGTGCGGAGGAGCGCGTTTTCCTGGTCCTTCCCCAGACCCTGCGGCATCGGCGGGAGGTTGGTGCTGGACCAACGGCACGGCAAGATCCCTCCTTGGGCCGGGAAGAGTGGGAGTTTTGTAGCCCCAGGGACTGGCTTCGAACGGGGAGAGACCGGGAGGCGGGGGCGCTGACCAGTGAATTGTGGGCGTAGTTCAAATCCATGTGGATGCAGTTTGCTCCAAAGCGGAGGGATTGGAGGATACTACGCACCTCAACGTCGTCTCGATGTCCTGGTTGGCCCTCTCGGGTTTGCCCCTTGGATTGTGGGTGAAACCCGGATGTTAGGCTCACAGATGCTCCGAGCCCCCTCGCAGAAATGCGCGCCAGCACTGGGGAGGTGAATTGGGTCCCTCTCGGTCCGGACACGATATCGGAGTGGAATTCCCTGCAGGCAGAAGACGTGTTGGGTTAGTTTATCGTGCTGTTTCCTTGGCGTTGGAAGTTTGGGCAGGGCCGACTGAAGTGGCCGGATTTGGAGAAGCGTCCACGATGGGTCAGATTGCGGATGTTCCCCTGGGACTGTTGGAGACCATTGACGAAGTCCCCGGCGATGTGGGACCAGGGGCGTTTGGGAACAAGGAAGAGGATGGAGTTAATCCGGACGGAGGAGAAGGAGACGCTTTTCCCCCCTGGCACACACTTGGCAGGCTGCCCACGTAGGCCCTAGTGTCCCTGTCCCCGGTGGGCCACCAGAAGTACCGTCTTAATAAGGAGTAGGTTGCGATTGGGCTCCAGGGTGACAGGAAAACCGGGAGCTGTGACCCCTCTCCAAGACCTGGAAACGATCAGAGTTTAGGGACAAACAATGTGCCATGAGGACCGGTAACCTGATCGGGCTCCTCTAGTTGCGCCTCGTCGGACCACGATTCTCGATTCTCCCACCGGACAGCCGCCACAATTTCGGGAGGAGGGGATGATGGTCTCCGAGATGATTGGGTCCTCCTCCTGCGAGAACTGCCGGGACAGGGCATCAGGCTTCCACGTGTGGGTTCCTGGGCGATACGTGAAGGGTGAAGTCGAATTGATTGAAGAATATCGACCACCGAGCCTGGCGAGAGTTGAGGCGCTTTGCTGACTGGATATATATGCGATGTTCTGTGTGGTCAGTCTCAAACCACGAAACGGCTGCCTCCGCCCCCCCTCCAGCCAGTGACGCCATTCCTCCTCTAGGGCGAGCTTGACCCGCCAGCAGCTCGCGTCCCCGACGTCGTAAAAAAATTCCTTTCTGCTGGCGGACAGGCAACGGGAGAAGAAGGCACAGGGGAAAAGGCAGTTCTTGGGATCGAACCTCTGAGGGCGAGGATGGGCCCCTACGCCGATGTCGGAGCGTCAACTTCTCGGATGAATTGGCGTGCTGGATCGGGCTGGTGCATGGATGGTGGCGGAGGTGAACAGGTCCTTGAGGCGTTGAAAGGCTGACTGAGCTTCGGGAGACCCAGAGGACATGGCTGGGAAGAGAGGTAGTTGAGTGAGGGGTGCGATAACGTGGCGTGCTAATCCCGGATGAACCTACGGTAGAAGTTAGCGAAACCTATGAATCTTGAAGTTGTTTGCAATTTTTTTGCGCCGGCCAATCAGCTATTGCCTTGAGTCTTTTCCGGGTCTGCCCTCACCTGCCCACGCCCAATAATAAACCCCAGAAAACTGACCTTTTCAGCGTGGAAACTCACACTTTTCTGCCTTGACGAAGATTTGTTTTTCCCAGGAGCCGTTATAAGACCTGGCGGACGTGTTCTTGATGCTCCTGTGGGGACTGAGAGAAGATCAAAATGTCATCTAGGTACACGAACCCAAAACATTAAGGAAGTCCCGAGTACGTCATTTATAAGGGCCTGGAAGACGCAGGGGCGTTGGTGAGACCAAAGGGCATGACTAGATATTCAAAATGGCCTACCGGGGTTCTTAAAAGCCGTCTTCCACTCATCGCCCTCCCTAATACGGACTAAATGGTAAGCCTTGCGGAGATCTAATTTAGTAAAAATAGTTGCCCCGTGGAGGGGGGTAAGGCAGAGTCATCAGAGGTAGGGGGATTTTTTTTTAACAGTTATATTATTGAGACCACGGTAATCTATACAAGGGCGTAGGGTCTTGTCTTTTTTGGCTACGAAGAAAAAAGCCTGCTCCTACCGTGGAGGACGAGGGACGGATGATGCCAGCGGCTAACGATTCTCGGATATACAGTTTCCATGGACTTTCGCGTCGGGGCTTGGAGAGATTGTATAAGTGGCTGGAGGGCAGGGGAGCGCAGGCAGGAGGTCGATGGCACAATCATACGGTCCGGGTGCGGAGGGAGCGATAAGGCGCGACTTTTACTAAATACCTCCTGCAAGTCGTGGTACTCCTCGGGGATCAGGGAGAGGTCGGGTGTCTCAGGTGTCGGGACGTGTCTGGCAAACCATCCTCCGGGCCCAATCGATGGTAGGGTTGTGGGCCTTGAGCCAGGGGTAGCCGAGGACCAGGGGCGCGGATGGAGAGGAGATGACGTGGAATCGGCGGGACTCATGATGGTTTCCGGACAGGATCAGGGTGACAGGTTCTGTGATGTGAGTGACTCGGGCCAGCAGTTGACCGTTGAGGGCCAGTGCAGTGAGGGGGGTGCACCATGGGCTCCAGTGCTAGCCCCCACTGCGTGGCCACTCGCTGGTCGATGAAGTTTTCCTCGGCCCAGAGTTGACGAGAGCCAGTATGGGGAGAGTATCAGCACGAACACCTAGGATGGCTGGGAGCAAAAGTTTATTCCTCGGTCTGGGATGGATTGTTGTCCCACCAATACTCCCAGGGCTACTGGCGGGACCGGTCTTTTGGGCCGAACCGGACAGAGTGCGATGTAGTGCCCCCTCCGCCCGCAATAGAGGCAGTCACCCGCTAGGCGACGTCGTTGGCGCTCTTCCTCCGAAAGGTGGGCCCGCCCCAGCTGCATGGGCTCCACAGCCGCGGGGAGAGGACGGAGTTGTTTCTCCACCCGGACTGGTGGAGCGCGGGGCTCGTGTCCGACGGCCTGTTGTCAATCGGTTAGTGAGAGCGATTAAGGTAGCTAGGTAGGGGGCTCGTCACGGGATACCAGTTCTTTCTTTAATTGCTCGTTAAGTCCACGAGAAAATACGGCTTGGAGTGCGCTATCTGTCCAGTCCACCTCGCCGGCCGCGGTCCAAAAGTCTATCGTGTAGTCCGCGACAGATTTGGTCCCCTGGGTCAGACTGAGTAAACGGGAGGCTGCATCGCCTGATAGTGTGGGTGGTCAAAAACAACTTTAAAGTCTCTTAAAAAGTCCTCAAACAAAACTTGGTCGATCCTAACCCGGGAGTATTTGGCCTCCGCCCAGCGCAGCGCGCGTTTCCCCTTAACAATCCCAGATATAAACGTATCTTAGCAGCGTCAGAGTGAAACCGGGCTGGGCATTGTTGAAATACGGACGAGCATTGAAAAGAAACCCCGGCATAGGCTGGGCTGACCTGCGTATGAGTCCGGGTCCGTGCTCCTCGGCTCCTGGAGGCTGGGCGGTGTAGCGGCCCGGGCAGCGGCCGGGACGGGAGCCGAGGGCGCTGGAGAGAGCAGAGCGGCGACCTGACTGCTGAGTTGAGCCACCTGCTGGGTCAGAGAGTGGTTACATTCCAGTAATGACTGGATAGTTTGGTCATGTTTACCGATGAGGATCCCGTGATGGGAAAATGCTTGATGCAGGGCGGAGTCCGGTGCCGAGTCTGCTTGGTCCATGTTTTGGCCAGACCTTTCTGTCGTAATGTCGAGACTAGGCTGGACCAAAGATGCAGAACTCGGAAAGTTTTACAGTGTTTATTTACAATCAGTGAAACAAGGGGTGCAACAGGGGAACAGAGGGGAACCAGGAGCGAGCGGGGCAGTGCGCGGGGCTGAGCGGGAGCGGAGAGACCAGGACTGGAGCTAGAGTGCGACGCCACGGACTGGGAGCGAGGAGTGCAGGTACGGGGAGCGAGGCGCGGAGGAGCGGGACCAGGACGAGAATCAGGTGCGGAGCCGGGACTAGAGCTTGAGTGCGACGCCAAGGACCGGGACGAGGAGTGCGGGTACAGGAGCAAGACGAGGAGAGGAACCAGGACGAGGACCAGGTGCAGCGTGGAGTGCAGAGACCAAGGTGAGTATATAGCGGGGGTGCACTGTACCAGGAACAGGAGCAGAGCTGGATCGAGCCGAGTGTGCAGGAACAGGAGGCGTCCGGGAAGCTGGGTCTGGCGAAGGCAGAGAATCCAGGTAAGCAAACGAGCATAGGCAAGAAAATACAAAAGGTAAGGAGCTAGGCATTCACGTGGTACGTGGAAGGTCTGGCGTTGGCTGTCTGTCTCCTGGGGCTTCTTGTAGTCGGTAGGTGTGTTGATTGCCTGATCAGACCCAGGTGCGCGTGGGAGGAGCAAGACGCTCCGCCCACGACCGGCAATTGACAGACACCAAGGGGGAGGGAGGCACAAGAGGAGGAAAACAGGGCAGGAGTCACGTGACCGTGACAGGCTCCTACAATACCTCCTTTGTCTAAAGACAGAGTGCTGCTTCCTAAATCCGAATTGCCTGGGATGTAACGGGCTGTTGGTTTCCAGGTGATCCACTTGTTGCCTAGCAACCACTTTTTCTATTGCTTTACTTAACTAAAATGTCAAACTATAGGCCAATTAGTGTTGTACCCGTGTTGTTTTCGTCTGCTTTATGTATTGGAATAACAACTGCATGTTTTAGGGAGTTAGGGAAAACACACCCTGCTGGATTGACATATTTGTTAGTTTTGTTTTTGGCTTTGTTAGTGAGTCATAGTTTCTCTAATTGTGGCTGTGTCTAGGCCATGTACATCTTTACTTTTGGAGTTGGACAATCCAGAGAGTATTTTCCCTATCTGTACGTCATTAACTGGGACTAAATTTAGTTCATGTCACATAACAGAGTCGTCTTGGGGGAGTGGGTTGGTGTGAATCTGAGTCTTAAATCATTGACTGAGTTTATGAAAAAATCATTAAAGAAGTCTACTATATCTTTGCTTTTTGTATACAATATTCCATTATGTTCAATCTGTTCAATTGTATTTTTTGGATGATCCCTACCCATTAATTTATTAATATTTTGCCATATGGTTTTATAGTTACCTCTGGCTTCTTTAATGATGTTAAGAAAGAAGTTGGCTTTGGCCTCCCGGAGCTGAGATGTAACTTTATTCCTCAAACATTTGAAGATCAATCGGTCTGTGCTCAATCGTGATTTAAGAAATTTCTTCAAGGCAAGTTTTTAATAGTTGCCACAAGCTCTCGTTAAACCAGGGGAGATTTGGCTTTTTTGTTGAGTTTGTTACTGGCTATTTTGACATATTTGGATATGATTTGATTTAATGTTGTTATTAGCCCATCAGCTCCTCTCAGTCTGTGCCAAAGTTTGTATTGCTCCAATTGATAAATTGTAATTCATTATCTAGAAGTAGTCTGTTCCTTTTTGGTATATATACAAAAATGTTGTCTTTCACTATTAAGTTTTTGTGTCGTAGTTTTGGTAATTTACGAGCCACGGGGGTAAGGTTATGGTCTGACATGCCAGTGACAAGATTGTAGGTTTTTGTAGCTCGATCAGGTTTATTAAAAAATATTAGATCTAGAGTTGTTTGGGTGGAGCCTGTAATTCTTGTAGGAGAACTAATCAATTGTGAAAAATGATATTTGGAAGTTATGTCTTTTAATTTTTTACTACGGTTCTTATCTAGCCAGTTTAAATTGAAGTCTCCCATTAGGATAGTTTCTTTGTTATTAAGTGATTTAAGCATGTCAGTCAAATTATCGAAAAACAAATCATTAGCTGTAGGTGGTGGTTACCACTATAAATGACGTTTCTGGGGATAGGATAATCTTCACACCAACACACTCTAGATTACAGTCTGGAATGTCTATTTGTTTACATTGGATTTCATTTTTGACATACATCATGACACCTCCCCCTCTGTGTTTTAATCTGTCTTTCTGAATATAGTATAACCAGGCACATTGATGGATCCCAAGGTGTATTTGGTTTCAACCAAGTTTCAGATATGCATAAATAGTCAATATTAGAATTTGTGAGCAAATGTTGAAGCTGTTCGCTTTTGGAAATGACACTTCTTATGTTAAGGTGGCCGCCAAACAAGCCCTTTGGTTTTAAGACTGGATCCCACACAACTCTAGCATGATTAACTGTCATAAAGAGCTTAGTAGCTCTTTGTTTGTCAATTGCTACAGTTTTAGCATGAATGTCTCGCTTTCTTGTGGGCTTACCGGGTATGACCCTGCCGTTCGTAGAGGTCTCAGTGTGGTCAACATGGGCGAGCCCAGGTGAGATCAGGTTCCCGGTCCATCTCGGCTGCTGGGCTGTTAGCCGTTGGCGCGACTCCGCCGGTGGAGCCGCTGATGTGACGTTTTCCCTGGATGGATCCAGGTCCCCGGTGTCCTTTTCTTTATTGTTTGTTGAGGGCAACCTTGCGCGCCCACTATTTAGAATCACTGTGTATAGAGTTAGTTGGCTTCTTGGTGTACGATGATATGCTGGATCAACATTTTTCTCTTTACATAACTGCTGCCGAGCAAATAAGGACAGGCATATCAGAAGTGCAAGACTAGGTAACCAGTTATTTGGCCGAAAAAAGCATAGTTTGATCATTGCTGTTGCGGTTTTTAGACAAACTCACAACGCCTGTCTTGCTGCTCGTCTGACCTGCAGCCGCTCCTCCTCCTCACACGTGAGTCATCAGGGGCCATATGTCAGGAGGAGAACTTTGAATTTAATTCTGAACTCGACAGGAAGCCAGTGAAGGGACTCCAGCACTGGGGTGATGTGCTCTCTTCTCTTAGTTCCTGTTAGGATCCTGGCTGCTGCATTTTGAACTAGCTTAAAGCTTTTTATAGAGCTTTTAGGGCAAGCGGCTATTAGGGAGTTACAGTAATCTAGCCTTGATGTAACAAATGCATGGATAAGTCTTTCAGCGTCACTTTTAGACAAGATTTTTCAGATTTTGGCAATATTACGCAGGTGAAAGAAGGCTGTTCTACAGGCTTGGTTTATATGTGGTTTGAATGAGAGATCTTGGTCAAACAAGACTCCAAGGTTCCTTACAGTAGAACTGGAGGCAACACTGACACTGTCCAGAGTGACTTTCTAGTCAAACAGAGAGTCTCAGGCTTTTGGGGCAGAGAGTAATGACCTCTGTTTTTTTCTGGGTTAAGAAGCAGATAATTAAGTGTCATCCAGGTTTTTGTGTCCTTCACACAGGCACTAAGTCTGTCTACTCGATCAGACTGATCTGGTTTCATTGACAAGTACAGCTGTGTGTCATCAGCAGAGCAGTGGAAGTTAATGCCATGTTTTCTGATGATATTACCTAACGGCAACATATAGAGTGTGAACAGGATTGGACCCAGTACAGAACCCTGTGGCACACCGTAGGCTACTCTAGAACATGAAGAGGAGCTCTGATTTACATTAATAAACTGGTACCTAGCAGACAGGTAGGATTTAACCAGCTGAGGGCTGCCTCTCGGACACCTCTGTCACATTTTAATCTCTGTAGTAGAATATTGTGGTCGATGGTGAAACTCTGCTCTGAGGTCCAACAGAACCAGGACTGAGACTAGTCCATTGTCAGCAGCTAATAACAAGTCATTTGTAACTTTAAGTAGTGCAGTTTCTGTGCTGTGGTGAGCTCTGAATCCTGATTGAAAAATTTCAAATAAATATTGGCCTGTAGGTGGCGATAAAGCTGCTTAACTACAATTTTTTTCAAGGATTTTTGAGACAAAGGGAAGTTTAGAGATGGGTCTATGTGGCCACCCGAGAGGGGGACCCCCTTATTACATGGACCTCCCACAATGCTATCCCCAATTTTATCCCAGCAACCCACCTAGGTTTGAGGAGTCTAGGGCTCCAAGGTTGACCACAGGGGTGAGCAGTGACTTAGCCAGAGTACAGTTTTAAACATTTATTACAAAAGTTAAAAACGCGATAAAACACTTCATATAAAACATGCTGGGACAGGAGGGCTGAAGGTTGCCGTGGGGTTCCCAGTTTGCTCCAGGCTCCTCCCGACTACAGCGCCGTGCGGACCCTGGGGGGGGAGGGCACAAAACAAAGGCCAGTAGGGTTTCTAAATGGTGTTACTCAGAAGCCCACCCAGGCGTCGCCCACTCACCCACACTGGCTTCAGCCTATCTCTCCCCGGCGTCCTTCCGTCCCCTTCTTCGTGCTACTGTCCCCGTCTGTTCCTCGTGTTACTGTCCCCCGTGTGAGTCTCATATCACTGACCTTTCCTCAGGCCTCTCCTGCCCGTGCCCCTCTTCCATCCTCTGTCTCTCTCGTTCTCTCTCCTCTACTGCTGCCGTTTGTCTGAGTCAGTCTATTTATCAGGCCCGCTTTTAAGGTCCATACCTGCGATCAATTTGGACAATTTGCCAATTACAGGAGGGCAGGACATTGATGCTGTGCAAAGGGTGGGGCCAAGCCCAAAACAAGTCCAATCAAAAACAGGTCAAAAATCACAACATGCAACAAAAAACAAAAAAACAAGCAGATCACACAAAATACCAAACATGCCCAAAATAATTAAACGGGCCACCTTCCCACATCTATAGTTGGCTAAAATATCAGGTTCAAGTTTAGTTTTTTTCAGAAGCGGTTTGATCACTGCATATTTGAAGGACTGGGGGACATAACCATTTTCTAATGAGGTATTTATTATATTAAGGACAGGATCTATAATTAGAGGGAGGATTTCTTTGAGGAGTCTGGTTGGTTTAGGGTCTAAGATACAATTTGATGTTTTTGAGGACATAAAGGCTGAAGTTATCTCTGCTTGGTCAACAGCAGTAAACCTGTTTAATGTCACTGGTGGATTTATGTGGGACATTAGTTTTACAGTCTGGACTTGCTCAATACTGACTGTAGGAGTTTTGTTCAGTGTATCTCTAATTGCTGTGATTTTGTTGTTAAAGAAATTAACAAAGTCATTGCAGCTAAGAGTAGCAGGGATTTAGGGTTCAGCTGTGGCAGTTTGTCAGATTGGCTACAGCGCTGAACAGAAACCTGCTGTTGTTTTTGTTTACTTCAATTAAATTTGAGAAATATCTGGTTTGGGACTTCCTCAGAGCCTTCTTATAAGTCAATAGGAAGATTTTCCATGCCTTTAGTGATTGCTCAGAGCGGGAGTAGCGCCATGTGCATCTTTTCTCTGTAAATCTCATAATGAACCTGGAGCTTTGACTTGCTCCATTCCCGCTCGGCCCTCCTCTCTTTTCTCTACCCTGAGTCATCATTCCTCCATGGAACTTTCTGCTGATCTTTAACCATTTTAACCTTCATCGGGGCAATGGTGTCCAGAACATTCAAAACAGAACATTCAAAACACTCGACGTCACAGAGTTCAACAAATCATCAACATTAGAACATGAGGCATTTTTCAAGTGAATCATTTCCATGAAGAGTTCACCTGTTTTTTATCATTTATGTGTCTCCTTCAAACACTGCAGGACCAGCCACTGGTTTGGGAATAACAGACAGGTCAAAGAAGACACAGAAATGATCAGACAGAGCAACATCCACCACATTGACATTTGAAATATTTACTCCTTTTGTAATGAGCAGGTCCAGAGTCTCTGTTGTGGGTGGCTCCTGACATGAGTCAAGGACTTTATGAACGTCACTTTACTTTGGATCAAAAACACATCTTTAGAAACATGAGAGTTTTGTGATTTGTCCTTTTAGAGAAATACCACTTTCAAACAGTCAAAGAGTTTCAAACAGGAGGTATTTTTATTTAGTATTACTTGAGATCAGGTGAGTTAGCATGCTAACAGTGCACTTCCTGATTATTGGAAAATAAAAGTCTTTATAATTAGATATAGACAGAGATCAAGAGCGGCTTATAAGTCTCATTTTATTAAAATATGTGGAAACAAGATGGTGCAGGACATTTAAAACATTACATATAAAGTTAATCTGTAAACTTTATTTGTATATAAACTTTATATACATATTTCTTAAGTTCTGACTGAAATATCAGACTCATTTGAAAGATGAAAGCAGAGCTGTGATCAGTGGTGACCTCAGCGGCGATGTCATCATACTCCTCCTCCTCAGCGGCGATGTCATCATACTCCTCCTCCTGCTGGCCCGTCTCCATGGAAACGAGGTGTGCACTTCCTGTGGGCGGAGTCAGGACAAGTGATTGGTTCAAACTGGGGTTGTGTTCAGATGCCCTCCCAAAGCCCCTCTCTGCTCCACACTGCCCCCCAGTGACCTGAAACCTGAGTCTGTGTAATACCTCTTTTATCCAGCAGAGGGAAAACATTTGAGCTTTTATTTAGAGTGATTCATGTTTGAGTAATCCTGTATTGTCCTGCTACTGAGGCCTGAGTGCTCAGATAGTGTCTGTTTTCACCTGCCCCCTGTCCCCGCCCACTGCTCTGGACTTACAAATTCAAACATGTTAATCTGTGCATTAGCCTGTGCGTTAGCCTGTGTATTAGCCTGTGTGTTTGCCTGTGTGTTAGCCTGTGTATTAGCCTGTGTGTTAGCCTGTGAATTAGCCTGTGCATTAGCCTCTGTATTAGCCCGTGTTAGCCTGTGCATTAGCCTGTGTTTTAGCCTCTGTGTTAGCCTATGTGTTAGCCTATGTGTTAGCCTGTGCATTAGCCTGTGTATTAGCCTGTGCATTAGCCTGTGTTCGCCTGTGTATTAGCCTCTGCATTAGCCTCTGCATTAGCCTGTGTTAGCCTGTGCATTAGCCTCTGTGTTAGCCTCTGTGTTAGCCTCTGTGTTAGCCTGTGCTTTAGCTTCTGGGTTAGCCTCTGTATTAGCCTCTGCATTAGCCTCTGTATTAGCCTCCGCGTTAGCCTGTGCATTAGCCTGTGTTAGCCTGTGCATTAGCCTGTGTGTTAGCCTCTGTGTTAGCCTCTGTATTAGCCTGTGTTAGCCTCTGCATTAGCCTCTGTATTAGCCTCTGTGTTAGCCTGTGTTAGCCTGTGCATTAGTCTGTGTGTTAGCCTCTGTGTTAGCTTTTGTATTAGCCTCTGCATTAGCCTCGGTATTAGCCTCTGTGTTAGCCTGTGTTAGCCTCTGCATTAGCCTCTGTTTTAGCCTCTGTATTAGCCTCTGCATTAGCCTCTGCATTAGCCTCTGCATTAGCCTCTGTATTAACCTGTGTGTTAGCCTGTGCATTAGCCTCTGTGTTAGCCTCTGTGTTAGCCTGTGCTTTAGCTTCTGCGATTGATTGACGAGATTGACGAGCCTGACAGCAGCAGTTACACAGAGAGGGGCCGTGCTTTTTACATAAAAAGTGAATTAGAGCCAGAGTCAGTGGAGCCGAAACAGGCTCATGCTCCTGGTTGTAAAGCAAAAAGCGGCACCTAGCGGGTTAGTCCACTTGCATAAACAGATAGCTGCTGGTTTCTAACTGCTGCCCGTTAGAATGGAGGGTAGAGCATTATAACAGTAACAATGAGCGAAACATAAAATAAAGATGTAAATATGTTCTAGTGTCATGAGTCTTTAAGATGAGGCGCTGGGCCCAGTGTGTTTGTCTAACACAGATTAACATCCGGGGAGGAGAATTACAGATATAAGTACAATATATTTCACTCAACCACTCCAGATTCTTGCACATTTTCACTAAATTCACACTTTTATCTGGCCAGTTCTTCAGGCAAACGCCACGACGGTGAACCAATAATACACCTGTGATTTTGACCATGACCAATCAGAGCGCAGCACCACACAAACACACAGAGGCTGGAGATCGTCTTCATGCAGAAAACAAAGCCGTAATCTTTAGGCCAACGTAACGGCTGCTTTTTGTTGGTTTCCTTCTTTCTGACACTTTTGTTTTTTGTTATCGTGTTATCCGTGGTAGAGCCACACAATATGAGTCTCAAAATACATAATAATCATTAAATGTGCCGATGCAACTGGCCACTTTTAGACCACGCCCCACAGAGCTCAGCTTCGTTCATGGTCTGGAGCATGGCAAAAGCTGAAAAAAACTGGTGGGCAGCGTTTGGCACAAAAAAAATATTTCCAGATGTGCTATTGACTGTTTGCGCTTCAAAAGTGTCAGAGATAAGTTTCCAAAAAACGTGCAAGAATCCCAATGGTGACAAATGTGTTTCTCTTCCCTGATAAATGTAGATGATGTGAGCAGAACACAGGCTCCTTCCTCTGTGGAGGTTGAAAAACTGCACCAAAAAGTCTGTTGGCCCAGACCTTGGAGGACCTGGAGCCTCTGGTGTGGGATCATTCTTTAGTTTAGGTCAGAACGTTCAATTCAATTTCTCTTTATTGTCACATGTGCATATACATACAGGATATATAGCACAGATGAAACTGCTGTCCTCTCCCACCTCAGTGCAAAACAACATCTCAGACTGTTGGGTTACCTGTGTGACGCTGCTCCCTGTAGATCAGCACCAGCAGAGGGCGCACAGCATTCACACGGAGGGAGAGGAGGGAGGAGAAGAGGAGGGAGGAGGAGAAGAGGGAGGAGGAGAAGAGGAGGGAGGAGGAGAGGAGGGAGGAGGAGAAGAGGAGGGAGGAGGAGGAGAGGAGGGAGGATCTGGAGTGAGAGAAAAAGTACAGTGAGATATCAGTATTTTTTTTTTATAAAACTGACCCGAAGTTCAGCGTCTTCTGTGTCAGTTAACATAAACAAAAGCCAAATGATTTTTTCACAGTATCTTCATAAAGTGGATCCATTATTCAAGCCCAAAGACGTGAGTGTCGTCAGTTAAAACCATTAGATTAATGTGACAATTTGTGGAGCTGATCCCAACTAATAATGAGAAGGTTCAACATTTGTGGAGCAGAAGTTTGGACATTAGTTAAAAATAGTAAGTCTCCCATAGAGTTCAGAGTTATATAGAGGAGAGTATATAGAGTTTTATAGAGTTATACAGGCCCCGCCTCCATCTGAAACATCATGACATCATCAAATCTAAACGTGAACATGACACATTCAAGTTTCAAACTGTAGTAGGTCTAAAGTCTGACATGATGAACCACTAAATACTTTGGTTATAACAAGAAAGTCCTGTCCAGCAGAGGGCGCAATGACATATCTGACTCCGCCCATCTCCTCTGACTCGGCCTCTCTCCTAACCTTTGACTGTGTGTGTGTGTGTGTGTGTATGTGTGTGTGTGTACATGTGTATATTTGTGTGTGTTTGTTCTGAGATTGACAAGAAATAAACATCTGAGAAAAATAAAAATGTGAGATCAGACTTTTACCTGAACACTTCACCTCTAGACCCAAGGAAGAGGAAGAGGATGAACCATCGACACATTCTCTCACTGCAGACTTCTTCACACAGTCAGGTGAGACCTCCCACACTGGACTCTGTGGAAAATCATCTCTCTTTTCTCCATAAACAACAGAGCCACAGTCCAGGTCTCTGCAAACAGCAGCTGTGTGCTCCAGGTACCAGAGTCCAAAGAGTCTAGAGGGCTCCACCCGTCTCCACTCTCCTCTGTGTCTCAACTCTGCAGTCCCAGCACAGCGACTGGCCCCTCCCACCAGCCTGAGCGGCTCTGAACAGACAAGAGACAGAGTGAGCCCCGCCCCTTTACCTGAGCAGTGAGGCCCCGCCCTTTTACCTGAGCAGGTGAGGTTGACAGCGGCTCCAGAGGAGCAGGTCTCTGAGCCGGAGCGGGGACAATCCATCAGAGCAGACTCATGGCCCTCACAACGGAACCTCTGCTCCAGAGGAGAGAGCGCCCCCTGGAGGAGAGAAGGAGCCACACAGCCCAGCTCCCTGCACAGCACCTCTGCCCCCTGCTGGTCCAAGGCCCCTTCACAGACCCAGGTCCAGGACTGGTTCCAGATCTGCACTGATCCTGAGCACAGACTGGGCCCCGAGACCAGCACCGAGTCTGTGGACACACACTGTGTGACATCACCGCTCTGAGCCAATAGGACACACACAGGACTGTGACATCACCGCTCTGAGCCAATAGGACACACACAGGACTGTGACATCACCGCTCTGAGCCAATAGGACACACACAGGACTGTGACATCACCACTCTGAGCCAATAGGACACACACAGGACTGTGACATCACCACTCTGGTGCAGTCCTCCTGCTTAGACCTGGTTTAGTTCTGGTTTAGTCCTGGTTCAAACTAAACATGAGACTCAAGTCTAAACTGGTCGTTGCTGCTGACAGACCTAATCCTTTCATGAACATATTTAATCACTGATTTCCTGCTTCTGAAGAGTGCAGACGCAAAACTTGCTTGCTTGCTCCTGCTGCTTCCTTTCTTACTTGCTTCTTCTTACTTTTTAATCATTTACCTCTTCCAGTGTTGGGAGATTTGTTTAGTTATGATTTTCTTTTAAGTAAACCAAGACTTTTGAACTATTTTTACTTTTTTTTTTTTTAGACACAATTTTTTGACGAGCCAGCGACATGTTCGAGGGGAAGAACCAAAGGAATTCTTTCTGCGAACGCTGCTGGAACTATCAACAACAAATGAATGAGCTACAAACATGGATATTTGTTTTAGAATCTGAAAAAGGACTTCACCGGACGCTCCCTGTGACTTCAGGGGTCAGCAGCCCACAGTTACTTTCAGAGAAGAGGGTGAAAAAACTGCTACTTTCATCTTAAACCTGAGTGATACGGTGTCTTTTCCAAAACTCTCCAAAACCAATGCAACAAGTGATAAAAGACAAAGCTAATATGGTTAAATCACCCAAAATACAGCTACAAACAGATTTTACCACTGTCACAGACTGATGTTCATGTTAATATACAAACAGAAAATGGATTTTTGTCACAAAACAAGAGCAATGAAGTTGGCAAAAGAGACAGACATGTGATCTGTGCCAAACATCAAGGTCAGAGATACGCTGCTGTTAGGAGACGGTGCTATCAGAGACGTGAGCCACAGAGGAATCCAAACATGCTCCTATCCCCGTCACACTGTTTCTGAGATTACAAAACTCCTACCAAAAGTTTTGTCAACACACGAGGAGTTAAACAGCTGATTGTGCACGTGGGTGCAGTTGACACCGGAATGAATCGGACTGAAATCTTGAAAAAGAATTTCATTGTATTATTCGAGGAGCTTGATAAAGTGGAGGTTAAGACATTCATCAGTGGACCACTTCCCAGCATAGACAGAAGGAAAATGAACAAATTCACAAGGCTGTTTCAACTGAACACATGGCTGTTCAACATGTGTGTGGTCAGAGGACTGCACTACATTGAAAACTTTGATCTGTTCTGGAAACGAGAGGAGCTGCTCAAGGGAAATGGCCCACACCTGAGCAGAGGTGGAGTGAGAGTGCTGACGGAGAACCTCCTCCACGCTTTGAGGCACTGGCCTGGACAGGGTCTTGGGCCAGTGAGAGAAAAGAGGAATGAGAGAAGCATTCCTGCTGCACTAGCCAGAGACTGAGCCAATGTATCAGCACCACCAACAGCACCACCACGACAACCACCACCTCCCCCAGCGAAGGAGTCACCACCAGCAGCACAACCACCTCCCCCAGCGAAGGAGTCATTACCAGCTCCACGACCATCTCCCCCAGCGAGGGATTCAGCAGCACCACCACCTTCCCCAGAGACCAAGTTAGCAGCAGCACCACCCTCCCAAGTGAAAGATCCATCTCCAGCGTCACCTCCCTCAGGCCCCTCGTCACAGGCCTTGAACGTGTCTGTGACAGCCCCAACAGAGGTTTCAGTCCCAGCAGCACCCACATCACCTCCTCTGCCCACAGACCAGCCCTGGGTCCCCTTTCCTACATCTACTCCCTCTAGGGACTCCTCACTCTCCTTTTCCTCCCCACCTTCACCCATGGCCCTTCCCAACCATCTAGAAAGCCTCATCAGATCAGGAAATAAGATGCTGGCTCCCTCACTCCCAATATAGTGCAGTCCAGATTTCTGACATCAACTATGCTGAACTCTTCCCCGTACCCATTTATCCCCCTCGTCTTTGACCTGGTCCCTCACCCAAACTCCCCCCTGCTCCACCTCCTCGGCCCTCACCTGGTCCCTCACCCAAACTCCCCCCCTGCTCCACCTCCTCGGCCCTCACCTGGTCCCTCAGCCAAACTCCCCCTGCTCACCCTTCCCTACCCTCCTCCAGAGCTGTTATCACAGAGCTCAGACACACAGGGCCTCTGCTGTCCCAGGACTTTCAGTCATGATAAAGATAATATCAGGCTGAGGCCTGTGATGGAGCTGTATCTACAGTCACACCACGTAGACTGATTAACAGAAGGACAGTTAGACTGTCCAATCAGAGACATTTAGTTCTCATTCCCTGTAAGAAGATAACATCCAGTCCCACTGAAACTAATTTTAAACTTGCTGTGCTCAATGTCAGATCTTTATGTAACAAGTCATTTTTACTTAATGATTTTATTCTTCTTTTAATCTTGATTTTATGTTTTTAACCGAAACATGGCTTTACAAAAAACACAGGTAATGCAATTCTAGTGGAAATCAACTCCACCAAACTTCAAATTTGAATCTGAAACACGAGGAGTAAACAAAAAGGGTGGAGGTGTGTGCATTTTTTTAGAGATAATTTAATTAGTCACAGATTGTCATTTGGGGTGTTTTCATCTTTTGAGTATATTTCCTTTAAAATGGAGCTAAAGCAATCACCCTCTATAGTCTACTTATCATATGCAAACCTCCCCAGCACTGTCTGAGTTTTATTGATGATTTTACTGAGATGCTTTCAGTCGTCTGCACAGACTTTGATGGTTTAGTCCTTACAGGTGATTTTAATGAACATGTGGATAATGTGTTTTGACAGAAATGCTAAAGAGCTCTGCTCTGTCCTTGAAACCTTTGGTCTGACTCATGTCAGGAGCCCACCCACAACAGAGGGACACTCTGGACCTGCTCATTACAAAAGGAGTAAATATTTCAAATGTCAATGTGGTGGATGTTGCTCTGTCTGATCATTTCTGTGTCTTCTTTGACCTGTCTGTTATTCCCAAACCAGTGGCTGGTCCTGCAGTTGTTTGAAGGAGAAACATAAATGATAAAACAGGTGAACTCTTCATGGAAATGATTCACTTTGAAAATGCCTCATGTTCTAATGATGATGATTTGTTGAACTCTGTGACGTCGAGTGTTTTGAATGTTCTGGACACCATTGCCCCGATGAAGGAATGGAGGAATGATGACTCAGGACAGAGAAAAGGGAGGAGGGCCGAGCGGGAATGAAGCAAGTCAAAGCTTCGGGTTCATTATGAGATTTACAGAGAAAAGATGCACATGTATTACCACAGTTCATGTAGAACAAGGCAGAGGTATTTTTCTGACATTATCGGAAGTTGCAGTAACAACTCTCGTGTCCTGTTTGCAACAGTAAACAGATTAACAAACTGTACAACCTCGCTGCCGCTAGAACTAATTTCCACATCTAAGTGCAATGAGTTTGCAGTATTCTTTAATGACAAGGTTCAGGCCATAAAAAATGCATCAATTCCACAAAGCAAATAACATCCCTGCAGCCACCTAGACACTTAGAGCTGACTCACTTTGCACCTGTAACTGACAAAAGTGTCCAAGAGATCGTCCTCAGTCTGAGTTCATCTACATGCTGCCTCCATGTGTTACTCACTAAATTTCTAAAGTCTGTGCTCAACAGTTTGCTGTCACCACTCACTTGCATAGTTAATATGTCACTTCAATCTGGAACATTCCCAAGAACTTTGAAAACTGCAGTTATCAAGCCTCTCCTAAAGAAGAGCAGTCTTGATGCCACAATATTGAACAATTACCGACCATTCTCATATCTGCCATTTTTAGGCAAAGTCGTCGAAAAAGTTGTTTACCAACAACTTATTAACTTCCTCCAAATTAACAACCCCTTCGATTTTCCAGTCAGGTTTTTAGACCCCACCACAGCACTGAGACTGCTCTTATCAAGGTGACAAATGACATCCGCCTGAACACTGATGCAACAAAGTCTCAGTCTTGATCACTGTTAGATTTGAGTCTCTTTTGACACTGTGTATCATGGATCCTCTTACAGAGACTAGAGGACTGGGAGGGCATCTCTGATACGGCACTAAACTGGTTCAAGTCCTATCTAGAAAACAGGGAGTTCTTTGTTGAAATTGGAAAATGTGTCTCAGATAAAATGTCCCCTGACCCGTGGGTGCCCCAGGGGTCAATTTTAGGACCCCTGTGGTTCAATCTGTACATGCTGCCATTAGGCCAGTTAATACGCAGCAACAATGTGTCCTACCACAACTCTGCAGATGACACTCAGATCTATGTCTCACTGCAGCAGGTGAATATGGACCAGTGGATTCACTCTGACACTGCATCAGATCAGTGTGTGGATGAAAACAAACTTTCTACAGAAAAACTCAGCTAAGATGAAAGTCATAGACCCACAAAAACATAGAGAAAGTGTCAGAGTCACCTCCAGTCTCTCTCTCTAAAACCTTCAAATCAGTCTGAAATCTAGAGGTAATAATGGACTCAGACTTTAACTTTAACAGCCACATCAAATCAATAACATCTGCAGCTTTTATACATCTAAAAACATTGCAAAAGTCAAAGGTATACTGTCAAAGCCAGACTTAAAGAGACTTATCCTGCATTTGTCTCCAGTTGGTTAGACGACTGTAACGTCCTGCTCACTGGCCTCTCCAAACGGGCCTTAAGACAGAACAGTACATCCAGAACACTGCTGCTCGGGTCTGACTAGAACCAGGAAGTACGAGCACATAAGTCCTGTGCTCAGGTCTCTGACTCCTGTAGCTCAAAGAATAGACTTTAAAGCAGCTCTGCTTGTGAACAAGTCTCTCCATGGCCTAGCACCAAAGAACATCTCTGACATGTTAGTGCCATAAGAACCATCTCACACTAAGGACTTCAGGGACTGGCCTCCTGCTGGTGCCCAGAGTCAGGACTAAACATGGGGAATCAGCATTTCAGTTTCATGCAGCTAAAACCTGTAACAATCCCAAAGATGTGAGACAGACCTCGACTTTGACAATGTTTAAATCCAGGCTCAAAACAGTTCTGTTTATCTGTGCATATGACTGAAAGGTTTTTATTCTGCAGTCTTTTTTTTTAAATATTTTAATGTTAACTTTCCATCCATCCATTTTCTTCCGCTTTTCAGTAGGGAGGCCCAGACTTCCCTGTCCACACACACTTCCTCCAGCTCTTACGGAAGCATCCCAAGGCGTTCCCAGGCCAGCCGAGAGATATAGTCCTTCCAGCGTGTCCTGGGTCTTCCCCGGGGCCTCCTCCCGGTAGGACGTGCCTGGAACACCTCCCTAGGGAGGCGTCCAGGGGGTGTCCGGAATAGATGCCCGAGCCACCTCAACTGACTCCTCTCGACGTGAAGGAGCAGCGGCTCTACTCCGAGCTCCTCTCGTGTGACTGAGCTCCTCACCTTATCTCTAAGGGAGCGCCCAGCCACTCTGTGGAGGAAGCTCATTTCAACCGCTTGTATCCGGGATCTTGTCATTTTGGCCATTACCCAAAGCTTGAGGTAAATCGAGAGCTTTGCCTTTCGACTCAGCTCCTTCTTTACCACAACGGTTCGATACAGCGACCACATCACTGCAGACGCTGCACCGATGCGCCTGTCAATCTCACGCTCCATCCGCCCCTCACTCGTGAACAAGACCCCGAGATACTTGAACTCCTCCACTTGAGGCAAGGACTCTCCACCCATCCAAAGAGAGCAAACCACCTTTTTCCGGTCGAGAACCATGGCCTCGGATTTGGAGGTGCTGATTTTCATCCCAGCCGCTTCACACTCGGCTGCAAACCGCCCCAGTGACTGTTGCAGGTCCTGGTTCGATGAAGCCATCAGGACAACATCATCTGCAAACAGCAGAGATGAGATCCTGTGGTTCCCGAACCAGAACCCCTCCGGCCCCTGACTGCGCCTAGAAATTCTTTCCATAAATACAATGAACTGAACCGGTGACAAAGGGCAGCCCTGGCGGAGTCCAACATGCACTGGGAACAGGTCTGACTTGGACAGGGACCCGGACAGCCTTAGCAAAGGGCCCCGGACCCCATACTCCCAGAGCACCCTCCAAAGGACACTACGAGGGACACGGTCGAATGCCTTTTCCAGGTCCAGAAAACAAATGTGGACCGGTTGGGCAAACTCCCATGAACCCTCGAGCACCCGATGGAGAGTATAGAGCTGGTCCAGTGTTCCGCGACCGGGACGAAAACCACACTGCTCCTCCTGGATCCGAGGTTCGACTATAGGTCGGATTCTCCTCTCCAGCACCCTGGAATAGACCTTACCGGGAAGGCTGAGGAGTGTGATTCCCCTACTGTTGGAACACACCCTCCGGTCCCCCCTCTTAAAACAGAGGGACCACCACCCCGGTCTACCATTCCACAGGTACTGTCCCCGATGTTGCAAAGGCGTGTCAACCAAGACAGCCCCACAACATCCAGAGATTTAAGATACTCAGGACGGATCTCATCCACCCCCGGAGCCTTGCCACCGAGGAGCTTGCCAAACCACCTCAGTGACTTCAGCTAGGGTAATAGCTGAGTCCGCCTCTGAGTCCTCAAACTCTGCTTCCTCCTCGGAAGACGTGACAGTGGGATTGAGGAGATCCTCAAAGTATTCCTTCCACCGCCCAACAATATCCCCAGTCGAGGTCAGCAGCTCTCCACGCGCACTGTAAACAGTGTTGGTGAAGCACTGCTTCCCCCTCCTGAGGCGTCAGACGGTTTGCCAGAATTTCTTCGAGGCAGACCAATAGTCCTCCTCCATGGCCTCCCCGAACTCCTCCCAACCCCGAGTTTTTGCCTCTGCCACTGCACAGGCCACTGCACGCTTGGCCTGATGGTACCTGTCGGCTACTTCAGGAGTCCCACAAGCCAGACTCCTTCTTCAGCCTGACGGCATCCCTTACTTCCGGCGTCCACCATCGGGTTCGGGGATTGCCGCCGCGACAGGCACCAGAGACCTTGTGCCCGCAGCTATGCGCAGCCGCATGGACAATAGAGGTGGAGAACATGGCCCACTGGGACACCATGTCTCCAACCTCCCCCGGGATATGGGAGAAGCTCTCCCGGAGGTGTGAGTTGAAGACCCTACTGACAGAGGGTTCCACCAGACGTTCCCAACAGACCCTCACAATGCACTTGGGTCTGCCAGGTCTGTCCAGCTTCGTCCTCTGCCAGCGGATCCAACTCACAACCAGGTGGTGATCGGTTGACACCTCTGCCCCTCTCTTCAACCGAGTGTCCAAAACACGCGGACGAAGGTCAGATGACACGACAACAAAGTCGACCATCGACCTCCGACCTAGGGTGTCCTGGTGCCACGTGCACTGATGGACACCCTTGTGTTTGAACACGGTGTTCGTTATGGACAAACTGTGGCTAGCACAGAAGTCCAATAACAAAACACCGCTTGGGTTTAGATCAGGGAGGCCGTTCTTCCCGATCACGCCCCTCCAGGTGTCACTGGCATTACCCACGTGGGCGTTGAAGTCCCCCAGGAGAACAACGGAGTCCCCAGTAGGTGCACTGTCTAGTACCCCTCCCAGGGACTCCAAGAAGGCTGGGTACTCTGTACTGCTGTTCGGCCCATAGGCCGAAACAACAGTGAGAGACCTGTCCCCGACCCGAAGGCGCAGGGACGCCACCCTCTCGTTCACCGGGGTGAACTCCAACACGTGACGGCTGAGCTGTGGGGCAATGAGCAAGCCCACACCAGCTCGCCGCCTCTCCCCATGGGCAACGCCAGAGAAGTGGAGGGTCCAACCCCTCTCAAGGAGTTGGGTACCAGAGCCCAACCTGTGCGTGGAGGTGAGCCCGACTATATCTAGCCGGTACCTCTCAATCTCCTGTACAAGCTCAGGCTCCTTCCCCCCCAGCGAGGTGACATTCCACGTCACTACAGCCAGATGCTGTGTCTGTGGACTGGGTCATCGAGACACCCATCCTCGACTGCTGCCCAGTCCTCTACGCACCCGACCCCTATGAGACCCTCTTTGGGTGGTGAGCCCACAGGAGGGCGGACCCACGTCATCCAGGCGCTCGCATTCGAGCCCCAACCCCAGGCCTGGCTCCAGGGTGGGGCCCCGGCTGCGCCATACCGGGCGACGTCACAATCCTTGTTGTCTTTAATTTCATAGGGGTATTGAGAACTGCTCTTTGTCTGACCCGTCACCTAGGACCTGTTTGCCATGGGAGACCCTACCAGGGGCATAATGCCCCAGGCAACATAGCTCCTAGGATCATTCGGGTACACAAACTCCCCCACCACGATAAGGTGGCAGTTCAAGGGGAAATGTTAACTTTATGATAGTTATTTGTGATTATTTATGTTTTGATTTATGTGATTTTAATGTCTTTCCTATTCTGCACTTTGCATTACCTTTTGTACGAATTGTGCTATACAAATAAACTTGCCTTGCCTAATCATGTTTTAGCGTCACTCTGGGTTTCAGACTGGCGCCGTTTCTCTGTGATCACAGACTCTTTTTGGAGAGTTTCAAAACTCACACACTTGGACTCGTCTGTGTCGTGTTCTGTGTCCACCAGGACTGTCCTCATGTCCAGAGACACACACAGAGGACACGCCCCCTCTGTGTGAGGACACGTCCCTCTGTGTGTCTGTGTGTGTATGTGTGTGTGTACATGTGTATATTTGTGTGTGTTTGTTCTGAGGGAGACTAGAAAAAAATATCTAAGAAAATATAAAAATGTGAGATCAGACTTTTACCTGAACACTTCACCTCCAGACCCCCAGAAGAGGAGAGAATGAATCATAGACACAGTCTCTCACTGCAGACTTTCTTCACACAGCAGATGTGACCCACCACACTGGACTCTTTAAAAAAACCATCTCTCTTTTCTCCATAAACAGCAGAGCCACAGTCCAGGTCTCTGCAAACAGCAGCTGTGTCCTCCAGGTACCAGAGTCCAAAGAGTCCATAGGGCCACACCCGTCTCCACTCTCCTCTGTGTCTCACCTCCACAGTCCCAGCACAGCGACTGGCTCCTCCCACCAGCCTGAGCGGCTCTGAACAGACAAGAGACAGAGTGGGGCCCGCCCCTTAACCTGAGCAAAGAGGCCCCTTTACCTGAGCAGTGATTCCCCCCCATTTACCTGAGCAGGTGAGGTTGACAGTGGCTCCAGAGGAGCAGGTCTCTGAGCCGGAGCGGGGGACAGTCCATCAGAGCAGACTCATGGCCCTCACAGTGGAACCTCTGCTCCAGAGGAGAGAGCGCCCCCTGGAGGAGTGAAGGAGCCCCACAGCCCAGCTCCCTGCACAGCACCTCTGCCCCCTGCTGGTCCAAGGCCCCTTCACAGACCCAGGTCCAGGACTGGTTCCAGATCTGCACTGATCCTGAGCACAGACTGGGCCCCGAGACCAGACGCACCGAGTCTGTGGACACACATGTGTGACATCACCGCTCTGAGCCAATAGGACACACACAGGACTGTGACATCACCGCTCTGAGCCAATAGGACACACACAGGACTGTGACATCACCGCTCTGAGCCAATAGGACACACACAGGACTGTGACATCACCGCTCTGAGCCAATAGGACACACACACAGGACTGTGACATCACGCTCTGAGCCTGAGCCAATAGGACACACACGTGTGACATCACCGCTCTGGTGAAGTCCTCCTGTTTAGTCCTGGTTCAGTTCTGGTTTAGTCCTGGTTCAGTTCTGGTTTAGTCCTGGTTTAGTCCTGGTTCACTTATTACTAAACACGTGAGAAGTGAATCTCTCTGTAGTTTTCAAACTAAACATGAGACTCGAGTCTAAACTGGCCTTTGCTGCTGACAGAGCTAATCTTCTGTGAACATATTTAATCATGTTTTTAGCGTCACTCTGGGTTTCAGACTGGTGCCGTTTCGCTGTGATCACAGATTCTTTTTGGAGAGTTTCAAAACTCACACACTTGGACTCGTCTGTGTCGTGCTCTGTGTCCACCAGGACTGTCCTCATGTCCAGAGACACACACGGAGGACACACCCTCTCTGTGTCAGGTCACGCCCCCTGTGTATGTTTGTTCTGTGAGAGTCTCGAAACAAACATCTGAGAAATATAAAAATGTGAGATTAGACTTTTACCTGAACACTTCACCTCCAGACCTGTGGAAGAGGAACAGGAGGATGAACCAAAGACACAGTCTCTCACTGCAGACTTCTTCACACAGTCAGGTGAGACCTCCCACACTGGACTCTGTGGAAAATCACGTCTCTCTTTCTCCATAAAGAGCAGAGCCACAGTCCAGGTCTCTGCAAACAGCAGCTGTGTCCTCCAGGTCCCAAAATTCAAAGGGCTCCACCCGTCTCCACTCTCCTCTGTGTCTCACCTCCACAGTCCCAGCACAGCGACTGGCTCCTCCCACCAGCCTGAGCTCTGAACAGACAAGAGACAGAGTGAGCCTTTACCTGAGCAGTGAGGCCCCACCACTTTTTGTCAGAGCAGTGAAGCCCCGCCCCTTTACCTGAGAAATGAGGCCCCGCCCCTTTACCTGAGCAGGTGAGGTTGACAGCGGCTCCAGAGGAGCAGGTCTCTGAGCCGGAGTGGGGACAGTCCATCAGAGCAGACTCATGGCCCTCACAGTGGAACCTCTGCTCCAGAGGAGAGAGAGCGCCCCCTGGAGGAGAGAAGGAGCCCCACAGCCCAGCTCCCTGCACAGCACCTCTGCCCCCTGCAGGTCCAAAGGCCCTTCACAGACCCAGGTCCAGGACTGGTTCCAGATCTGCACTGATCCTGAGCACAGACTGGGCCCCGAGACCAGACGCACCGAGTCTGTGGACACACATGTGTGACATCACCGCACTGAGCCAATAGGACACACACAGGACTGTGACATCACCGCTCTGAGCCAATAGGACACACACAGGACTGTGACATCACCGCTCTGTGTGAGGACACGCCCCGTGTGAGGACACGCCCCGTGTGTGTGTTACAGCCCCTCTTACAATGTATGTGTATGTCTCTCTGTCCCCCCCTCCCCCCTCTCTCTCTCTCTCTCTCTCCTTCTCTCTTTCTCTTTCTCTCTCAGCCTCTCCATATGTGCTCCACAGCTGCCACCTGATTGACAGCACCACTCAATTTGTGATTGGAGCAAACACCAACAGCCTGGTCAGTCAACATCCTCCACCTGTGGCGCACCCCCTTCAAAGGGACTCGCCTCCTGCAACTCGAGGCTGCCTGATTCTGTGTGCTGATGGCATGCCACTTAACACACGTTGAAACTTTGGAACTTTTGAAACTTTCAACCTTGGAAACTTAGAAACTTTGTGACCTTTGTTAAATTGAACTGAAATTTGTGAATTGAATTTTGTTCCTTTGTGTTTAACCTTATTCTCAAGTTCGTACTCTAAAAGCCTCCCTTTTGTTTGTTTTTGTTTGTAGTTAACTGAAGTTTTTTTTTTGTTTCTTTGTCACATCCTCACTTGCCTTAACATTAAAAGCAAAAAAGCTACTAATCTTGTTACTTCCATTCTTCCCAGAGAACAGCTTGTAACATATTGGGGGCTCGTCCGGGATCCCTGGAATAATTAGTAGCCAATTTAACTTGCTGGTAAGTGTAGGGTAGGCTGATTTTAACTGAATAAACTTCAGAGGCTAGTGGGCCTCTCAAGGTGCCTTCTCAAACCCTGGTGCTCTCCGAGAGAGTGAACAGCTTTAAATTGGCCTTGTGATGTTTGGCCCCTCCTCTTGCAAAGCAAAATGTACAGAAAAGCTCAAGAAATTATTGCTGCACTTCCTATCTCTGAAAATTTAAATTATGACACTGTTAAAAGTGCCATTCTACGCTCCTATGAACTGGTACCCGAGGTGTACAGGCAAAAATTTAGAAACTACCGAAAAGCCCCCCCAACATTTGTCGAGTTCGCTCGGGAGAAAGGAACCTTGTTTGATAAGTCGTGCTCCTCTGCAAAAGCACAGAATTTTGATACCATCCGAGAGCTAATTTTTTTAGAGGACTTTAAAAGAAATCTCCCTGATCGGGTGGTGGTTTATCTGAATGAACAAAAAGGGAAAACTCTAACTGACGCTGCTGTATTGGCAGATGAGTATGTGTTAACTCATAAGTCCACTTATACAACCAGTCCTGTTGAGAAACCACGTGTGCCAAATCAATAGGCCGATTTCCCGTTAACACTGCCAAATCTCAAACTGATGTACGAGAATGTTACTATTGCCACATGCCTGGACATCTAATTGCACACTGCTCTGCCCTCAAAAGAAAAGCGGATTCGTCCACACCCCAAACGAAAGGCATTGGGTTCATTAAGTCAGAAGCATGTAGCTCAGTCCCCAACGCTACCCAAAAGACTGACTCGTGTTTTGAGCCGTTCATTTTTCAGGGACTAGTTGCTTTGCCTGGCAAAGCATCTGATCAGTGCCCCATCTGCATCCTCAGAGACACCGGTGGCTCACAAACAATTATTCTATCCAGTGCTCTTCCATTTTCTTCTGTGTCGTCTTGTGGTTACCAAACTATGTTACGGGGAATAGAAATGGTATTTTGTCCTACGCCTGTTCATTTTGTTCATATAAAATCTAAACTCTAAACTTGGCATTTTCCCTGTAGCTGTCTGTCCCTCGTTGCCCATAGATGGGGTAGAAATGCTGCTGGGAAATGACATTGCAGGGGGTAAAGTAACTCCTTCCCTCAAGGTGGTAGATTCCCCGCCATGCAGTGAGGCACTTACCGGCGCATCAGAACTGTATCCAGTCTGTGCCATCACACGTGCAAAACACGCAAACACCACAAAATAAACTTGTCCGACACTTTTTTTGCTACTGCGACGTCAGACGCTTCTGATCCAAGTCGGGAGGCAAAGCCCAATGCTACTTTCAAATTGCCACAAAGCCCTAAAACTGCTAATGCACTGATTTCTCCTCCCACAGAAGCCCTGCCTCTACCATGCTCCCGTGAACATCTGTGCGCAGAGCAGAGAGCGGATCCAACACTACGTTCTCTATTTTCTTCTTTGTGGTGAGAGGGGAACAACTGGACAACGCAAAATTTGGCTATTTCCTTGACCATGATATGTCGATGCGTAAATGGTCCCCAAACTACGCTGAGGAACCAAATCTTAACACAGTTTACCAAATTGTTCTTCCAAACAAGTACTGACAATTAATCCTAACTTTAGGACATGAAAGCCAGTGGTCTGGACACGTGGGTGTAACCAAAACATACCAGTCTATTCTTAATCAATTCTTTTGGCCAGGTATGAAAAAAGATATAACCAACTATTGTTGCATCTGACATGCGTGTCAGATTAAGGGGAAACCTAACCAAACAATCCCTCAAGCACCCCTGCATCCTATTCCTCCTATTGACCAACCTTTCGACCGTGACATAATTGACTGTGTTGGCCCACTACCCCAAACTCCAAGCGGACATGAGTATGTACTTACCATTATGTGCACTGTCACTCGTTTTCCCGAAGTCATTCCTCTGCGAAAAATGAACTGCCGTTCAGTGATACACATTTCTTCACCCTTTTTGGGCTGCCCTGAATAATCCAAACCAATCAAGGAACTAATTTCCAGTCAAAAATATTCAAAGAAGTAATCCAAACACTCGGTGTTCAGCACGTAGTCTCAAATGTGTATCACCCTGAGTCCCAGGGCGCGTTGGAACATTGGCAAACTTTAAAATCCATGTTAAAAAGTACTGTCTCCAAATGGATAGAAGTTGGGATGAGGGTGTCCCGTTTGTTTTGTTTTCCGCTGGAGATGCCGTTCAGGAATATTTAGGATTCAGCCCAGCGCAATTGTTTTTTGCTCACTCTCCTCGTGGACCATTGAAGGCATTAAAAGAAAAGTTTCTTTCCTCGTCCTCTTTTGTTCGCAACAACCTGCTAGATTATGTCACTACTGAAAGCCAACAAACTGGCCAAAGTGACTCTAGTCAAGGAAATGTTAAGAACACTGCCCTCCCATTTAATTCATTTATCCCCAGACCATCAGTCTGACATAATAAGTTTAATTCATGAGTACCCTTGTCTCCTCGGAGATGTGCCAAGCCATACCACTGTCCCAACGCATGACATAGATGTAGGAGATACGCGCCCAATTCGCCAGCACCACTATCGCGTAAACCCTGTGAAACGCTCGTTAATGAAACAAGAAGCAGAATATTTGTTACAACACGGTTTAGCCAAACACAGTACACGCTCGTGGAGCTCAACCTGTTTAGTCGTAGGTAAACCTGATGGTTCCCCCGCTTCATCACCGACTACTGCAAAATTAATGCCGTCACAGTCCCTGACTCCTATCCCATGCCCCCACCAAATTTGTCAGTAAATTATATTTGATAAAAGGTTATTGGCAAGTGCCATTCACCGAACGTATCTGCATTTACTACCTCCGACTATTTCTTGCAGTGCTGTTATGGCTTTTGAAATCTGTAACGCCCCTGCCACTTCTCAGCGCCTTGTAAATATTGTCCTGCAGGGTCTCCCTAACTGCAACGCTTACTTGGATGAATTAATAGTATACTCTGTTTCGTCGGAAGATCACGTTAAAACGCTCCAACAAGTGTTTGCTCCCCTAGCCGCTGCCTCCCTTACCCTTAATTTAGCCAAGTGTGAGATTGGAAAAGCTAGCGGTTGGAGCAGGCGCGGTCCTGATGCAGGAGGATGCAGAAGGTGTACACCACCCAGTGTGCTACTTCTCCCGTAAGTTCAATAAACAGTCAGCTCGTAATTTTCCTTGTTGGTTTGCCAAAATGCTACCACATTTCCCGCTATACTTTTAAACATCAGCTCATATATTCCACTATAGAGAAGGAAACGTTGTCCATGTTGCTTGCTCTCCTGCATTTCGAGGTGTATCTTGGGTCCTACTCTCAGCCTGTCACTGTACTAGCACAACCATCTCCCCCAGCAAAGGAGTCATCACCAGCTCCACAACCATTTCCCCCAGTGAGGGATTCAGCAGCACCACCACCACCTCCCCAAAAAACACAGTTAGCAGCACCACGACCTCGAAAAAAGTTGTTTACCGACAACTTATTAACTTTCTCAAAATGAACAACTCCTTCGATATTTTCCAGTCAGGTTTTAGACCCCACCACAGCACTGAGACTGCTCTTATCAAGGTGACAAATGACATCCGCCTGAACACTGATGCAAGCAAAATCTCAGTCTTGATCCTGTTAGATCTGAGTGCTGCCTTTGACTCTGTGGATCATGGGATTCTCTGATGCTGCTTTCACACCATGGCGTCAAAAACGCTCTGGACGCCTCTATTTGGACGTGTGTGCATTTGAGGGTAGACGCCTTGGACGCACGTATGAAGAGCGTCGAGTGTTTTTCCGCTCTTTTTGTGCACAATGGCAGACCATGTTAAGAGAGTAGCTTTGGTGTATTTACTGCACAAAAGTCATCAGCAGAGGCGATCGGCTCGGCGCGGCGTGTCTGGGTTCACGACCTAATTCAGAGGCATTCGGAGTTTGGTGAGTTTCATCACTTGCTCCAGGAGCTCCGTCAGGATGATCAGCGCTTCCAGCGGTATTTTCGTGTGACCCAGGCCCAGTTCGATGACCTGCTGTCCCGCATTGGTGCGTGGATAATGTCCTCTATTGTTTGTGTTTGTGACTCCAGCGCTTTAGAAGGATGTCGCTGTGTCACTGAAGTGTGGTCTCTGATTGGTTGACGCTGTGCGTCGAACGCCTCAAAAGTTCAACTTGGTTGTGTCTCTGTTTTTATTTTTTGCTGGTTGGTTGGTTGAACTTTTGAGGTGAACTTTTGAGGTGAACTTTTGAGGCGTTCGACGCCTGGACACTCAAGACGCGCCACGCCAATGCCAAATTCACGCCTCCTGGACGTTTGAATATGCGCCGCAAAAAAGCTGCGTCGCCAAGACGCGCGTCCACCATAAACTTTGAATGTGAGCTTGACGCTCCTGACGCTGCGGTGTGAACGCAGCATTACAGAGACTAGAGAGGACTGGGAGGGCATCTGTGGTACTGCACTAAACTGGTTCAAGTCCTATCTAGAAAACAGGGAGTTCTTTGTGAAAATGGAAAATGTGTCTTAGATAAAATGTCCCTGAGCTGTGGGGTGCCCCAGGGGTCAATTTTAGGACCCCTGCTGATCAGTCTGTACATGCTGCCGTTAGGCCAGTTAATGCGCAGCAACAATGTGTCCTACCACAACTCTGCAGAGACACTCAGATCTATGTCTCACTGCAGCAGGTGAAAATGGACCAGTGAATTCACTCTGACACTGCATCAGATCAGTGTGTGGATGAAAACAACTTTCTTAACTTGCTAAACTCAGACAAGACTGAAGTCATAGTCTTTGGCCACAGAAACATAGAGAAAGTGTCAGAGTCACCTCCAGTCTCTTTCTTTAAAACGTTCAAATCAGGCTAGAAATTTAGGGGTAATAATGGACTCAGACTTAAGCTTTAACAGCCACATGAAATCAATAACATCTGCAGCTTTTTACCATCTAAAAACACTGCAAAAATCAAAGGTATACTGTCAAAGCCAGACTTAGAGAGACTTACCCATGCATTACCCATGCAACGGGCCTTAAAACAGCTGCAGTACATCCAGAACATTGTTGCTCGGGTCTGACTAGAACCAGGAAGTATGAGCACATAAGTCCTGTGCTCAAGTCTCTGCACTGAATTGGAATCAGCACTTCAGTTTCAGATAGATAGATAGATGGATAAATACTTTATTAATCCCAGACCAGGGAAATTCATGTGTCCAGCAGCAAAAAATAAAAACAGAGACATAACATAAATTGCACACAGGTATAAAATCACAAACAGTACAAAGATAATAAATATAATAAAGTGCACCAGATTAACAGCAGCTGTTATACAGTCTCTACAGTATAAAAACAGTATAAAATCACAAACAGATAATAAAGTGCACCAGATTAACAACAGCTGTTATAGAGTCTTATAGCAGCAGGAATGAATGCTCTCCTGAACCTCTCAGTTCTACAGTGTAGCGAGAGAAGCCTGGTACTGTGGCTGCTTCTCTGAGCTGACACAGTCTCGTGCAGCGGGTGTCTGCTGTTGTTCAGGATGGTCTGCATCAGACTCCTCATCCTCTTCTCCACCAGCTCCCCAACAGAGTCCACCTGCCCACCCATCACCGACACACACTTCCTAATTAGCTTGTTAAGCCTGTTACAGTCCCGCACAGTAATGCTGTTTCCCCAGCATACCACCCCATAAAACACAGCACTGGCTACAACAGAATTGTAAAAGATATGCAGAAGCTCATCACAGACCTTGAAAGATTTAAGCTTCCTAAGAAAGAAGAGTCTGCTTTGACCTGTTTTGTAGGCTGCAATTGTGTGCACTGACCAAGAAGACAGGAGCTGCTCGGACTTGCTGCCACCACGTCAGCGCATGCGTACCTAGATACGCATGCGTACCTAGATCATGCAGCTAAAACCTGGAACAGTCTTCTTGAAGATGTGAGACAGACCTCTACTTTGACAATGTTTAAATCCAGGATCAAAACAGTTCAGTTTATCTGTGCATATGACTGAAAGGTTATTATTCTGCACTCTTTTCTTTTGTTTTAATGTCAATTTTATGATGATTATCTGTGATTATTTACATGGATCACACCGGCGTCACCCAATCTGGTGGTGGCCCCAGTGTGATCCAAAAAAAAAAAAAAAAAAAAAAAAAAAGAAGTTGGTTAAGGGGTTGGAGTCCTTGATGAGGGTTAAAGTCCCCACGAAGCCGTATTTAGGTTAAAGTCCTGATAGTAAAACAGTCAGTCAATTAAAGACAACAAGGATCGTGACATCGCCTGGTATGGCGCAGCCGGGGCCCCACCCTGGAGCTAGGCCTGGGGTTGAGGCTCGAAAGCAAGCGCCTGGTGGCCGGGCCTTTGCCCACGGGGCCCGGCCGGGCCCAGCCCGAAAGGACGACGTAGGTCCGCCCTCCTGTGGGCTCACCACCTGCAGAGGGTCTCATAGGGGTCGGGTGCGTAGAGGACTGAGCAGCAGTCGAGGACGGGTGTCTCGACGACCCAGTCCACAGACACAGCATCTGGCTGTAGTGACGTGGAATGTCACCTCGCTGGGGGGGAAGGAGCCTGAGCTTGTGCAGGAGGTTGAGAGGTACCGGCTAGATATAGTCGGGCTCACCTCCACGCACAGCTTGGGCTCTGGTACCCAACTCCTTGAGAGGGGTTGGACCCTCCACTTCTCTGGCGTTGCCCATGGGGAGAGGCAGCGAGCTGGTGTGGGCTTGCTCATTGCCCCACAGCTCAGCAGTCACGTGTTGGAGTTCACCCCGGTAAACGAGAGGGTGGCGTCCCTGCGCCTTCGGGTCGGGGACAGGTCTCTCACTGTTGTTTCGGCCTATGGGCCGAACAGCAGTGCAGAGTACCCAGCCTTCTTGGAGTCCCTGGGAGGGGTACTAGACAGTGCACCTACTGGGGACTCCGTTGTTCTCCTGGGGGACTTCAACGCCCACGTGGGTAACGCCAGTGACACCTGGAGGGGCGTGATCAGGAAGAACGGCCTCCCCGATCTGAACCCGAGTGGTGTTTTGTTATTGGACTTCTGTGCTAGTCACAGTTTGTCCATAACAAACAGCTTGTTCGAACACAAGGGTGTCCATCAGTGCACGTCTTCAACTCACACCTCCGGGAGAGCTTCTCCCATATCCCGGGGGAGGTTGGAGACATGGCGTCCCAGTGGGCCATGTTCTCCACCTCTATTGTCGATGCGGCTGCGCGTAGCTGCGGGGGTGCAAGGTCTCTGGTGCCTGTCGCGGGCGGCAATCCCTGAACCCGTTGGTGGACGCCGGAAGTAAGGGATGCCGTCAGGCTGAAGAAGGAGTCCTATCAGGCCCTGCTGGCTTGTGGGACTCCTGAAGCAGCCGACAGGTACCGTCAGGCCAAGCGTGCAGCGGCCCGTGCAGTCGCAGAGGCAAAAACTCGGGTTTGGGAGGAGTTTGGGGAGGCCATGGAGGAGGACTATTGGTCGGCCTCGAAGAGAAATTCTGGCAAACCGTCCGACGCCCAGGAGGGGGAAGCAGTGCTTCACCAACACTGTTTACAGTGCGGGTGGAGAGCTGCTGACCTCGACTGGGGGGATTGTTGGGCGGTGGAAGGAATACTTTGAGGATCTCCTCAATCCCACTGTCACGTCTTCCGAGGAGGAAGCAGAGTTTGAGGACTCAGAGGCGGACTCATCTATTACCCTAGCTGAAGTCACTGAGGTGGTTGGCAAGCTCCTCGGTGGCAAGGCTCCGGGGGTGGATGAGATCCGTCTTGAGTATCTTAAATCTCTGGATGTTGTGGGGCTGTCTTTGTTGACACGCCTTTGCAACATCGCGTGGCAGTCGGGGACAGTACCTGTGGAATGGCAGACCGGGGTGGTGGTCCCATTGTTTAAGAAGGGGGACCGGAGGGTGTGTTCCAACTACAGGGGAATCACACTCCTCACCCTTCCCGGTAAGGTCTATTCCAGGGTACTGGAGAGGAGAGTCTGACTGATAGTCGAACCTCGGATCCAGGAGGAGCAGTGCAGTGTTTTCGTCCCGGTCGCGGACCACTGGACCAGCTCTATACTCTCCATCGGGTGCTCGAGGGTTCATGGGAGTTTGCCCAACCGGTCCACATGTGTTTTGTAGACCTGGAAAAGGCATTCGACCGTGTCCCTCGTAGTGTCCTTTGGGGGGTGCTCTGGGAGTATGGGGTCCGGGGCCCTTTGCTAAGGGCTGTCCAGTCCCTGTATGACCGAAGCAGGAGATGTGTTCGCATTGCCGGCAGTAAGTCAGACCTGTTCCCAGTGCATGTTGGACTCCGCCAGGGCTGCCCTTTGTCACCGGTTCTGTTCATTGTATTCATGGAAAGAATTTCTAGGCGTAGTCAGGGGCCGGAGGGGGTCTGGTTCGGAAACCACAGGATCTCATCTCTGCTGTTTGCAGATGATGTTGTCCTGATGACTTCATCAAACCAGGACCTGCAACAGGCACTGGGGCGGTTTGCAGCCGAGTGTGAAGCGGCTGGGATGAAAATCAGCACCTCCAAATCCGAGGCCATGGTTCTCAACCGGAAAAAGGTGGTTTGCTCTCTCCGGGTGGGTGGAGAGTCCTTGCCTCAAGTGGAGGAGTTCAAGTATCTCGGGGTCTTATTCACGAGTGAGGGAAGGATGGAACGTGAGATTGACAGGCGGATCGGTGCAGCGTCTGCAGTGATGTGGTCGCTGTATCGGACCGTTGTGGTAAAGAAGGAGCTGAGTCGAAAGGCAAAGCTCTCCATTTATCGGTCAATCTACGTTCCTACCCTCACCTATGGTCATGAGCTTTGGGTAATGACCAAAAGGACAAGATCACGGATACAAGCGGTCGAAATGAGCTTCCTCCGCAGAGTGACTGGGCGCTCCCTTAGAGATAAGGTGAGGAGCTCAGTCACACGGGAGGAGCTCGGAGTAGAGCCGCTGCTCCTTAACCATGAGAGGAGTCAGTTGAGGTGGCTCGGGCATCTATTCCGGATGCCCCCTGGACGCCTCCCTAGGGAGGTGTTCAAGGCACGTCCTACCGGGAGGAGGCCCCGGGGAAGACCCAGGACACGCTGGAGGGACTATATCTCTCGGCTGGCCTGGGAACGCGTTGGGATCCTTCCGGAAGAGCTGGAGGAAGTGTGTGTGGAAAGGGAAGTCTGGGCCTCCCTACTGAAACTGCTGTCTCCGCGACCCGGCCCCGGATAAAGCGGAAGAAAATGGATGGATAGTAAAACAGGTTGAAGTCCTGTGACCCACCGTGGACTGGTTTAGTGGGCAGATGTGTCCCTACAGTTGAGGGGTTAAAGTCCCTCAAGAAGAAAGGTTCAGGTATTGTTACGGGGTTAGAGTCCCCATTGAGAGTTAAAGTCCTCCCCGAAAGTTCAGGTTAAAGTCCTGTATACAGGTTTGAGTCCTGTGACCCATCGTGGACTGGTGTAGTGGGCAGACTTGTCTCTGCATAGCTGGGTGCATATACCGCTTCCCTGGGGAGTTTTGGGTCACTCAAAAATAATAAAAGCACGGGGTTAGAGTCCCCAACTGGTGCGTAATATTGTGACGGGGTTAGAGTCCCCGATGGGGGTTAAAGTTCCTCACAAAGAAAGGTTCCGTGTTCAGGTTAAAGTCCTGATAGTAAAAAAGGTTAAAGTCCAATATACAGGTTTGAAATTTTGAATTGTATTGTTTTGATTTGTGTGATTTCATTGTCTTTCTTATTCTGTGAAGCACTTTGAATTACCTTGTGTACGAATTGTGCTATACAAATAAACTTGCCTTGCCTTGCCTACTTACTGACCATAACCCCTTAACATTTCTGTCAATAACGATCAGCAGCTGATGCGGTGAGCGCTGATGGTGCAGGATTTCCATTTGTACATGTGTGTGTGTATGTGTGTGTCTGTGTGTGTATATGTGAGTGTGTATGTGTGTTGAGAGAGACTAGAAAAAAACATCTGAGAAACATGAAAATGTGAGATCAGATTTTTTACCTGAACACTTCACCTCCAGACCCCAGGAAGAGGAGGATGAACCATCGACACAATCTCTCATTGCAGACTCCTTCACACAGTCAGATAAGACTCTCCACACTGGACTCTCTGGAAAATCATCTCTCTTTTCTCCATAAACAGCAGAGCCACAGTCCAGGTGTCTGCAAACAGCTGCTGTGTGTTCCAGGTCCCAGGGTCCAAAGAGTTCAAAGGGCTCCACCCGTCTCCACTCTCCTCTGAGTCTCAGCTCCACAGCCCCAGCACAGCGACTGGCCCCTCCCACCAGCCTGAACTCTGAACAGACAAGAGACAGAGTGAGCCCCGCCCCTTTACCTGAGCAATGAGACCCCGCCCCTTTACCTGAGCAGTGAAGCCTTTACTTGAGCAGTGAGGCCAAACTAAAGAAACAATCTGACCAAACTAAAGAAGCTGCTGGGATGAGCCAAACGTCTTCACTGTGAAACTTTTGTCCAGTGACACAATAGAATTTGTCTTTTTCTCTGGACTCCACCTGGACGACTGAGGGATTACACAGACACTGTGGCAGAGTGGTTACCCTGTGTCCTCCCTCTCACCAGGAGGTTGTGGGTTAGACTCCTGATCTGAGTGGAGTGTGCATGTTCTGTCTGTGTTACTGTGGCAGAGTGGTTATCCTGTGTCCTCCCTCTCACCAGGAGGTTGTGGGTTAGACTCCTGATCTGAGTGGAGTGTGCATGTTCTGTCTGTGTTACTGTGGCAGAGTGGTTATCCTGGTGTGTGAGTGTCTTTACCTGAGCTGTTGTCTTCTGCCAGGAGCCCTGCACACACAAAAGAAAAGTCATGTCACACAAAATGTTGTTGGTCACATGACACAGATCTTCACACAAAATGGCGGCTGTTGGTCACATGACACAGATCTTCACACAAAATGGCGGCTGTTGGTCACATGACACAGTTGTTGGCTCATTAAAGCCACAGGCTGGTTTCATGAGTGTGATGGAAACAGGAAGCTCACTATGGCCCCGTCTGATCAGGCTGTGTTTGACTTTAGAAACACTTTAATATTAATCAAATGTACATTTGGCTTATCTTATCTTTTGGCTTATCTTATCTTATCTTATCTTATTTATTTTGACAAGTGTGAGACAGAGTTTCAGACACGAGCCAATTCCCCTCAGAATCAGAATCAGAATCAGAATAAGTTTTATTGCCATTGTCCGTGAGCAGAGCTCACAGACTAGGAACTTACTTCGGTGATAAAGTGCGACATACAACAACACACACACAAAAAAACACACTAAATAAATACAAATAAGGGCAGGAGGTAGAAATATATACAATAGTGGCATCAAAACAACAACAACAGTGCAACATGGGTTATTAAAGTGACCAGTGTTATAAAGTGTCCAGTTTAGTGCAGGTTTATGAAGTGTTCATGAGGGAAAACAGCAGAGGGAAGAACTGTTCTTATGACGAGAGGTTCTGGTCCTGATGGACCGTAGCCTCCTGCCAGAGGGAAGTGGCTGAAATAGTCCATGTCCAGGGTGAGAAGTGTCAGCTGCTATCCGACCTGCTCGCCCCCGAGTCCTGGAGGCGTACAGTGTAATCATGAAAGAAGAGATTGCAGACCAGGTAGAGAGTCGAAAGAAGTTTATCTGATCAGATGAAGGAAGTTACAGACAGCAGGCACATGCGTATGTGTGTGTGTGTGTGAATATATGTGTATTGTTGAGTTTTGAGTCATGTTAAGTGTGTTGTGTGTGTGTGTCCCCTTGTAAGTGTTCCAGGTAGGTGTGTGTGTGTGAGTGTCCATGAGTGCGTCAGTTGCTGATAG
Organism: Periophthalmus modestus; assembly: GCA_019594935.1. NCBI lineage: Eukaryota > Metazoa > Chordata > Actinopteri > Gobiiformes > Gobiidae > Periophthalmus > Periophthalmus modestus. The sequence goes on from JAIEZT010000245.1 coordinate 40,844, forward strand.
TCAGTTTGTGTGTTGTGTGTCCATGAGTGTGCAAGAGAGAGAGTGTCCCCCTTGTCAGTGTCCCTCTTGTCAGTGTCCCAGCCCCGTACAAAGGAGGCATCCAGTACTTATACCCCCAGAAAGGTACTATCTATAGGAGGCTGGTCCTATAAGGACTTAAACTATATTTACATACTGTTGTACAAGGTCGTAAATAGATATACCGTTAGCTGTTCACAAGAAGGTAGAATATGTCACTTAAAAGATGTTTGCAGTCACTGAAAAGATGTATTACAAGACCTCTTGTCAACCTGAAGATGCATACCAGTATCATATACCGAAGTAGCAGACTTCAGTGTAGACATCTTAAAATAAGCATGTGTGACATTCCAACTGAGAAACAAGTATACCCTAATGTTGTAACACACAGTATTTAACACAGGGTTTAAGAATGAAGTAATGAAGCAAAAAAATCATGCTTTCATACAGGTCCTGGAGAGATGGAAGACTGCAGCCAATCACCTTCTCAGCAGAGCGCACAATGCGCTGCAGTCTCTGCCTGTCCCTGGCAGTGGCCCCAGCGAACCACACAGTGATGGAGGAGGTGAGGATGGACTCGATGATGGCCGTGTAGAACTGCACCATCATCTGGACCGGCAGCTTGGCTTTCCTCAGCTGCCGCAGGAAGTACATCCTCTGCTGGGCTTTCTTGATGAGGGAGCTAATGGTTGGCTCCCACTTGAGGTCCTGGGTGATGCAGGTGTCCAGGAAGCGGAAGGAGTCCACGGTGGTGATGGGGGAGTCAGTCAAGGTGAGGGTAGGCAGGGGGGCTGTGACTTTCCTGAAGTCCACAATCATCTCCACTGTCTTCTGGGCGTTGAGCTCCAGGTTGTTGCTGCTGCACCAGGACACCAGCCGGTCCACCTCCCTCCTGTAGACAGACTCATCCCCGTCCGAGATGAGCCCAATGAGGGTGGTGTCATCCGCAAACTTGACCTGTTTGACGGAGTCGTGGCTGGAGGTGCAGCAGTTAGTGTACAGGGAGAAGAGCAGAGAAGAAAGTACACAGCCCTGTGGAGATCCTGTGCTGATTGTCCGGGTGTCCGAGACATTCTTCCCCAGCCGCACGCGCTGCCTCCTGTCCGTCAGGAAGTCAGTGATCCACCTGCAGGTGGAGTCAGGAACGTTGAGCTGAGCGAGCTTGTCCTGGAGCAGAGCAGGGAGGATGGTGTTGAATGCAGAGCTGAAGTCCACAAACAGGATCCTGGCGTAGGTTCCTGGGGAGTCCAGATGCTGGAGGATGAAGTGAAGAGCCAGGTTAATGGTGTCGTCCACAGACCGATTGGCTCCGTAGGCGAACTGCAGAGGGTCCAGGAGGGGGGAGGTGAAGGATTTGAGGTGGTGCAGGACCAGGCGCTCAAATGACTTCATGACTACAGACGTCAGCGCCACAGGTCTATAGTCATTAAGTCCAGTGATCCTGGGCTTCTTGGGGACGGGGACAATGGTGGACAGCTTGAAGCAGGCTGGGACGTGACATGACTCCAGGGAGGTGTTAAAGATGTCTGTGAAGACAGGAGCCAGCTCCTCAGCACAGTGTCTCAGGGTGGAAGGAGAGACACCGTCTGGGCCCGGGGCTTTGCGGGGGTTTTGCTTTTTGAAAAGCTTCGTCACGTCCCGCTCCGAAACTGTGAGGGCAGTGGGGGAGGAGGAGGGGTCCGAGGTGAGTTCAGCTGTGATGTCCATGGTGGTGATGGAGGAGGGGGAGGGGTGTGGGACATCAAACCTCGCATAAAAGCTGTTTAGCTGTTCTGCTAGTTGTTTGTTGTCCGCAGCGGGAGGGGCTTTGGGCTTGTAGTTGGTGATTTGCCTGAGCCCTCTCCAGACAGATGCAGAGTCGTTGGTGGAGAAATGCTGCCTCAGACGTGTATTGTAATTCGCTTTAGCCTTTGCCACCTCTTTGCTAAAAGCATACTTGCAACGCCTGTAGCCCTCACGATCTTCTGCTCTGTAAGCCCTTTCCTTTCCCCTCCTTAGATGCCTCAGTCTGGGAGTGAACCAGGGTTTGTCGTTGTTAAAAGTCACCCTGGTACGTGATGGAATAATACTGTCCTCACAGAACTGTATGTATGACGTCACAGTGTCTGTGTTCTCATCCAAACTGTCTGTGGCCCTGAACACGTCCCAGTCTGTAAAGTCCAAACAGGAGCGAAGCTCCTCCACAGCCTCACTGGTCCACTTCTTAGAAGTCCTCACAGCAGGTTTGGAGAGCTTCAGCCGTTGTTTGTAGGCGGGGATGAGGTGAATCATGTCGTGGTCAGAGAATCCCAGAGCAGCACGAGGCTCGGCTCTGTAAGCTCCACTGACTGTACTGTATAACAGTGATCCAGCGTCTTCTGCTCTCTCGTCGGGCATTTAATAAACTGTTTATACTTGGGCAGTTCCTGGCTCAGATTTGCTTTATTAAAATCCCCCAGGATGATGAGTAAAGAGTCCGGGAAGGTTCGCTCCATGTTCAGAATCTGGTCCGCGAGCGCGCGCTGGGCCTCGTGCTGTCGCGCACGGCGGGATGTAAACAGCTCCAGAATGAATGAAGCGAACTCACGTGGAGAATAGAAAGGTTTACAGTTAATGAAGAGATATTCCACGGCGGGAGAGCAGTGTTGGGAGATCACAGTCACATCCGTGCACCAGGCGTTGTTGATGTAGAAGCAGACACCTCCACCTTTGTCTTTCCCCCGGAGAGTCCCCGTTGTCTGTCCGCGCGGAGGAGCTGGAATCCCTCCAGGTGAAGCGCACAGTCCGGGATACGCTCGTTGAGCCACGTCTCCGTGAAGCACAAGACGCAAGAGGAAGAAAAGTCCCTGTTTCTCCTCATCAGCAGCGCCAGTTCGTCTGTTTTATTGCAGAGTGAGCGAACGTTGGAGAGGAAAATCCCAGGTAAGGGCGTGCGGGCGCCGCGTCTCCGGAGGCGCACCAAGGCCCCTGCTCACTTCCCTCTCTTTCGGCATCTCACTCTTTTGGCTAAGAAATGAACTAAATCTACTGCCGCACACTAAAAAAAACTGGCAGTAGATCAGCAGGAGTTGTTGCTCTGATGTTTTTAGCTCTTCACGGGTGTAAGAGCAGACACAGGGTTAACAGACAAAAAACAGAAAAAAAAACGTGCACGAAATCACCAGGGCGACCGTACGTGGCGCCATCTTGGAAAAGAAGCAGCTGCAGTGTGGGGCCAAAAGCAAATGACAAATAAATATGAAAACCATCAAACAGACTGAGGCTAAACCATAAAGTGGAGCAGTGTGTTCACTACGACAGCTCCATCTGCTCCTTCAGCCTGGTCTGTGTGAATGTGCCCAGGTTCTGCACAAGGACCACGCAACAAATGAGCCCAAGGTCGGACTGAGTTTGAGACCTGGTTTTAGTAGACCTGGTTTAGACCTGGTTTAGTCCTGGTTTAGACCTGGTTTAGTCCTGTTTAGTCCTGTTTAGTCCTGGTTTAGTCCTTCTTTAGTCCTGGTTTAGACCCTGTTTTAGTCCTGGATTTAGACCTGGTTTAGTCCTGGTTTAGTCCTGGTTTAGTCCTGGTTTAGTCGTGGTTTAGTCCTGGTTTAGTCCTGGTTTAGTCCTGCTTTAGTCCTGCTTTAGTCCTGTTTTTAGTCCTTTAGACCTGGTTTAGTCCTGGTTTAGTCCTTCTTTAGTCCTGGTTTAGTCCTGGTTTAGTCCTTCTTTAGTCCTGGTTTAGTCCTGGTTTAGTCCTGGTTTAGTCCTGGTTTAGTCCTGGTTTAGTCCTGGTTTAGTCCTGGTTTTAGTCCTGTTTAGTCCTGGTTTAGTCCTGGTTTAGTCCTGGTTTAGTCCTGCTTTAGTCCTGGTTTAGTCCTGGTTTAGTCCTGGCTTTAGTCCTGGTTTAGTCCTGCTTTAGTCCTGGTTAGTCCTGCTTTAGTCCTGGTTTAGTCATGGTTTAGTCCTGTTTTAGTCCTGTTTTAGTCCTGCTTTAGTCCTGGTTTTAGTCTTGGTTTTAGTCCTGGTTTAGTCCTGCTTCAGTCCTGGTTTAGTCCCTGCTTTCAGTCCTGTTTTAGTCCTGTTTAGTCCTGCTTTAGTCCTGTTTTAGTCCTGGTTTAGTCCTGGTTTATTCTTACTTTTAGATTCACATAAACCTTCTTATCTTCAAGGGGACA
>JAIEZT010000245.1:50000-75155 GCA_019594935.1 Periophthalmus modestus
CATCGGGACTAACCTGGACCAGAACAGGACTAACCCAAGTCTTCATCGGGACTAAAGCTGGACTAGAACAGGACTAACCCAAGTCTTCATCTGGACTAAACCTGGACTAGAACAGGACTAACCCAAGTCTTCATCGGGACTAAACCTGGACCAGAACAGGACTAACCCAAGTCTTCATCGGGACTAAACCTGGACTAGAACAGGACTAACCCAAGTCTTCATCGGGACTAAACCTGGACTAGAACAGGACTAACCCAAGTCTTCATCGGGACTAAACCTGGACTAGAACAGGACTAACCCAAGTCTTCATCGGGACTAAACCTGGACTAGAACAGGACTAACCCAAGTCTTCATCGGGACTAAACCTGGACCAGAACAGGACTAACCCAAGTCTTCATCGGGACTAAAGCTGGACTAGAACAGGACTAACCCAAGTCTTCATCTGGACTAAACCTGGACTAGAACAGGACTAACCCAAGTCTTCATCGGGACTAAACCTGGACTAGAACAGGACTAACCCAAGTCTTCATCGGGACTAAACCTGGACCAGAACAGGACTAACCCAAGTCTTCATCGGGACTAAAGCTGGACTAGAACAGGACTAACCAAGTCTTCATCTGGACTAAACCTGGACTAGAACAGGACTAACCCAAGTCTTCATCGGGACTAAACCTGGACCAGAACAGGACTAACCCATGTCTTCATCGGGACTAAACCTGGACTAGAACAGGACTAACCCAAGTCTTCATCGGGACTAAACCTGGACTAGACAGGACTAACCCAAGTCTTCATCGGGACTAAACCTGGACTAGAACAGGACTAACCCAAGTCTTCATCGGGACTAAACCTGGACTAGAACAGGACTAACCCAAGTCTTCATCGGGACTAAACCTGGACCAGAACAGGACTAACCCAAGTCTTCATCGGGACTAAAGCTGGACTAGACTAGAACAGGACTACCCAAGTCTTCATCTGGACTAAACCTGGACTAGAACAGGACTAACCCAAGTCTTCATCGGGACTAAACCTGGACTAGAACAGGACTAACCCAAGTCTTCATCGGGACTAAACCTGGACCAGAACAGGACTAACCCAAGTCTTCATCGGGACTAAAGCTGGACTAGAACAGGACTAACCCAAGTCTTCATCTGGACTAAACCTGGACTAGAACAGGACTAACCCAAGTCTTCAGTCTTCATCGGGACTAAACCTGGACTAGAACAGGACTAACCCAAGTCTTCATCGGGACTAAACCTGGACCAGAACAGGACTAACCCAAGTCTTCATCGGGACTAAAGCTGGACTAGAACAGGACTAACCCAAGTCTTCATCTGGACTAAACCTGGACTAGAACAGGACTAACCCAAGTCTTCATCTGGACTAAACCTGGACTAGAACAGGACTAACCCAAGTCTTCATCGGGACTAAACCTGGACCAGAACAGGACTAACCCAAGTCTTCATCGGGACTAAACCTGGACTAGAACAGGACTAACCCAAGTCTTCATCGGGACTAAACCTGGACTAGAACAGGACTAACCCAAGTCTTCATCGGGACTAAACCTGGACTAGAACAGGACTAACCCAAGTCTTCATCGGGACTAAACCTGGACTAGAACAGGACTAACCCAAGTCTTCATCGGGACTAAACCTGGACCAGAACAGGACTAACCCAAGTCTTCATCGGGACTAAAGCTGGACTAGAACAGGACTAACCCAAGTCTTCATCTGGACTAAACCTGGACTAGAACAGGACTAACCCAAGTCTTCATCGGGACTAAACCTGGACTAGAACAGGACTAACCCAAGTCTTCATCGGGACTAAACCTGGACCAGAACAGGACTAACCCAAGTCTTCATCGGGACTAAAGCTGGACTAGAACAGGACTAACCCAAGTCTTCATCTGGACTAAACCTGGACTAGAACAGGACTAACCCAAGTCTTCATCGGGACTAAACCTGGACCAGAACAGGACTAACCCAAGTCTTCATCGGGACTAAACCTGGACTAGAACAGGACTAACCCAAGTCTTCATCGGGACTAAACCTGGACTAGAACAGGACTAACCCAAGTCTTCATCGGGACTAAACCTGGACTAGAACAGGACTAACCCAAGTCTTCATCGGGACTAAACCTGGACTAGAACAGGACTAACCCAAGTCTTCATCGGGACTAAACCTGGACCAGAACAGGACTAACCCAAGTCTTCATCGGGACTAAAGCTGGACTAGAACAGGACTAACCCAAGTCTTCATCTGGACTAAACCTGGACTAGAACAGGACTAACCCAAGTCTTCATCGGGACTAAACCTGGACTAGAACAGGACTAACCCAAGTCTTCATCGGGACTAAACCTGGACCAGAACAGGACTAACCCAAGTCTTCATCGGGACTAAAGCTGGACTAGAACAGGACTAACCCAAGTCTTCATCTGGACTAAACCTGGACTAGAACAGGACTAACCCAAGTCTTCATCTGGACTAAACCTGGACTAGAACAGGACCAACCCAAGTCTTCATTGGGACTAAACCTGGACTAGAACAGGACTAACCCAGGTCTTCATCTGGACTAAACCTGCTGTCAGTAAAATCCACATTTGATTGAAACATGTTCACTTCATTTTCTGAGGCACAGTCCTTGTTACTTCACACATACTTTGCTTTATAAAGTTGGAGTTTGCAGAATCTCCAAACAATAATGACACAACCAGTCGACCTGGAGTTTGAGTCGACTTAAAAACATCACTGTCTTAATGTGATCAGGGCGTTAATCGTGCCACAGCTTCACAGAGACATAAGAAACAGCTCCATCAAGACTGAACTAACCTTAACAGTTTAGTAAAAAAAAAAAACATAGCATGTTTATTGTTGATGACCATAAAAATAAAATACTATTTGTTTCATTTTCTAAAATCTAAAACATGTATATATGAAATATAAAATCTCCCGCTCATCCTCCGCGGTGGTCTTATCCCCTCTTTTTCCACACTCAGGTCCTCTACCAGAGGCCTGGGAGCTTGAGGGTTCTACAGTATCTTTGCTGTTCCTGCACTTTTCTGGACTGAGATGTCTGATGTTTTCTCTCCTCCAGTTTGGGGGTCACTGCCCTGAGTCCGATGACCACGGGCACCACTGAGGCCTTCACCTTCCAGACCTTCTCCAGCTCTTCTTTGAGACCCTGGTATTTCTCTAGTTTCTCATGCTCCTTTTTCCTGATGTTCCCATCGCTTGGTAAGTAAGACACAAAGCAATTTAAAGATGAAGTAAAGCTCATTATGTCACTTTTAGGTATGAGCCCGACCTTTCAGAGCAGGTTTGGACCTGATCCACTTTTCACTGACCAATCACATTTATCATTCCTGACACATTTGGCTCAAGGTCCTTGAAACAGACGAGCGAACTGTCTGTGCACAACGACGCACTGTATACATCTGTGCTCTGTGTTTCAAAAGTACATCTTGTGTCTCAGTGCTAATGCTAACTTGTTCTTTCTTATTTTTGTATTGTGTGGAAAAAAAACTAAATAAAAAACTGAAAATTTAGAAAGAGGAAAGATAATTTAGTGATGTTTCTGTTTGAACTGCTTCTCTTCTTCCTTCCCTCTTTGTGTCTCTTTCTTTTGTTCATGTTTTTGCAGACAGGGTGAGTACAGCTCTCGACAGCGGGCCTGGGCCTTCTGCTGCTCACACCTTGACCCTGAGGGGGGTGAGGGGGCTGATCTGGATGTCTGAGGATAACTTCTACTAAAATGTTCATTCTGACATCACAACAAAACTAATGTGCTGTAAACGTGTGTGAGGAGTGTGGCTGCTCTGTCAACGCAAACGAACAAAAAACAAGATCTGGGAAAACACAGAGCTGGAGGTAAGTTTAGCCAGTTATTTTATGAAATCACAGTTAGTCTGGTTCACCTCCTTCACCAACTCACTCGTCTGTTTTTCACGTTCTTTTGGCACAGTTTTCTTCTCTTTTTCCAGTTCTTTTTGCATTTTTCTCTTCATTTGTGGCTTTGTTTCTTTTTAATATTTTGTGACAAGTTCATGTCATGATCCACGTCCTGTTGTCCCTGTTTCCTGCCTCCTGTGTTCTCCTCTCCTCCTCCCTCACCTGTCACTCCGGAGCTGGGCGGAAAAATTCACAGGGGCCTTATTTGTGATGGGGCACAATGTGAGAAAGTCACATGACTGTAGCTTTTATGGTTTTGGAGAAAAATAATGGGTCAAAAATACACACAACATAATGATTTTTAGTGTGTGTATGGACTGAAGAATCATATATGGGAAATGGTGATATTGTATTCTGCAGCTAATGTTAATGATTAACTGTTAGTTTTATAATGTAACTGTAATGAAATGTGTATTTTTAATGTGTGTTCACCTCCCCAGGGACTGCACATGGAACGTAATAGTAGCTAAATCTGGTACAAATCATATTTTCTTTTGTAAGATTATTGATTTTTCCATGTCCCCCAACAAATAAAGAATAAACTAAACCAGAGGTGCCCAAACTTTTTTTTATCGAGGGCCACATCTCAAAACATATTTGAAGCGGAGGGCCACAGACTGGTGATCAGTGCAGTGCGGTGCTTTAAACACAGCTTTGACAGAGCCGCTGTGTATTAATAAGGCTTCAAAACACATTTATTTTAGGTCTGTATCAGTGCAATGTGATGTTTGAGGATATAGTGGTAGAAATAGTTTCATTTGCTGTTAAAAGTACTGCTCATGATCAATTGGGCCATAGTTTGGACAACCCTGAACTAGACTAACTAAACTAATAAAATGAGTAGTCTAACCTGTCATAGCACTTAAAAGTCAACATGCAAACCTGGCATAAAAAGATATGTGAATGAAAATGAGTAAAGTTATATTTTATTACATGTATATTTTGTGCTGTTTTGTGAGATTATATAAGATTCTTCTTGGGGCCCCAATCTGGAGAGCAACTACAAGACAAATCCACACTGCTAAAGCACTAACACTAAAATAAACGACTTGCTTTTGCATTTTAATTGTAATATGACCTATATTTTCCCTAAATAAGCAAAGAGTCGCTGGTAAATGCATTTTACTGAATATTGTTTTTCAATGTATTATTTTAATTCTAGGTTGAAATGTACATCCATGCACTTATTTTACTATCACTCATTTATAAAACATAAGAATACTAATGTTTCGGGAGGCCCTAGTGTCAGTGAATAGTTACATCAGTAGTACTAGTACACACTGTGGCTAGCAAATGCAGATTGATATCTCTCTGTATTTTTTATACAGAGGGATATCAGTCTGGTCACTGCTCCCGCTTTTACGCCTCAAGCCAGAACCAAACATGGATGTCCAATCAGATTTGTGCCTTTCAGTGACACATGTGAATTGAAGGAGCTCATTGGTCACCATCATTTACAAGCAAATCACATTTTCTTTCACCTCAGAATAACAGAGCTTAGTGCTTTGCTTATTGATTCTGCAGAAATTTTCACTTGCTTATAATATTTTTCCTTTTCTTTTTTCGTCACAAGCAACCGTTTGATACAGACAGACCATGCATGTCCCTGATTGGCTAATCGATCCACCTGTCAATCCTCATCAGACCCTATCTGATCTCTGACAGATTCACCAGTGACCAGACTCACATCTTCACAGTAGTTGCTTAGAAATCGATTCTATGGCGCATTCAGAACCTTTTCAGTTTCATTTTCTTTGTATAATCTCTGTATCAACTCTCCAGTCGGCACATGTGGAATAAGCACCCGTCTATGGTTTGAAAAATAACTAACTTCAAATATCATAAATGTCTTCACAACCTCCTACTTTCCTTTTGCAGCGGCGTTTTCCAGTGAAGCGAGGAGGCCTGCCGTGTCCACAGAGCTGTTTTACACCCCTCAGTAATGTCCCAGGCTAATAATGCTTAGAACAGCTCCATCTTTCAACAGAACACTCCCGTTTCATTGGTCTTCATGGAACATCAAACTTCATCTGACGGAGCTATGAAAACCAGAGGAGCAGTGCAGAAGACCCTCCCAGTCACTCTCAGACATGTCCGGGCGCATGGAGTGTGAGTACAAGATGTAATACTATCAAATCTAGAGGCAAGAATCATTTCAGTGTCTTACAAGAGGCATTTATGACATGGTTAGTTTATCATATTCAACACATTTGTATTAATATTACAACCAGGAGAGACCAAGACATACAAATGAGTCAAGTGCAATGAATAGATTATTGTACGGAAATGACACTTGAATGGAGCTTAGAGCAGAGGCAGAGACATTAGTGATGTGATGATTTGATAGATGATTTGCTGGTGCTGGTGAAGGAGGAGATAGAGAGTCTGAGGAGGCTGATGGCTCGGCTGAAGGAGGAGGATTACAATTGAAAAAAAACACTTTTTTCATTCAATCGTCACGTCCCGCTCCGAAACTGTGAGGGCAGTGGGGGAGGAGGAGGGGTCCGAGGTGAGTTCAGCTGTGATGTCCATGGTGGTGATGGAGGAGGGGGAGGGGTGTGGGACATCAAACCTCGCATAAAAGCTGTTTAGCTGTTCTGCTAGTTGTTTGTTGTCCGCAGCGGGAGGGGCTTTGGGCTTGTAGTTGGTGATTTGCCTGAGCCCTCTCCAGACAGATGCAGAGTCGTTGGTGGAGAAATGCTGCCTCAGACGTGTATTGTAATTCGCTTTAGCCTTTGCCACCTCTTTGCTAAAAGCATACTTCCAACGCCTGTAGCCCTCACAATCTTCTGCTCTGTAAGCCCTCTCCTTTCCCCTCCTTAGATGCCTCAGTCTGGGAGTGAACCAGGGTTTGTCGTTGTTAAAAGTCACCCTGGTACGTGATGGAATGATACTGTCCTCACATAACTGTATGTATGACGTCACAGTGTCTGTGTTCTCATCCAAACTGTCTGTGGCCCTGAACACGTCCCAGTCTGTAAAGTCCAAACAGGAGCGAAGCTCCTCCACAGCCTCGCTGGTCCACTTCTTAGAAGTCCTCACAGCAGGTTTGGAGAGCTTCAGCCGTTGTTTGTAGGCGGGGATGAGGTGAATCATGTCGTGGTCAGAGAATCCCAGAGCAGCGCGGGGCACGGCTCTGTAGGCTCCGCTGACTGTACTGTATAACAGTGATCCAGCGTCTTCTGCTCTCTCGTCGGGCATTTAATAAACTGTTTATACTTGGGCAGTTCCTGGCTCAGATTTGCTTTATTAAAATCCCCCAGGATGATGAGTAAAGAGTCCGGGAAGGTTCGCTCCATGTTCAGAATCTGATCTGCGAGCGCCGCTGGGCCTCGTGTCGGTGGGATGTAAACAGCGGCCAGAATGAATGAAGCGAACTCACGTGGAGAATAGAAAGGTTTACAGTTAATGAAGAGATATTCCACGGCGGGAGAGCAGTGTTGGGAGATCACAGTCACATCCGTGCACCAGGCGTTGTTGATGTAGAAGCAGACACCTCCACCTTTCGTCTTTCCCCCGGAGAGTCCCCGTTGTCTGTCCGCGCGGAGGAGCTGGAATCCCTCCAGGTGAAGCGCACAGTCCGGGATACGCTCGTTGAGCCACGTCTCCGTGAAGCACAAGACGCAAGAGGAAGAAAAGTCCCTGTTTCTCCTCATCAGCAGCGCCAGTTCGTCTGTTTTATTGCAGAGTGAGCGAACGTTGGAGAGGAAAATCCCAGGTAAGGGCGTGCGGGCGCCGCGTCTCCGGAGGCGCACCAGGGCCTCTGCTCGCTTCCCTCTCTTTCGGCATCTCACTCTTTTGGCTAAGAAATGAACTAAATCTACTGCCGGCACTAAAAAAAACTGGCAGTAGATCAGCAGGAGTTGTTGCTCTGATGTTTAGGAGCTCTTCACGGGTGTAAGAGCAGGCAGACACAGGGTTAACAGACAAAAAACAGAAAAAAAACGTGCACGAAATCACCAGGGCGACCGTACGTGGCGCCATCTTGGAAAAGAAGCAGCTGCAGTGTGGGGCCAAAAGCAAATGACAAATAAATATGAAAACCATCAAACAGACTGAGGCTAAACCATAAAGTGGAGCAGTGTGTTCACTACGACAGCTCCATCTGCTCCTTCAGCCTGGTCTGTGTGAATGTGCCCAGGTTCTGCACAAGGACCACGCAACAAATGAGCCCAAGGTCTGACTGAGTTTGAGACCTGGTTTAGTCCTGCTTTAGACCTGGTTTAGTCCTGGTTTAGTCCTGGTTTAGTCCTTCTTTAGTCCTGGTTTAGTCCTGGTTTAGTCCTTCTTTAGTCCTGGTTTAGTCCTGGTTTAGTCCTGGTTTAGACCTGGTTTAGACCTGGTTTAGTCCTGGTTTAGTCCTTGTTTATTCCTGGTTTAGACCTGCTTTAGTCCTGGTTTAGTCCTGCTTTAGTCCTGGTTTAGTCCTGGTTTAGTCCTGCTTTAGTCCTGGGTTAGTCCTGCTTTAGTCCTGCTTTAGTCCTGGTTTAGTCGTGGTTTAGTCCTGTTTTAGTCCTGTTTTAGTCCTGCTTTAGTCCTGGTTTAGTCCTGGTTTAGTCCTGGTTTAGTCCTGCTTTAAGAGTAAGATAAACGTTCTTATCTTCAAGGGGACATTTGTGTCGCAGCTTTAAACTCAGTCACACTCACACGTCACACTACAGTCAGGGACAGAGCTCATCAAAAAGAAGACGACAAATACGTCTCCATTTTGTGTCTGCACAGTCATAAAGTGTCACTGCACCAGCCCCATTTCACAAATATCATGAATAACAAACATTCAACACATTCAGCTCACACATCCTGAAGCTCACTGGAGATTAAAGGGACTGAAGCCTCTGCACATTTGTTCAAGAGGGAAACAGAAGTGGACAAATGAGAGTTTATATCTGTGACTCTTAAAGTGATGAGCTCCATAAAACCTGAAGGAACAGTTTCATATTCACCGTGCAACAGGTGAGAGGTTCTGACACTTCATCTGAGCTCAGAGTTTAGACAAATGTCCTGAACAGAAGGAAACTCTTTCCTGACAATCACCTTCATGGCCTTATTTACACTTTTTCAAGTTTGGTTTGACATTAGACAAAGACCTGAACCAGGCTGGCCTCACTGTAGAGTATAAGACTCTCCAAAACAGCTTTAGAAAAAACACATCATGATTTTCACACCAAACAGCCTCAGTCTCCTTAAAAAGTGGAGCCTCTGGGACAGTTTTGAACAAAGAAAATCAGCAGGTACATTCCACCTGAACAAGTCGTCCACATACACACCCAAATATTTAAAAGATGAAACTAGACCTGGTTCAGAAGATAAATATATGAAGAAGAAATATGGAAGTATGTAGAAAGAAAAACACATGAAATATGTAAAGTAAATATATTTGATATCTTCTGTTCAAACCCTCAGAGTGTCCAGCCTTTGCTTTGTGGACAGATCAAACCCTCGACCTTCTCTCAATGAGCTTCATGATGACGTCTCTGTGCCTCAGGGTCAATGCCACGAGTGCAGAGGTCAAAGGGTAAAGGACATTTACACATTTAAATATAAAAGATTTGACTTATTCTGGGTTATACACAGGCTCGTCCATCAAAAACTCATATTTATGTATAACACAACAACAGATAAATACAACATTACACAGAAAACAGTGAGACTTACTTAAAAAGTACAAAGACCAGACCAGGACCAGTGCTCCGAGGGCCATAACCAGGTCTGAACCAGGACTTTAACAGGACTGAACCAGGACTAAAGCAGGTCTGAAAATGGCAGTAAAACTTGTGGTGTCGTCATTTGTCCTCAGGCCCACACTTCATGACCTTTGAATATGGTGTGTGGTGTTCTTTACATCCTGTTTAGTCTTTTTTTGTCCCTTCACTTCTGCTCATGTGGTTAGAGGTGTTGCTGCTGTTGCTACTAATACTAAAAGTCACTTCAACATCAGTATCGTAGTCTATATCTCTCCACACAAACACTCTAAAGTGGATTGATCCTGAATTGTTGCCGTAGTTCCTTGTTTTACATATGATGTTATTTCATCATAATTTTGTTTCACATTTTAACATGAAACTATGTTATAATTTTGAGTTAGTATCAGGTCATTACATGATAGTATCATGATAAAACATGATACCACAGATTTTTAGAGTAAAGTGTCAGTTCTACACTGGAGAGCGAGGCTGTTGAAGGTAACGCCCTCTGCTCAGCAAACCCGTCCCCTCTGGGAGGAAAGGCGCCTGATTGGTCCATTATTAATGTCAGATCTTCATTTATGGACAAAATAGTGAAATAAGACAAACATTTTAAGACCAAAATGACGAGTCTGACAGCAGCAGTTACAGAGAGAAGAGTGACGGCTTTTCAGTAGAAAGTGAATTTGTTTGTTTATTATTTAATGAAGGGACAGTGCATATTAAGAGCAGAGGCCTGAGGAACAAATCCCACACCTGTAAATATGCAGGATTATAGCCAGTGCGAATTTTCATCCTCAGTCTTTTGCTGGTAAAGAAAAAAAACAGCCACACCACAGCTTATGAAAACAATAATACAAAATACAAAGTGCAAAATACAAACCCTCTTTCACATCTTAAACTCATCCATAAACCACTGCCCTCGGATCACCAGGTCTCACAAACTTACAGTACAAACATTCACAATACAGTCCACTCATGCACCACATCTGCCTAGAATCACAGCCTACACCTTCATAAGCTAAACATTATACCATTATATATATACATAATTGGAGCCAGAGTCGATGGAGCCAGAAGTCACGATCACTTCCTATTTGCAACACGGTGGCTAGAACGTTAACTATGTCCAGTAGTAGCAACAGTAAGACAGACCCCAAAACAAGAATGGTTTTCCAGGTTGATGCCACTGGTATTTTCCCTCCTCGTCTCTTCCGGCAGATTCTTTTACTGACTGACTTTTTCCTTTGGCTTGGATCCAGGTGCGGTACCTGGACGCTGCAGAGGTTGTGGTCCATATCCTCCAGGATGGAACATCAATACAAGAAGGTTTGTGTGTCTCCAGCACAATCTCAAGAGCATGGAGTTTCCAAGAGACTGGTAGTTACTCCAGGAGAGCTGTGCAGGGTCGTAGAAGGTCCTCAAACCCTCGGCAGGATCAGTATCTGCTCCTTTGTGCAGGAGGAACAGGATGAGCCCTGCCAGATCCCTACAGAATGACCTCCAGAGGGCCACTGGTGTGAATGTTTCTGACCAAACAACCAGAAACAGACTCCACGAGGCCTGAGGGCTCCACGTCCTGTAGTGGCCCCTGTGCTCACTGCCCAGCACCGTAGAGCTCGATTAGAATTTGCCATAAACCACCAGAATTAGCAAGTGCTCCACCGGCGTCCTGTGCTCTTCACAGATGAGAGCAGGTTCAACCTGAACACGTGTCAGACGTGAAAGAGACGCCGCGGAGAACGACATGCTGCCTCAACGTCGTTGAACATGAGTGGTTTGGTGGTGGGTCAGTGATGGTCTGAGGAGGTTGGTGGTGGGTCAGTGATGGTGAGGAGGTTTGGTGGTGGGTCTGATGGTCTGAGGAGGTTTGGTGTGGTGGGTCAGTGATGGTCTGAGGAGGTTTGGTGGTGGGTCAGTGATGGTCTGAGGAGGGTATGGGGAGGTTTGGTGGTGGGTCAGTGATGGTCTGTGGTTTGGTAGTGGGTCAGTGATGGTATGGGGAGGTTTGGTGGTGGGTCAGTGATGGTCTGAGGTGGTTTGATGGTGGGTCAGTGATGGTCTGAGGTGGTTTGATGGTGGGTCAGTGATGGTCTGAGGAGGTTTGGTGGTGGGTCAGTGATGGTCTGAGGAGGTTTGGTGTGGTGGGTCAGTGATGGTCTGAGGAGGTTTGGTGGTGGGTCAGTGATGGTCTGAGGTTTGGTGGTGGGTCAGTGATGGTCTGAGGAGGTTTGGTGGTGGTGGGTCAGTGATGGTCTGAGGAGGTTTGATGGTGGGTCAGTGATGGTCTGAGTGGTTTGGTGGTGGGTCAGTGATAGTCTGAATGGTTTGGTGGTGGGTCAGTGATGGTCTGTGGTGGTCTGTGGTGGTTTGGTGGTGGGTCAGTGATGGTCTGTGGTGGTTTGGTGGTGGGTCAGTGATGGTCTGAGGTGGTTTGGTGGTGGTCTGTGATGGTCTCTGGTTTGGTGGGGGTCTGTGATGGTCTCTGGTTTGGTGGTGGGTCAGTGATGGTCTGAGGAGGTTTGGGTGGTGGGTCAGTGATGGTCTGAGTGGTTTGGTGGTGGGTCAGTGATGGTCTGAGGAGGTTTGGTGGTGGGTCATTGATGGTCTGAGGTGGTTTGGTGGTGGGGTCAGTGATGGTCTGTGGTTGGGTGGTGGGTCAATGAAGGTCTGAGGAGGCATATCTCTGAAGGACGCACAGACCTCTACAGGTTAGATAATGACACCCTGACACCATTAGGTTTAGGGATTAAATCCTTGGACCCTGTCAGACCCTGTGCTGGTGAAGTGGGACATGGGTTCTTCCTGATACAGGACGATGACCTTTGACCTCATGTGTCCAGAGTCTGCAGGCAGCTCCTGTAGGATGAAGGTTTGATACCACTGACTGGCCTCACGTTCACCTGACCTAAACCAATAAAACACCTCTGGGACATTATGTTTCGTCCGGCGCCTCCAGGTTTCTCCTCAGACTGTCCAGAAGCTCAGTGATGTCCTGGTCCAAGTCTGGGAGGAGATCCCCCAAGACTGCATCATTTTTTTCATTTTATTTTTGGGGTGTCTTTGGTTTAACCCCTCTGTAGGAAATTATTTTATTTACATAAATTCATGTGGCTTCGTCTTTTGTTACGAATAAATTACTTTCTCATCATCAGTAAAAAAAATTCCACATATTTTTTTCCTTCATTTAGATCTAATGTGTTTTCAAAGTGGTCCTCGAATTTTTTTGAGCAGTGTAAGTTTTTGTCATGATCACGTGTTCCTGTCCTTGCTGTGCCTCCTGTGTCTCCTCCCCCCTCCCTCACCTGTTTGACTCCGGAGCTGGGCGGAGCCCTGGCTCCTCCCGCACGCACCTGCAGCCCATCAGCGCTGATCAGCACCACCTGCGGCGCATAAGAAGGGCCAGCTCCAGTCACTCGGCCTCAGATCGTCCGTGTGTCTATGTGACTACTCCAGTTCTGCTTTTTGAATGCTGTACTTACCTTGGATTTTTGCCGCCTCTCCAGATTCCTGCTCTCTGGATCGTCCCAGCTCCTGCGTCTCTGGTTCCACTCCCGTTAATAATAATAATAATAATACATTTTATTTGAAAGCGCCTTTCAAGACACACAAGGACACTGTACACGACAAAGTTAAAAACACATATTTACAGAATAAAACAGAGATACGGAACTGGATGATGGTGAGAGTGACTGATTATGTGCTGTAGGATTGTGTGAACAGGGTGGTTTTGAGTCTGGATTTGAAAAGTTGAAGAGACTCGATGTTGCGGAGGTCAGGAGGGAGAGAGTTCCAGAGCCGGGGAGCAGAGCAGCTGAAGGCTCTGCCCCCCATAGTGATGAGACGAGCAGAGGGGACAGAGAGCTGGAGAGAGGAAGAGGAGCGGAGGGAGCGAGAGGGAATGGAGATGTGGAGGAGGTCAGAGATGTAAGGTGGGGCCAGGTTATGGAGAGCTTTGAAGGTGGTGAGGAGGATTTTGAAGTGTATTCTCTGTTTTATGGGAAGCCAGTGTAGTTCTTGGAGGATGGGGGTGATGTGGTGAGAAGATGGGGTCCTGGTGATGATACGGGCTGCGGAGTTTTGGAGAAGCTGCAGTTTCTGGAGGGATTTGTTGGGGAGACCATAGAGGAGGGAGTTGCAGTAGTCAATCCGGGAGGTGACAAGACTGTGAACAAGTATGGCAGAGGTGTGAGGAGTGAGAGAGGGACGGAGACGCGAGATGTTGCGGAGGTGAAAGTAGGCAGAGCGGGTGATGTTATTGATGTGGGAGTGAAAGAGAGTGTGCTGTCGAGGATGACACCCAGACTCTTGACCTGAGGGGAAGGAAGGATAGTGGAATCATGGATGGAGATGGAGAAGCTGTTGGATTTGGAGATAGTAGAAGGGTGCCTACTAGGAGGACTTCGGTTTTAGAACTGTTAAGTTGGAGGAAGTTGGAGGAGAACCAGGAATGAATTTCCTGTAAGCAGAGGGTAAGAGAGGTTGGAGGGAGAGATGAGGAAGGTTTGGTGGAGATGTAGAGCTGGGTGTCATCCGCGTAACAGTGAAAGTGAATATTGTGTTTACGGAACAGAAGACCAAGGGGGAGAATGTAGATGATGAAAAGAAGGGGACCTAGGACAGAGCCTTGGGGAACACCAGCAGAGACAGGGAAAGTGTTGGATTTGTAGGATTTGAGATGAATGAATTGACTACGATTAGAGAGATATGAGGTGAACCAGGAGAGAGGAGTGTGGGAAATACCAATGGATTGAAGTCTGTGAATGAGAATGTTGTGGGAGATGGTGTCAAAGGCAGCTGTTAAATCAAGGAGGATGAGAATAGAGAGTAAACCGGAGTCAGAGGCTAGAAGGAGATCATTGGTGATTCTAAGAAGGGCTGTTTCTGTGCTATGGAGTGGGCGGAAACCGGATTGAAACTGTTCATAGATGTTGTTAGTGGCGAGATGGGTGTGGAGTTGAGAAGCGACAGTTTTTTTTCAAGAATTTTGGAGATGAAGGGCAGTTGGAAATAGGACGAAGGTTATTGAAATTATTAGGATCTAGACCAGGTTTTTTTTCAGAATAGGGGTAACAGAAGCAGTTTTGAGAGATGACGGAACCGAGCCTGTAATCAGGGAGGAGTGAATGATGTTAGTAATGAGGGGGGCAAGAGAACAGAGACAGGATTTAACAAGAGCTGTAGGAATAGGGTCAAGTTGAGAGGTAGAGGGTTTGGAGTTAAGAATGAGCTCAGAGACAGATAAAACAGAAGGAAGAGAAAAGCTTGAAAATGTTGTTGAAAAACAGGGAGAGAAGGTGTCCACTTCAGAAACTGCAGCTCCACTTAGCAGGTGTTGATGAATGGTTGAGATCTTGGAGACAAAAAATGACATTAGTGAGTTACAGAAATCAGAGGAAAGCAGATGATTGGGGAGAGAGTCAGGGGGTTTTGTTATGTTGGAGAGAAGTGAGAAAAGTGTCCTAGAGTTGTGTTTGTTGGAGTGAATGAGGCCGGAGTAGTAGGTGGATTTGGCAGTGGAAATTGAGTCTTTGTAGTGTTGAATGTGGTTATTGTACATGTCTAAGTGTATTGTAAGTCCAGTTTTGTTCTTAAGTCGTTCCAGTTGTCGTCCTTTGGCTTTGAGTTGTCGTAGAGCGGGAGTGAAACAGGGTGCAGAGCGGGAGAGAAGGAGACTGATCTTGTTTTGAGGGGAGCGTGAGTGTCCAGAAGTGTATGTAGGTTGTTGTGTGTAGTGAGAAACCAGGTCGTCAGGTGGAGTGTTGGGATCTGTACTGTGGAGTTATTAATGTCAGAAGAGAAAGTATTGATGTTAATGTCCTTTATCTTACAGAATGATATGGTGCGGGGAGGAGGAGTTTGGATAGTGTGAGTTTGAGACTGAAGGTGATGAGCATATGGTCAGTGAATGGGAGTGTGTGAGGTGTGCAGTCAGTGGGAATGAAACCAGAGCAACATACTAAGTCCAGAATGTGACCTTTGCAGTGAGTGGGAAAGTGAATGTATTGTTGTAAACCGAGGCTATCTAGACAGGATGAGAAGTCTTTAGCATGAGAATTATTACAATTGTCCAGGTGAAAATTAAAGTCGCCAAGAATGACAGTATTGTGGGACAATGAGGAGAGATGAGTGAGGAGATGAGAGAAGTCATTCAGAAAATCCTTGTTGTATTTAGGTGGGCGATAAACAGTGGCAACAACGGTGGGGGCAGGTCCAGGGAGAAGTGAAGCGGTGAACTCGAAGGAGGAGAAGGCAGGGGCAGACACGGGCAGGACTTTCCAGGTCTCGCGGTGAATCATCGCGAGACCACCGCCCCGGCCACATGCGCGGGGCTCACAGGTGTAAACAAAACCTGCCGGAGTTGCCTCGTTGAGAGCGGCGAAGTCACCGGGCTGCTGCCACGTTTCCGTGAGGCACAGAAAGTCAAGCTTTCGGTCCGCGAGGAGATCCTGGATCAGATGCCCCTTGCTGCTAAGTGAGCGGATGTTGAGTAGACCAAAGTTGACTGAGGTGGAGTCGGTGGAGCAGACAGGAGCCGGAGCGGAGCGGGGAGGAGTGGAAAGCACACTGTGATCGGCGTGACGCGCCGCGTATCGGGAGCGGTGGCGGCGAGTTGTGGACCAAAAGGATTTTATTGAGTGGGGAGTCATTGAATTGGAAACTACGGCGAGTTCCACGGTGTTTATACCTCCGACGGGGCTGGTAGGCGATGTCAGGTGGGACAAGGAGCCCGGATAGGAGTTGTGGAGTGAAGATGGCATGGCGAAGTTTCAACAGTTCAACAGCGGAATACTGGATGAATGCTTTAGTTTGCAGATGAAGAATGGATCCGAGGAGAATGGTGAGTGCAAACCAGCGCATTATTTTGTAAATCCACATTGCTCCAAGACGGGGTACAGGAAAGAGGCGGGAACCAGCAATGGGTAGGCAACAGTGTAGTAGCCGGGGGTCCCAGAGAGTCCAGCGAGTGAAAATGCAAATGACAGTGGCAGAGAAGTGATGATTGTAGGAGATATGAGAATAATCCGTAAGCCACAGGCAATCACTGGGTCCAGTAACGTAAAACAATGTTTATATTGCCAAGTGAGCAGCGGCGTCAAAACGCGCCAGCGTTCACTCAACCGGAACCGTTCCACTCCGTTCCTGCCTCGTCACCCCGGTACAGTCTTGTCTTTGTCTCCTCGGCACCTTGGCTCTTACCTGCACTCTGCTCCGCTTCCTGGATCTTACCTGCTTCTCGTCCCTGGCCCCGCTCCCCGCTCCCGTGTCTCCGGATCTCGTTCTGCTCTCCGTCATCTGCTCCCTCTGACGCCTCGTCCCCGCCTGACTACCATCATTGTTTTGTTTTTTTTGTCATTAAAGTTTTTATTAATTTTCATTATAAGAACACAAAACATACAAAATACAGACAAAACATATGACAGCTGAACATATCAATCAGTCTATTACTTCTGTACAGCAGAGCTATTACTCCCCACAAATGAGAAAAAGCGATTCCATATCCTGTTCGTTTTATCCAGGGTGTTGTTCACTTTTGAGATCAGTCTTTCAAATGCAGCAGTCTCTGTCATCAGTCTAAACCAGTCCTCAATCCGTGGTCCATGGGGGCTTTTCCAGACCCTCAGAATCAGCCTGGCAGCCACAATAAAACCAGCCACCGCCAACCTGTACATGTCCATTGTGAATCCAGGGGGCAGGAGACACTTATCTCCCAAAAGACACATCTGTGGTGACGCTGGGATAGGTAGTCCAACCCATTTTTCCAGATTTTTAACAACGTCAGTCCAGAATGTAGACACCACAGGACATTCCCAGGAGGCATGAAGATATGTACCACTATCGGTTTTACATTTCCAGCATTTACTGTTCTGCAGCAGGCCCATTTTGTGTAGCTTTGATGGAGTTAAAAATAAAAACGATGAATAATTTTATAATGAATAAGCTTACTTCTAGCATCTCTTGTAGCCCAGCCTACATTTGAAACCACCCCATCCCACACCTCTTCACTCATCTCAATATTTAGATCTTTCTGCCAACTTAATCTCAAGCCTTCACATATTGCACCTTGGCTGTTTAAAAGCATCTTATAATACAATGATGCAGTTTGCATATTCACTGGCAGGTTCAGCCTGACCTGTAGAGCATTCTCGTTCTGCAGGTGATTCAAACTAAAGACAGAATTCACACTGCTTCTGATTTGTAAATATTTCCAGAAATCCCCTCTGTCCATCAACCCAAATGTATCCTTCAACATGTCAAATGACAAGAAATTGTCATCCTTGTATAGATGCTCAATCTTTTGAACTCCTTGTATCAACCATTTTCGCCACAGACAGGAGACTTCACTCTTCGTATCGCTGGGTTATTCCAAACTGAGGAGTAGTACTGTTTATATGGAGAAATTCCCAGTTTCTGATGCGCCCTGGTCCAAGCCCACTGAGAGCGCTGTATGATCGGGTTTTGCTGTAATTAGGCCCGAGCCGGAGACAACGTCCCGGCGAGGGACTCATTAAAACCGCGTCCGAAACGGGGAAAATGGCAAAAATCAAGTGGTAACCACGCCCCGACATGCCAGTGAGTGGTGTCAAAAATTCGAACTGTCGCCAAGCTCTAATTGTCACCGAAGACCCCCGAGAAAAAATAACGAAAGACGACTCGGTAGCGCCACCTCAAACTTTGATTTTCATGGGGCCTATGGGAGCCCGACTCGGAAAAAAAGTCGACCGAAAAATCTGAGACTCGCATCAAAAAATAGAACATGTCGGGACATGACAAAAATCATATTATGGCCCCGCCCTAAAATGTACAGGAAGTCGGCCATATTGGATCAAACCCAGGAACGACAAAAGCGCACACCCTCACATTCAGGACATCTCCTCGCACAGTTTTCATCACAACACTTCAAATTTGGCCAAAACCCACGAAACCCATGTGATTTAAAGATCATCAATTATATTTGAATATGACTTTGGGTGTGGTGATGGGGAATTTTCAACAAAATCACTAATTTTTTGAATATTTCAATAAAATATTTCTCTTTCACACATTTTTGTTGGGAAAACGCTAATACAGCGTTTATGCACATTTGTGAGCTGAACACAATGATATGCAAATCATGGCTTTATCTTTACAAAATGACTCTCTAGCGCCCTCTTCAAATTTCATTTCATAAAATTCATAGAAGCCAATCGATTTGTCGTGGACGTGTGAGAAAATTCACAGGGGCCTTATTTGTGATGGGCACAATGTGAGAAAAGTCACATGACTGTAGCTTTTATGGTTTAGGAGAAAAAAATGGGTCGAAAATCAGTTTCCATTATTATTATTATTCTTTATTATTTTGTTCCAGGCCATTTTTGACCCCCTGAACATTAACGAAAACTCAATTTTATTTGGACCCAAAATTGAAGGTGGTGAAAAATGAGTTATTTTGAAGTTGTCAGCAAAAATATTCAAAATGATACACTAGCGCCCCCTTACAACCCCCATTCATTTTTTGGCAAAGTTTTTCATAGACATGTGAAATTTGGGACAGTCACCCACCTTTCAATACTGAACAAAAAAGCCAAAGACAACATACCTCTATTTCCAACTATGTTACCATGGTAACGTCATAAATGTGTAAATGAAATGAATGGGGTTCAGAGTACTGGACTTTGTTGTCGACTAAATAGATGCTCTGCACTAATCCAACTGTGACCTAAACTTCAAGGTTGGCGAAAAATGTATCATTTTAATGTGGAAAAAAATTAATACTTCAAAATGACTCAATAGCGCCACCTCAAAATTCAAAATACATTACGGCAATGAGAGACCTTTTTCATCATAGACAATCGAAATTTGGTAGAACCATAGAACATGTCAAGACAAGTCGAAAATTATATTATGACCCCACCCTAAACCCTACAGGAAGTCAGCCATTGTGGGCGGAACCCCATTTTTTTGAAATTTTAACGTTCACGTTTGGATTTTCTACGCCGTGGATTTTCATTCAAGAAACTTATAAATTGGTCAAAATGAACTAGACCCATGTGGGATTAGAGTCGAGTCACTTGAATTTTTCTACGTCATAAAATGTGGGTGGGGCCAGCATGCAAAGCAAAACGGCGTTTTTTCTAGTATTAAATTGAACCTAACTCAAACATGCAGTGTCCTGTTAACCGGCATTAATATACCTTTGGTCACATTGTTCTATCTGAATTTCATGATATACATTTTACATAGAGAGACAATCCATTGCTCCCCAGCGCCCCCTTGAAAATTTTGAATGGGACCTAAAAAATTTTACTTTTTCAAAAACATTTGAAATTTGGCATGGACATCCCTATCCCCATCCTGAACAAAAAAGCCAATG
This sequence comes from Periophthalmus modestus, assembly GCA_019594935.1. Lineage (NCBI taxonomy): Eukaryota > Metazoa > Chordata > Actinopteri > Gobiiformes > Gobiidae > Periophthalmus > Periophthalmus modestus. Next base: position 69,983 of record JAIEZT010000245.1, read on the forward strand.
AGAACATATCTCTATTTGCAAGTGTGTTGCCATGGCAACGACCGACATTTCTCATTGAAATACATGGGTTTTGGTTAACTGGGATGAAAAAATGTACTTTGTCATTGACCATTGAAATCTGGTACACATATTCCACTCATCATACTAAACAAAAAAGTCAATGAAGCCATACCTCTATTTCCAACCGTGCAGGTGGTGTGAAAATGTCATAAATGCTCTCATTGGAATGAATGGAGTAGTAGTATCACTAAGTCGCTGTTTTTGGTGGGAGGGGCGATGTAAGCGGGAACGAGAGGCGCGAACTCCACGGTCGCATGAACACCGCGCGTCGCAAGGGTGGCGAGGGCCTTTATCACTGCTTGCGGTTTAATTCACTTTTAGAATTCTGTGAAAGCAGTTGGATGATATTAAATGGAGCCACCAATGACCTTTCAACTCCAACCCACCCCTTATCTGCTTTTTGATTCTTCCAATGTTTGGAATTTGTTCATTTCAAAAGCAACATTATATAATTCCAAATCTGGGAGTGCCAGCCCTCCCGTGTTCTTCAATGCCGAAAGCTTTTTTTTAAACCTTATTCTCGGGTTCTTACCATTCCAAAGAAATGTTTTAATGAATGCATTATATGTTTATAAAAGGTATTACTATAGTTATAGGCACCATCACTGAAATATATTGAACTGTGGGGCAACCAGCATCTTAATAGTATTGACTTTACTCCACAGGGTGAGGTTCAGTAGCTTCCACTTGTCTATATTGTTGTTTTTAAATTTTGAAGCAGAGGTTCTATATTAATTGGGATTATATTAGTCAACTCTGGGCAAAGTTTAATACCAAGGTATTTCATACCAGCCAGGATCCCACCTAAATTGGAATGGAGAAAGATGAAACAAAGCCTGAAAACAATTCCTTGAGATTGGTAAGCCTCGGACTTTTGCCAGTTAACTGTATAGCCTGATAATTTTGAAAAAGTCTCAACTGCAGACAGAATACTTTGAATCGAAGAAGAAGGGTCCCTAATAAGAAGCAATATGTCAGCAGCATACAAGAACATTTTTGTGTTCTTCCGATCCCTGCACCACTCCTTTAATACCTCTGTCATGTCTCACTGCAGCTTCCAAAGGCTCTAAATAATGTAAATAGTAGGGGGCTTAGCGGGTCTCCCTGTTTAGTTTCCACATTCCAGTTGTAAAAAGGGTGAGATTAGTCATTTGTTAACACTGCAGCTCTAGGATCCGAATAAATCACTCTGACCCATCTAAGTAAGCCCTCCCCAAATCCAAATGCCCTGAGTGTAAACTGAAGGAAACTCCATTCTACTGGGTCAAAAGCCTTATGGCCGTCCAATGACAGAGCAACCACAGGGTCAAGATTATTCCCATTTTTGCCACATAAGGTGCAGGAGTCTCCTAACATTATCTGATGATGTCCTTCCCTTCACAAATCCCACCTGATCTGTGTGAATCAAGTGAGGTAATACTTTTTTCCACTCTGAGGGCAATAACTTTTGTGAGGATTTTACAATCCACATTGATCAGGCCACCAGCCTATAGCTGCCTGGATCTGTAGGGTCCTTATCTTTTTTGTAGATTAAAGAAATTAGCGCTTCATTAAAGGTCCCTGGCATCTTTCATCTGGCAAATGATTCTTTACACACCTCAGTCAAATAGGGGCCAATTTATCTACCAACATTTTTATATAATACTCTGATGATGGAAACCATCTAGTCCTGGCGCTTTTCCAATTTTCATAAGGGAAAAAGCTTTTTACCATCCTCTTCAGTTGTTATGGGGGACCATCCAGATCTGTCTGTTGGTCCAGTATTAACTTTGGCAAATCAAATTTGGAGAAAAAATTGTCACATTCCCCGCACTTGATGTGTGACCTGTGACCCATAAAGTTTGTTATAAAATGTCGAGGATAGAAAACCTTGTTGATATCCCCCGTGTTAGTCTTAAGCCTTCCTGACTCATCCTTAATGGCAGGTATTTGTAAAGTTAGCCTCCTTTTTTTTAAGCTGCCTGTCCCAGAAGCTTTCCAGCTTTCTCTCCACTCTCATAGAAATTAGCATTCAACCTAAATAAAGCATATTCTACTTTCTTATTGTATATTTCATTAATCTGCAGTTTTAGGTCACAAACCCTCCCATTATTGCCACCAGTCGTATCGTCCTGACGCCTCTTTTCCTACTCCTTAAGCTCCACCTCCATTGTCGTTTACTTCTTCTAATTGATTCTCGGTTTTTTCTTACTGGCATATGCTATTATCTTTTCCCTTATATAGGCTCTTGCTGCCTCCCACCTGTACCAATCCCTTGTTTTGAAACCATGTTAAACTCAAAAAAAATCATCAAGCTTCCTTCTCCATTAATTTACTAACTCCGGGCTTTGAACAAAGAAACATTTAATCCTCCACCTTTTCTTTCTTTTTTGACCAGGTCCCAGCTCCAGGATTAAACCCATAGGTTACAGTAGCGTGGTCAGTTAGTGTAATCTGGTCCTATGAAACCTGTCCTTGAAACATTTTCTATGACATTATTACTACTTAAAAATAGGTCATTCTGGAGTGAGATTTTGTGTTTTGTGAGAATAAACATGTATATTCCTCGTCTTTTGACCAGCCCCGTCCATATATCCACAGGGCCCAGATCTATCATCATTATTCAATGTCCTTCTATCCTTTGGTTTGTTTTTTAGAAAAAGTAGTCTTATCAAGGGCCCCATCCAGGACCTATTAAAGTCTCCTGCCACGATCGTAATTACACAGATGTTATGTCCCCAATCAGTTTGTGTTATTTTTATGGAAAACAACCTGCATCCTCTAAATTCCGACCATATATGTTTGCATAAATTAATTTTCCCTCCATCAATCATCTGTTTCCAAACATGTCACTCTTCCATCTGAGTCCTTCTGCTCCTGCACCCTGGTGAAATTAATGTTTTAGCTACTAATATGGCAACTCCCGTGTATTTTTTTCCTAGTGCCCTACAACGTGGAACACCTTCCCCCCCATTCTCTTTTAAGTCTACGCACCATCTGAGTCCAATAAGTGCGTTTCTTGGTGTAAATGTGCCCATTGAGCCTGGTGGATTTGAAGATAGGTTCAAACATTTCCTCCTCAGTGTTATACTGGATTTTGAAGCCCATTCACAGTTCCAGGATTTATTCTTATACAATTAGCCGTAATACGTACACCTGTAGTTTGAATAAATATCCAGAGAAAACACTGTATCGCTGTCATAATGTTACGAAAACCAAGACAACAAACGAAAATAGAACTCTCACGGAAGAACAAAAAAAAAACAGGAACCCCTGAACATGAACAACTCAACCCCTCCCCCTACCTTCTCACTTATAGAAATACCCCCATAAACACTACCCATGAGACACACGTAGTGATCACCCCTAGATGCCCCTTCCCCAAAAGTGAACACCCGTCCCTCTTGTGCTCTTCTTATATAACGGCAATGGCACTTTAATAAAATAAATTAAAAATAATATAACTTCAAAACTTACAATACCAAAACTAACTAAACAAATAAATAAATACATAATTAAAAAGTAAAGGTCTATCAATATCAAAATCAAAATACAATGAATCAAATACTGATAATAATATATAATAAAATACATAAATAAAATAATGCCCTCTTACTTACTTTTATCTTAACAGTTTTTCTGGAGTGATTTCTTACTCACTGTTGTCTGTCCCATGTGACCCAAAAGCCACTTTAACGACTCCTTGGTGATCCTCATCCTTCCTGCCCACCGTTATTTTAGAAATGCCCAAGCCTGACGATGATTAGTCAAATTCATCGTTTCCCCTCCATTTGCAGCGCAGCTCTGCCCGGGGTAAAGTGCCCGTCCAGCTCCATGAAGCCTCCGTCTGGTGTCGGTAAAACTTTTTTTCCGTTTCTCTGGAGTTTCTCTCGTCATGTCAGGAAAAAGACAACCTGCAGCCCTCCAAACGATGATCTCCTTACTTTTATATTTCGCTCTAGCGCCCGCGCACTCACTCGCTCTCGTTCAAGTAGCTCAGGAATCTTATAATAGGGGCCTGGGCGGTCTGTTGTCCCTCCGGCACCGCCCCGAGGTGTGCTGGCCACCCGCTGTAGCTGCGCCCGGTCGAGCTCCACACCTAAGTGCCTCCGCTATTACGCACTTTACTTCCACTTTGCCGCTCTCCATCCTTTCTTTTAGACTGATCAAACGCAGATTTTGTCTCCTGTCTCTATTAGCTGCATCTTCTACTTCTAACGGCCTGGTGAAGCTCCTCACATTTCTTGGTACTTTTTCCACAGTTTTGCGTATCTGGCGGTTTTTTCATCCTCTAACTGAGAAATTACGGCGCTCCTGCCTCATCCATACCGTAGCATGACCTGGTCAACATCACTCCGCATCCCCTTGGTTTAGCTTCTTTCCACTTCATATGTCACTTCTACTTTGTAAAGCTCGTTAGAAGCTGCCCACTTTCCCCCATTTCCTCCGTGGCTTTTATTAAAGCTTGCTGGCATTTCATCTAACAACACCTTGCTCCAAGGTTGGCTAGCTGACTTGGGATTAGCCCCGCTAGCCGTAGCACCTTGTTTGGCAAGCGCTGTTCTGGGTCGTCATTGCTCCACAAACACAAATCCAGCAGAACCACTTATAACCACTGAATATTAATAGTTCGTTAAGATAAGGGCCCGAACTTAGAAGGCGAATTCAAATACAAGTGAGTTGGCCTTGACGGGGGAGTTCTCACTTAGGCGAGCCCCCCCCCAACCCAGCTTGCTCGGTGCTTCCCACGTGCCCCCACTACCACCCTTGTTGAATATTTGCACATTATGTTTAAAGGAACACTGTTAACCCGGTAACACGTGTGTTACAGAAAATATTTATTTTTGTGGCTTTAGAAGTTCTGGTGTCGTCTCATGGAGGAAACAGAGACGTACTAAATGATGAAGCAGCCAGGATTTCAGTGCTCATAATACCGTGTTATTGTGAAAAGTGCAACCCAGGTATTACTTTACAATATTACAAATACCGTAACAAGTTCGTCTAGCTCTCCAAATAAAGCCAAGAGAGTCCACAGTCCACAGTCCAGCTGTATATCCTTAGTGCACGTAGGTCCAGGTTTATCAGCAAGGTAATTAAAAGATAAGAAGGTTTTTGGTGGTAGATGTTGTATGAC
>JAIEZT010000246.1:12500-35000 GCA_019594935.1 Periophthalmus modestus
GATTAGATGCTGTTCTCGATGGTGAGCGTGGTTTATTCTGCTATTGGAATGATTGTAGGTAAATATATATCGTGTGTGTTTCTGTAAAATGCTGTTTAGCGCTACACACAACACAGTCTACATTCAATAGTTTATGTGACTTACGATAAATATTTTCAGCTCAAGTTTATCAAACAATGCAGGATGGTTGTCTCGTAAATGCGCGTGCATGTTGCTCGTGTTTGCCCTTAGACCCGCCCCCTTGTGGGCAAACACCAAAACTAGCATCTAAACGTTGTATTGAAACCAGAAACATGAGCCAGTCTGGTGCCGTAAAGACGATTATAATTGTGCGCGATGATCACGATTATTAAAAAATGCCAGGAACGATTCATCGCGGACCTATTTTATCGCGATTAACAATATTATCGTATATCATCCCATCCCTAGTCTGCAGGGGTAAGTCTGCAGGGGTAACGTCTCTGCGGGGGCAGGTCTGCGGGGGCAGGTCTGCGGGGGCAGGTCTGCGGGGGCAGGTCTGGGGGAGGCTGCGGGGCTGCGGGTGCAGGTCTGCGGGGGCAGGTCTGCGGGGGTAAGTCTGCGGGGGCAGGTCTGCGGGGCAGGTCTGCGGGGGCAGGTCTGCGGGGTGCAGGTCTGCGGGAGCAGGTCTGCGGGGGTACGTCTGCGGGGCAGGTCTGCGGGGGCAGGTCTGCGGGGGTAAGTCTGCGGGGGTAGGTCTGCGGGGGCAGGTCTGCGGGGGCAGGTCTGCGGGGGCAGGTCTGCGGGGGCAGGTCTGCGGGGGTAAGTCTGCGGGGGGTAGGTCTGCGGGGGCAGGTCTGCGGGGGCAGGTCTGCGGGGGGTAAGTCTGCGGGGGTAAGTCTGCGGGGGTAAGTCTGCGGGCGGGGCAGTCTGCGGGGGGCAGGTCTGCGGGGGCAGGTCTGCGGGGGCGGGGGTAAGTCTACGGGGGTAAGTCTGCGGGGGCAGGTCTGCGCGGGGGCAGGTCTGCGGGGGTAAGTCTGCAGGGGTACGTCTGCGGGGGCAGGTCTGCGGGGGTAAGTCTGCGGGGTAAGTCTGCTGCGGGGGTAAGTCTGCGGGGGCAGGTCTGCGGGGGCAGGTCTGCGGGGGCAGGTCTGCGGGGGCAGGTCTGCGGGGGTTGGGGTTGGGTTTAGTATTGGCCCAATGGGCAGACAGTGGTGTAGCATCATTAAAGCAGTTTACAGTCCTGTAAGGTGAGAGGAAGCACTGCTTCCACCAAAGGGTTTCTAGCCTAGGAATTAATCAAATAAAATGCCATTGGCCTATCTGAGTTTTGTTTTTGGGAGGTTTGGTGACCACTTAAAGTCACTCATTTGATGTTAAACCTTTCTAGTCCCTAAAAGGGAGAATAACACTATTCTTTACTCTGAATGTTACTGAGACAACAAAGAAAGTAAAGAGACAAACAGCTGATTGTACTCTATAGTAGCAAAGTCAATATTAGCAGAGCACACAATGCAGCAGGAAAATAGTGAGTGCAGAGGGCAACAGGGGTCAGTAGGGAGCACTGAGTTTAATTGGAATATGCCACAACTTTGAAAATCCACTATTCCCTTATGTGACAATCACTTCGCAGCAGTAGCAGTGGTACCTCCCTCATCTTCCCCTAAACCTGCGATCATGATAGCAGTCATCATACCGTGTAAACAAACTGCTCTTTAATGCCATAACATGAGGCATGCCCAGTCAGCTCATTGTGATGTGCTGACAGCAGGAAAAGCACCAGTGGCTAATGTGCTACTTAAACACCATAATGGCTCCTGTTAATGAATGCTAATTACAAGAGGGAGCCCATTCTGGCACTGGTTGAGTTTCTAATATTGTTGCTCCTCCACTGGATCAGCACTAATGCTTCTATGGCTGATATTAAAAACACATATGCTCTCCATCCTTATCTGTTCAATCCAAAACTACTCCGAGCACAACGTATAAACGGCATCCAGATCAGGGTCATAGAGAGCGTTACCTGACAGAAAATGATGGTTGAATATGGATTTTTTTTGAGTCAATACTGAGATCAGATATTTGACTTCTTGGGTCGAATGGCCAGCAGGTGAAAAAGTAGTGCATTCAAATCTCCCACAATGCACCTATAAAAGTAGTGTTCAGCACTGGTCACTAGACCCATCAATATAGACCACAATGCATTGCAAGAGGTGGGAAAAATAACAGCAGCAACAGGTCTTTAAGTGGACAGAATACGACTGAATGGAGCAGATAGAAGCGCTGTTGATCCTGATTATGAATAAACCTCTTATTAAACCATTATGGTTTAAAGGTGCTAGCGCTACTCGCTGTTAAAAGAGCGATCATTTCCACATCTCAGACAAAAAGCAGTCTGTTTAGGTGAGATCCAGATTGACAAACTTTTATGATTATTTTTAGTCGATAAAGATTTGTGCCCGCTTTAATAATAATAATAATGCCTTACATTTGTAATGCGCTTTATCAAAGCTCTACACTGAGTCATTATTCGTTCACTCCACACTTGGTGATGGTAAACTACTATTGTAGCCACAGCTGCCCTGGGGTAGACTGACGGAAGCGAGGCTGCCAGTTTGCGCCATCGGCCCCTCCGACCACCACCGATCATTCACACACACACACCACTTTCATACTAGGCAATGTGGGTGAAGTGTCTTGCCTAAGGCAACACAACGACAGAACTTGGTCCGAGCTGGACTCGATCCTCCGACCTTCGGGTTGGGAGACCAATGCTCTAACCACTGAGCCACTGTCGCTTTCTCTTATTTATGACAGAAATCAAGTTTCATCAGAATTTTGCAGAGTTTTTTCACCCAGACACCAGAGTAATGTCACCTAAGAGTAGTGACCTGCATGTAAATCACACTGTCCACAGGCCTATGTAGTGAAAGAAAGTTAAGGGCTGAATAAGAGTCAGAAAAGGTCATAGTTCACACTCAGTTTTAGAATAGGCCTACATTAGATTACAAAGCATGAGTTATGTGGCAGGAGTGACTTGAGGTCTCATCACTGTGTGTGTGCCCGGCTCTGAGAGTGTGAGTCTGAGTGTGCGAGTCTAAGAGTGTGAGTCTGAGAGTGTGAGTCTGAGTGTGCGAGTCTGGCTCTGAGAGTGAGTCTGAGTGTGTGAGTCTGAGTGTGCGAGTCTGAGAGTGTGAGTCTGAGTGTGTGAGTCTGAGTGTGCGAGTCTGGCTCTGAGAGTGTGAGTCTGAGTGTGTGAGTCTGAGTGTGCGAGTCTGAGAGTGTGAGTCTGAGTGTGCGAGTCTGAGAGTGCGAGTCTGAGAGTGCGAGTCTGAGAGTGTGAGTCTGAGAGTGTGAGTCTGAGTGTGCGAGTCTGGCTCTGAGAGTGTGAGTCTGAGTGTGTGAGTCTGAGTGTGCGAGTCTGAGAGTGTGAGTCTGAGTGTGCGAGTCTGAGTGTGTGAGTCTGAGTGTGCGAGTCTGAGAGTGTGAGTCTGAGTGTGCGAGTCTGAGTGTGTGAGTCTGAGTGTGCGAGTCTGAGTGTGTGAGTCTGAGTGTGCGAGTCTGAGAGTGTGAGTCTGAGTGTGCGAGTCTGAGAGTGTGAGTCTGAGTGTGCGCGTCTGGTCTGAGTGTGCGAGTCAGTGTGTGAGAGTGCTGTCTGAGTGTGAGTCTGAGTGTGCGAGTGAGTCTGAGAGTGCGAGTCTGGCTCTGAGAGTGTGAGTCTGAGTGTGTGAGTCTGAGTGTGCGAGTCTGAGAGTGTGAGTCTGAGTGTGCGAGTCTGAGTGTGTGAGTCTGAGTGTGTGAGTCTGAGTCTGTGAGTGTGAGTCTGAGTGTGCGAGTCTGAGAGTGTGAGTCTGAGTGTGCGAGTCTGAGAGTGTGTGAGTCTGAGTGTGCGAGTCTGAGTGTGCGAGTCTGAGTGTGCGAGTCCGAGAGTGTGTGAGTCCGAGAGTGTGTGAGTCCGAGAGTGTGCGAGTCAGAGAGTGTGCGAGTCTGACTGTGTGCGAGTCCGACAGTGGGCACGGCTCTGAGTGTCTGAGTCTGAGAGGGTGCGAGTCCGAGAGTGTGCGAGTCTGAGAGTGTGCGAGTCTGAGTGTGCGAGTCTGAGTGTGCAAGTCTCGGTGTGTGAGTCCGGCTCTGAGTGTGTGAGTCTGAGTGTGCGAGTCTGAGTGTGTGCGAGTCCGACAGTGGGCACGGCTCTGAGTGTCTGAGTCTGAGAGTGTGCGAGTCCGAGAGTGTGCGAGTCTGAGTGTGCGAGTCTGAGTGTGCAAGTCTCGGTGTGTGAGTCCGGCTCTGAGTGTGCGAGTCTGAGTGTGCAAGTCTCGGTGTGTGAGTCTCGGTGTGCGAGTCTCGGTGTGCGAGTCTGAGTGAGTGAGACAGAAATGAGCGATGAGGGTTTAGTTATTTAGAAAAAATAAAATAAAAGATTTACAAATTAACAGCCAGCAAACTGATACATTCAAGTTGTGTACAATATAAATCAGAAAACCCAAGTCTTACTGAGCTCAGTGGTATCGCGGTCATTTCAGTCACAGTCAATTGCGCAGAAGTAAGTTCCTCGTTGTGGCAGATAAGTGTTCTTCTTGTTGATCATCATGTGGTAACCAGAGGAAGTTGCCATTCTCCATTGACAGTCGAGGGTTCCGGGACAGGCTCGCCATCTCCTCTGAGAATCTTCTGAATTGTCACCAAACATACGAAACCTAGCCTGCGTAACAATAATGTACACAGCTAGTTAAAAGTCCATTTCCATTCCCTAATCTTTGTAGTAGTAGTAAAAGTAGCTATAGCTTTGTTTTCTCTCTCAAATTATCAAAAATTGTATCTCCATTGTACAATGTACAATATCAGTAACATACCTGTATGTTTTAAACTCAAAATATCATTGTTGCACATGAAACTGTTTTTAACAGATGCAAAAATAATAAAATGAATTGCTCTTTTAATCTTAACTCATTAACTATGTGACTTGTGATTAATATTTTGATACAATTGAATTAGTAACATATAATCTTTGTTTTAAGCTTTTGTATATTATGACATTGATTTATTTACACTGCCAAAAACGTAATAATACAATAACTCATTAAATTCAGTAAACCTGAGCTGGTTTACCTTACATTACTTATGCATAAAGCATCTACATGTGCATTTAACATCAAAATAAACATTGAATCTCACCAGGAAATAGTGCAAACTTAAGTAAAAGTACAGTTATCAACTTAATTGTTGCTTTAAAATAACGTAAAACTAGCACAAGTACGTTTCATATTGACTTCAAGTAGTAGTTTGCCACTCGCGATTAGCATTAGCATCGCGCTAGCGTCACGTTAGCGTCACATTAGCATCACGTTAGCATCACGTTAGCGTCACGTTAGCATCACGTTAGCATCACGTTAGCGTCACGTTACCTTCACGTTAGCGTCACGTTAGCATCACGTTAGCGTCACGTTAGCGTTACGTTAGCATCACGTTAGCGTCACGTTAGCGTTACATTAGCGTCACGTTAGCATCACGTTAGCGTCACGTCAGCGCCACATTAGCTTATCAAAAGCACATGTTGACTCACCAAGATGAGGGTTTTGCATGAACATGAAACACTGTCACGGCCGCTCTGGTTCACGCAAGGAATCACTTAAAATCACAAACAATTTTCCCAATTAGAATTATAATTAATTATTATAATTATTATTTTGTACAATATTTACTAGTGATGTTACGTCTGTGTCGAGGCATCGAAGAGCGGTTCGAGTAATTAGTAAAAATTCAGGCGAAGCGTGGTTCGGAGCGTGGTTTGATCACGTGACTGATTCAGACGTGATTCGCTGGTTTGGCGTGAACCGCGTGTCATCTGCGAAACGTAATGGAGTCGACCCGCACAGCTTGTGTTTGGTGTTTGGTTTTTATCTGCGAGAGTTTAAATGATGGAACCAGTCACAAAAAGAAAGTTTTCCCCTGTTAGGGAGAACTTTGACTCGATCACTCCCAACAAGGTTTGTCTTATATAGTAATTATACAATTAGGAGGAGGACCCACTGCAGGACTGGAGAAAGCAAAGAAATAAGTTTCCAAATGTTTCACACTGACCTCATGTACCTTTGCACTCCAGCCTCATCTGTGCTTTGTGAGAGGATTTTTTTGCCAAAGCAAGAGAAATCCTCACAAAAAACCGTAACCGCTTGTTTATTTAATTAGAAGCACTACTACAATTAACACAAGTGCAGTCCTATTTCTAATGTGTTTCACTGTGGTCCTATCACTGGTTTTGTACATTTGTTCAATTGATGGCGCTGAGGTGGAAACTAGATTGTAGTACATTTTATTGACCTCTTGATGGCGGTATAGAGTAAATGAATCCTTATGAAGTGTCGGTACATGTGCCGACACAGTTGGCTTAAAGTATCGATGATTCATGGGGCTTCATCTCACCATCACTAATATTTACATCAAAATAATTCAACGTGCACTCACCAACCGTATGTCAGCTTATCAAATTGAACAGTACGTCAACCAGCCTCTCGTGAGTCCAAAGCGTAAAAGAACAAAAACGAACACGAACTTGACATCATACCTGAAGGAGATGGGACTTAATGACCTTCGACAAATGAGAAGGAATTATCCAACGTGACTGACAAACAGGAAGTCACTAAAACAAGTGTGAAGATCACACTTCCTCTTACAAAAATAAAAGTTTTCAAAATAAAATGAGTGCTTTAACATTAGAGAAATAAAACATGTTTTCTCTACTGGGTTACACTAACCCTCTGACCCTAACCATAACCCTCTGACCCTAACCCTGACCCTAACCCTGACCCTAACCCTCTGACCTGACTCTCCTGACCTCGTTCCTCATGAATGTCTCAGTTAAGACAGTAAGTAAACACTGAGGTAAGTACACTCAGGTAAGGTACACTGAGGTAAGTCAGAGCTCCTTCTCAGTTACAGCCTCTTGATGATGGAGCACAGTCCCCGGCAGCATTGGAAAATTCAATTCATTTCAATTCAATTTATTTTTGTAAAGCCCAAAATCACGACAGCAGTCGCCTCTTAGGGCTGAACATGACATTAACATTAATAACAAATCAGGCACCTTCTTGTCAAGACAGTGTTGCTAAGCGCCCCCTCCCTGTTAAACCAGCGGTGTAGGTGAGAAGGGGCGTTACCTTCAACAGCCTCACTTTGGATTGGCTCTTTGGTTGCTATGATACTTGCAGTTGGAATTCCAAATATGGAAGTATCCAAGTATGGCCCCTATACCTGCTCCAGCCTCGACGAGCTTCATTTGACTGAATGCTGTGGGTGACGTCACACTCACTTAGTCCACTTCTTTACACAGTCTATGATATATTCGTTTTGCCAACCTTAGAAACACTATTACAAAACAGGAAGGACCCATGTGTGTTTAATGGTAAAGGGTTAGACTTGTTGTGTTAATGTCTCTCCATTACTTCCTGAAATGTGTAACAGTTAATTGCTTCCTGCCCTAAGCTGGAATGTTTTTGATTTTACACAGCAATACCCAGGAGCCTCAGAGGTGCTACTCAGCCAACAGATGAGTTCTTCATGTGTCAGATGAAAGCAGTAACCGTGAGACCGTAGACCTCAGGCACCAAACCAGTTAAAGGGTGATTACTATCAACCTAAGAGGTGCAGACTGTGGGTGGGGCCAGTGCTGACTGTGGGTGGAGCCAGTGCTGACTGTGGGTGGAGCCAGTGCTGACTGTGGGTGGAGCCAGTGCTGACTGTGGGTGGAGCCAGTGCCTGAGGGAGAAATGGGTTTATGGCACCCGCTTCTTCCCTCAACTGACAAACAAAAGACTGCTGTCACTTCCTTATTTATGATCATGCACATAGTCTTATTAGAGCGTCTCCTGCTCCACACAGATTCCAGATGGAGGGCAGAGGTTTATATAAGATATGCCTTTATTAGATATGCCTTTATTAGTCCCACAGTGGGGAAATTCCAGTATAACTCTATGTATCCACTTGTATGGGTAGAGACTGACTCCACATAGCCTTAGTCCTTTACAATGACAACAGTGGCTCCAGTTACACACTCACTCAAAATCTGATTATTATCAGATTTTTCTTTGTTACCTTTTTAAGATTATTTAAATGGCATGCAGACCACGAAATTCGATGTGAGTACCACAATCAGAAAGAGTTTATATGTCTTTTTAATAGACCTATAACAAAGAAAATGTGATTATAATCAGATATTTAGCGTGCATGCAACTTCAGCCATTTACCTCTTCGGGGCTGAATAATGAAGCCACTTTCTGAAGCCTTAACTTTTTTATATTTAAGATCACAGAGAAAATTAACTTTGAGCCAGTTTTAGTTTCATGTGGATAGGCCTGGTAATTAAAGGAGGTATGAACCATGAACCAGGTCAACACATCTGAAATCTGACACAGCAAACTACCAAATTCTGACCTGTTCTGAAGGTTCTCCACATTTTTCTGTAGGTAATCTAGAATGTGATGTCACATGAACACAAGCTATTTATATCAACTAGTTGGTGAGGTTTACAAGCACACAAAAACACTATTCTTAGCATTCTACTGCTGTTTACATGTCATAGTAATAATAACTCCAGAGATCTGCTAATAATCTGATTGTGCTTATAGCCATAGCCACTGTAACTACCAGTGCCGACTGACCTGATTTCACTCTAAACAGTGAGACTGTGTGAGGGGCTTCATGGAGGTCATTAATAAGAGCCTGTGCTGGGCCTGACAGCTGCTGACTGGAATGTGAGCCACAGCAGACAGCTACAGGCAGGTCTCTATTAGCGGCTAGCCTCAGCTGCCAAACAGACGTAATCAGAGACAGAAACACTGCTCACTACACCATCCCCTTCCCTGGGCTTATATATGCTCTCAACATACCTTGGCCATTTCAATGTGTTTCAATGTATCTGCCTCTGAAGTGTGCACTGATCTTTTGAATTACATAATGATTATATGATTCATTTCAATTCATCTTTCTGCTTCTTTTTGAGTCTCAAAAGCCTCTTATACTGTGTCAAACCCTTATGATTAAGAGTCACAGTTCTAATGAATATGATGAAATGAGTTCTCCACTAGGCTTAGAAATAGTACCCATATACCAAGACACTAATCAATACTAAATCTATATCATCAAACACATGCTTCATGCTAATTTTAGCAAGTATTGACAATGGAAATAATCACAAACATAAGACACATTTGGACCTTTGCTGAACATTTTTAAATGTTTTTTTGTCTTGTGTCAGAGGTAGATGTTTAGTGTTGAAAAGAGTGTTATTATTATTAGGCCTGAACCTGGCACAATGTCCCAGAGCCCGGAGAATGGCAAAAATCAAGTAGTAAACATGCCCCGACATGCCAGCGACAGGTATCAAAAATTAAAACTTGATGAGCTCTGATAACCGAAGACCCTGAGAAAATAATGAAAGACGACTCTGTAGCACCCCTTCAAACTTTTTCATGGGGCCAATGGGAGCCCAACCTGGAAAAAAGTCAACCTAAAAATTTGAAACTCACACCAAAAAATACAACATGTCAGGACATGACAAAAATGATATTATTGTCCCACCCTAAAATGTACATGAAGTCGGCCATATTGGATCAAACCCGGGAATCACAAAAGCGCATACCCTCATATTCAGGACATCTCCTCGCACAGTTTTCATCACAAACACTTCAAATTAGTCCAAAATCCACTAAACTCATGTGCAATTAAAGATTATCAGTTAACTTTTGAGAGAGTCAACCTCAGAGTCAACCAGAGTCAACCTCTCCTGAAACCACACTGCTCTTCACCATCATACACTCCCCTCTACTACCCTATTAATCAACACTCTCCCATACACCTGCCTACAACACTCAACAGACTAATACCCCTATAACTACTACATTCATACTTATCACCCTTACCCTTGTACAGTGGAACCACACACGCACTCGTCCAGTCAAGTGGCACCTGCCCACTTATAAAACACACATTCAACAATCTCACACACCACTCAATCACACTCGCTCCACCACACTTCAAACATTCCACAGTACACCCATCCACACCTGCAGCCTTTCCTGCTTTCAACTTTCCCACAGCTTGCTCAACTTCCTCTCTCCTAATCAACGCTTCATTCAACTCTTCCAATACATTCAATCTGTTTTTTCCCTTCCATCCGTCACAATCACAGTATCCCAATCTTCCTCCACATTCAACAGCCTCTCAAAATACTCCGCCCACCTCTTCCTTACTGCATTCCCCTCATTCAGCATCCTTCCATCCTCTGTTGTCACTTTCTCCTCCCTCCCAGACAGAAAATAAATAAATATATAAATTAATTAATTAATTTAATTAAAAAAAAAAAAATAAAAAAATATATATATATATATATATATATATATATATATATATATATATATATATATATATATATAGACCCAAGCGTATCATGAGGGTCTGTTGGGAATGTCTGGTGGAACCCTCTGTCAGCAGGGTCTTCAACTCATGCCTCTGCGAGAGCTTCTCCCCATATCCCGGGTCGAGTGGGCCATGTTCTCCACCTCTATTTGTCGATATGGCTGCTCGTAGCTGTGGTCGCAAGGTCTCTGGTGCCTGTCGCGGTGGCAATCCCAGAACTCAGTGGTGGGTGTCGGAAGTAAGGGATGCCGTCAGGCTGAAGAAGGAGTCCTATCAGGCCCTGCTGGCTTGTGGGACTCCTGAAGCAGCCGACAGGTACCGTAAGGCCAAGCGTGTCGCAGCCCGTGCAGTCGCAGATGCAAAAACTCTGGGCTGGGAGGAGTTTAGGGAGACCATGGAGAAGGACTATCGATTGGCCTCAAAGAAATTCTGGCAAACCGTCCGATGCCTCAACAGGGGGAAGCAGTGCTACACCAACACTGTTTACAGTGCGGGTGGAGAGCTGCTGACCTCGACTGGGGATGTTGTCGGGCCATGGAAGGAATACTTTGAGGATCTCCTCAATCCCACTGTCACGTCTTCCGAGGAGGAAGCAGAGTTTGAGGACTCAGAGGCGGACTCATCTATTACCCTAGCTGAAGTCACCGAGGTGGTTGGAAAGCTCCTCGGTGGCAAGGCTCTGGGGTGGATGAGATCCCTCCTGAGTATCTTAAATCTCTGGATGTTGTGGGGCTGTCTTGGCTGACACGTCTCTACAACATCGCGTGGTGTTCAGGGATAGTGCTTCTGGACTGGCAGACCGGGGTGGTGGTCCCTCTGTTTAAGAAGGGGGACCGGAGGGTGTGTTCCAACTATAGGGGAATCACACTCCTCAGCCTTCCTGATGAGGTCTATCCAGGGTACTGGAGAGGTGAATCCGACTGATAGGTGAACCTCGGATCCAGGAGGAGCAATGTGGTTTTTGTCCCGGTCGCGGAACACTGGACCGGCTCTATAATAATAATAATAATGCATTTTGTTTATAAGCGCCTTTCATAATACCCAAGGACACTGAACAAGATAAAATTACATATACATATAAAACAATAAAACATAACAAGAGCTGATTGATAAAAGTGTGTGATTGATTATGAAAGGTCGGACAGTCTGAACAGGTGAGTCTTGAGTCTGCATTTGAAGAGTGGAAGAGAGTCCAAGTTGCGGAGATCAGGAGGGAGAGAATTCCCAAGCTGGAGGCAGAGTGGCTGAAAGCCCTGTTCCTCATGGACACAAGTCGGGCAGAGGGGACAATGAGCTGGAGAGAGGAGGAGGAGCGGAGAGTGCGGGCAGGAGCAGCAGTGTGGAGGAGGTCAGATATGTATGAAGGGGCTAGGTTGTGTATGGCTTTGAAGGTGGTCATTCGTATTTTGAAGTTAATTCTCTGTTTTATGGGGAGCCAGTGGAGTTGTTGTAGGATGGGGGTGATGTGGTGGATAGTGGGGGTTCGTGTTAAGACCCGGGCTGCAGAGTTCTGAAGGAGCTGCAGTTTCTGGAGGGATTTATTAGGGAGACCAAAGAGAAGAGAGTTACAGTAATCAATGCGGGAAGTTACAAGGCTGTGGACTAGAATGGCAGTGGTGTGAGGAGTGAGGGAGGGGCGAAGACGAGAGATATTGCGTTAGTGGAAATATGCAGACCGGGTGACATTATTGATGTGTGAGTGAAAGGAAAGTGTACTGTCAAGGATGACACCCAGACTTTTGACCTGAGAGGAAGGATGGACAGTTGAGTTGTTGATGTTGATTGAAAAGCTGTTAGATTTGGAGAGTGTGGATGGGGTACCTACTAGGAGGACTTCTGTTTTGAAACTGTTTAACATGAGAAAGTTAGTGGAGAACCATGAGTTGATTTCCTGTAGGCAGAGGATAAGGGAGGATGGTGGGAATGATGACGAGGGCCTGGAGGAAAGGTAGAGCTGGGTGTCATCCACGTAACAATGAAACTGAATGTTGTGCTTACGGAAGATGAAACCAAGAAGAAAGGATATAGATGATAAAAAGGAGGGGCCCCAGGACAGAGCCCTGGGGGACCCCAGCGGATAGAGGGAAGGTGTTGGATGTGTGTGATTTTAAATCAATGTACTGTGTACGGTTGGTGAGGTATGAGATGAACCAAGTGAGTGGGATGTCAGTGATACCGATAGAGGATAGTCTATGGAAGAGAAGGTCTTTCTTATTCTGTAAAGCACTTTGAATTACCTTGTGTACGAATTGTGCTATACAAATAAACTTGCCTTGCCTGTGGGAGATGGTGTCGAAGGCTGCAGTTAGATCGAGGAGGATGAGGATGGAGAGTAAACCGGTATCAGCTGCCATGAGAAGGTCATTACTAATTTTTATGAGTGCAGTTTCTGTGCTGTGGAGGGTCGGGAGCCTGATTGAAACTGTTCATAGAGATTGTTATTACTGAGGTGGGCATGTAGTTGAGAGGCAACATTTTTTTCAAGGATTTTGCAGATGAAAGGTAATTTTGAGATGGGACGGAGGTTGTTGAAATCATTGGGGTCTAAAGCAGTTTTTTTAAGAATTGGAGTGACTGTGGTGGTTTTGAGTGATGAGGGAACCTTTCCAGAGGTGAGAGAGGAGTGAATAATGTTGGTGATGAGGGGAGCGAGTACAGGGAGGCAGGTTTTGACAAGGGCTGTAGGGAGAGGGTCTGGGGGACAAGTGGAGGGTCTGGATTTTTTAATGAGTTCTGTAATGTCCATGACTGACGGGAGGGTAAAGCTGGAGAATGTGGTGCCTGGGTATGATGGAGGGGCACGGATGTCTACTCCAGAAACTGCAGCTCCACATGATGTAAGATGTTGGTGGATAGTTGATGATCTTAGATGTGAAGAATGGCATGAGCGAATTACAGAAGTCGGTGGATTGCAGGTGGTAGAGGAGTGAGTCAGGGGGTTTATTGATGCTGCTGACAAGGGAGAAGAGAGTCCTGGAGTTATGTTGGTTTGACTGAATTAGACCAGAGTAGTAGTTAGATTTGGCAGAAGAAAGGGTGTCCTTGTATAATATGGTATGGTTATTGTACATTTCTTTGTGAATAGTGAGTCCAGTTTTATTGTAAAGTCGTTCTAGTTGTCGTCCTGTTGCTTTAAGTTGTCTGTGTGTGGGGTGAACCAGGGTGCAGAGCGGGAGAAAGAAACGGATCTGGTTTTCAGGGGAGCATGGGTGTTCAGGAGGGTATGGAGGTTATTGTTGTAGTGGGAGACTAAGTCTCCTGTAGATGTAATAGTGATTGTACTGGGGAAATTGTTAATGTCAGATGAGAAAGTGTCAGTGTTAATGTCCTTGATGTTATGAAATGAGATGCAGTGGGGGAGGGTGACTTTGGAGAGTGAAACGTTAATATTGAAGGTGATTAACATATGGTCAGTGAATGGCATTGTATGTGAAGTGCTGTCCAAAGGGGTGACACCAGAGCAGCAAACCAGGTCCAAAATATGTCTTTTACTGTGGGTTGGAAAATGAATATATTGCTGTAAACCAAAACTATCAAGGCAAGATGAAAAATCTTTGGTAAGTGCTTTGTTACTATTGTCCATATGTATATTAAAGTCACCCATGATAATTGTATTTGAAGACAGAGAAGAAAGATGAGTGAGAAGCTGAGAAAAGTCGTTATTATGTTTTGGAGGGCGGTAGACAGTGGCGATAATAGTGGATATGCGTCCAGGAAGTAATGAGGCGGAGCACTCGAATGAGGAGAAGGCAGGAGCAGACACCGGCTGGACCTTCCAAGTCTCGCGGTGAAGCATCGCAAGACCTCCACCCTGGCCAGCGGTGCGGGGTTGACAGGTGTAAACAAACCCCGGCGGCATTGAGTCGTTGAGGGGACCAAAGTCATTGAGCCGTTGCCACGTTTCCGTGAGGCAAACAAATTCCAACTGTCGGTCAATGATGAGGTCCTGGATCAGCGGGCCCTTGGTGTTGAGCGAGCGGGTGTTCAGAAGACCGACACGGACAGTGGAGGAGCTGTGCTTAGCCGAGGAGTGAGTCAACCTAGCTAGGCTGGCTAACACACTGTGGTCAACTTTCCGACCGCAGCTATGAGAGGGACATCGTGTTGTGGACCAGATGGATTTTATTGAGTGTGAGTCGTTGAATTGGTACTTGTAGCGAGATCCACGGTGGATATACCTCCAGCGGGGCTGGTAGGCTATGTCTGTGGGTAGGTTTAGCCCAGGTGGGGGCTGTGGAGCGGTGACGTGATGCCGAAGTTTTAAAAGTTCATCATCAGAATACTGGAGAAGTGCCTTTGTTGTACCTGCACCAGGGACACTAGGAGCCAGCTGACAACGATCCAACGGACTATTTTATTAATCCACATAGTTCCCAGATGAGTGAGTCGGAGGGACAGTAGCCAGATGTGGTTGAGAGGCGAGTCCCAGGTAAGCCAGAAGCCCAAAATCACTCACATATGCGGCAGACAGCAGAAGGCTCACGTAGATGTAGGACAGATAGCAGATAGTCCTATATTCACAGATCAATCACAATCTGACTAAGTACAACATGTTTACTTTGCCCAGCGAGCAGCGGCAGCAAAAACGCGCCAGCGTTCACTCAACCGGAACCGGATGTTTCTATCAACATATACTCTCCATGGGGTGCTGGAGGCTCATGGGAGTTTGCCACAGTCCACATGTGTTTTGTGGACCTGGAAAGGCATTCGACAGTGTCCCTCGTAGTGTCCTTTGGAGGGTGCTCCGGGAGTATGTGGTCCGGGGCCCTTTGCTAAGGACTGTTCGGTCCCTGTATGACCGGAGCAGGAACTGTGTTTGCATTGCCGGCAGTAAGTCAGACCTGTTCCCGGTGCATGTTGGACTCCACCAGGGCTGCCCTTTGTCACCGGTTCTGTTCATTATATTTATGGACAGAGTCTCTAGGCGTATGGCCATGGTTCTCAACAGGAAAAAGGTGGTTTGCCCTCTTCGGGTGGGTGGAGAGTCCTTGCCTCAAGTGGAGGAGTTCAAGTATCTTGGGGTCTTGTTCACGAGTGAGGGAAGGATGGAATGTGAGATTGACAGGGGGATCGGTGCACCGTCTGCAATGATGCGGTCGCTGTATGGGACCGTTGTGGTAAAGAAGGAGCTGAGTCAAAAGGCAAAGCTCTCGATTTACCTCAGTCTACATTCCTACCCTCACCTATGGTCATGACTCTGGGTCATGACCGAGAGGACAAGATCGCGGATGCAAGCGGTCGAAACGAGTTTCCTCCGCAGAGTGGCTGGGCGCTCCCTTAGAGATAAGGTGAGGTGCTCAGTCACACGGGAGGAGCTTGGAGTAGAGCTGCTGCTCCTCAACGTTGAAAGGAGTCAGTTGAGGTGGCTTGGGCATGTATTCCAGATGCCCCCTGGATGCCTCCCTAGGAAGGTGTTCAAGGCATGTCCTACCGGGAGTAGGCCCCGGGGAAGACCCAGGACACGCTGGAGGGACTATGTCTCTCGACTGGCTTGGGAACGCCTTGGGATCCTCTGGAAGAGCTGGAGGAAGTGTGCGTGGAGAGGGAAGTCTGGGCCTCCCTGCTAAAACTGCTGCCTCCGCGACCCAGCCCCGGATAAAGCAGAAGAAAATGTGTATATATATATATATATATATATATTATATATATATATATATATATATATATGACTGGTTAGCTCAACTGGTAAGTCTTATGACTTTCACATGGGGGACCCGGGTTCGAATCCCCCCCCAAGGGGCGCAATGAGCAATTACCAACAACCAGTGTGGGTCCTTGGGCAAGACCCTTCAAGCTACCGCCTACCTCATACAATGATGAGTGCGAATGAAACTTACGAGACGCCGGCTCAGACGTCGCCCGGCCAAACAAGGTCTGCGTCAGGTGTTGGGGAACCAGAGCATCTTGACGATAAGTGGGCTACTGGAACAAGGCGGAGATGGGCGAGATGCGATAACAAGGCTCTGTTGGAATGCTACTACTCCAGTGACCCTAGTCAGAGGGGTTACATGAACAGGATGTGGGAAAAATGGATACTTCGAAACCCGCAGTCCAAGCTTACGGCTAAGCAACTAGTAGCTCAGTGTTGTGTTCCAACATCCGCAAACGGCAACTGCTATCACAACTTGAGATTGACGAGGTACAACACAAAATATGCTACGGCAAGGGGGAGCCAGGACGCCAGGTCAGAGGGGAGTTAACATCAACTCCCCATCTGGAGATTGGGTACGAAGCCCCAATAAGTATTACGCTGAGCGAGGCAGCGACTGACCTGAAAGATAAGATCATGGCCCGAATGAACACAAGGCAACCCGACACCGCCTGCAGAGACTAAGTGAAGTACCATCTGAAAGTCTCCTAGAAGATGTGAATGCAGCATTGAGAGCGATCCCTACCTCAACCATCACAGAAACCAATGAGCTGATATACACTTCAGCAGCAGTGTGATCTAGAGATGCTTGGATATAAGAGCAACCATGGGAGCCATGAGAAAACAATACCCACCATGGAAACGACGGTTAGAGGCTAAAATCAAGGCAGTGCGGAGAGAAGTGAGCCAACTGTCAGAGGCCCAGAGAGGTGCAATGAAAAAAAACAAGTACCCAGGAGGTACAGCCAGATGCCCATACCTGAAGCACTGGAAACTGCCAAACAAAGGCTCCAAGCCTTGGCCAGCCGCCTAAAGAGGTACACACGAGATAATGAATCCAGACGAATAAACCGTCTGTTCGCAACACAACCGGCGAAAGTGTACGCTCAGTGGCAGGGTAATAACACCAGAGCAGACCCACCAAGGCTGGAAACCGAACAGTACTGGAAAGGTATATGGGAGAAGGAGGCATCACATAACAGCGATGCACAATGGCTGGTGGCTCTCAGAGAAGACCACAGCAACCTCCCTGAACAGAATCCAGTCACCATCACAGTGGCAGACATCCAGGAAAGAGTCTCAGGTATGAAGAACTGGACCGCACCAGGCCCTGACATGATCCACGCTTACTGGCTGAAGAAGCTCACTGCTCTCCATGAGCGCCTGGCAGCACAAATGAACCAGCTGCTAATGGATGGGACTCACCCTGAATGGCTGACCGAGGGGGCGCACGATCCTGATCCAGAAGGATCCCTCAAAGGGTACAGTCCCATCCAACTATCGCCCAATAACCTGTCTCTCCACAACATGGAAGCTCATGTCAGGCATCGTCGCGGGCTAAGATAAGTGGGCACATGGACCAATACATGAGCACAGCACAGAAGGGCATCGGCAAAGACACCAGGGGAGCCAAACACCAGCTCCTGGTAGACCGAACAGTCTCCCGAGACTGCAGAACCCGTAAGACCAACCTGTGCACTGCCTGGATTGATTACAAGAAAGCCTACGACTCAATGCCACACACATGGATCACTGAATGCCTGGAGCTGTACAACATCAACAGGACTCTAAGAGCCTTCATTGCAAACTCGATGAGGTTGTGGAAAACCACCCTTGAGGCCAATGGCAAGCTACTTGCACAAGTGACCATCAAATGTGGCATATACCAAGGAGATGCACTGTCCCCACTACTGTTCTGCATAGGTCTGAACCCCCTCAGCCCAAATCATCAGCAACACTGGCTATGGATACCGACTCAGGAATGGGGCCACCGTCAGTCACCTCCTGTACATGGATGACATCAAGCTGTATGCTAAGAATGAGCGAGACATCGACTCACTGATCCACACCACTAGGATCTACAGCACAGACATTGGAATGTCATTCGGGCTAGAGAAGTGTAGCCGGATGGTGACAAAGAGAGGGAAGGTAGTCCACACCAGAAGGGGTCTCACTCCCAGAAGGGACAATAGCAGACATTGAGGACAGTTACAAGTACCTTGGTATCCCACAAGCAAATGGCAACCTTGAAGAGGAAACAAGGAAAGCAGCCACGGCCAAATACCTCAGACGAGTAAGGCAAGTCCTAAGGAGTCAGCTCAATGGCAAGAATAAGACCCAGGCAATAAACAGCTACGCCCTGCCAGTAATCAGATACCCATCAGGAATCATAAGCTGGCCAAAGGAGGAGATACAGACCACAGATGTTAAGACACGAAAGCTCCTGACCATGCATGGCGGGTTCCACCCCAAATCCAGCACCCTGAGATTGTACGCGAGCCGTAAGGAAGGAGGCCGAGGACTAGTGAGTGTGAGAGCCACAGTCCAGGATGAAACATCCAAGATCCACAAGTACATCCAGGACAAGGCCCCAACAGATGACGTGCTCAGCGAATGTCTCAGACAGTGGAGTGCAGAGGAAGAGGAGCTGGAGGAACCATCATGGAAGGACAGCCCCTGCATGGGATGTACCCGGAACATAACTGAAGTGGCTGATATCAAGAAATCCTATCAATGGCTTGAGAAAGCTGGACCTGAAGGACAGCACAGAGGCACTCATCCTGGCTGCACAGGAGCAGGCCTTGAGCACAAGAGCAATAGAGGCCCAGATCTACCACACCAGACAAGACCCACGGTGTAGGCTGTGCAAAGAGGCTCCTGAGACAATCCAGCACATAACTGCAGGGTGTAAGATGCTGGCAGGGAAAGCATACATGGAGCGGCATAACCAAGTGGCGGGCATAGTGTACAGAAACATCTGTGCAGAGTACGGACTGGAAACCCCAGGTCAAGGTGGGAAAACCCTCCAAAGGTAGTGGAGAATGATCGAGCCAAGATCCTGTGGGACTTCCAGATACAGATGACACTGACAGAATGGTGATGGCGAACCAACCGGACATAGTGGTGGTGGATAAACAACAGCGCAAAGCCGTTGTGGTGGACATTTGCAGTACCAAGCGATGGGAACATCAGGAAAAAGGAGCATGAGAAACTAGAGAAATACCAGGGGCTCAAAGAAGAGCTGGAGAAAGCCTGGAAGGTGAAGGCCTCAGTGGTGCCCGTGGTCATCGGAGCACTAGGGGCAGTGACCCCCAAACTGGAGGAGTGGCTACAGCAGATCCCAGGAAAAACATCAGACATCTCAGTCCAGAAAAGTGCAGTACTAGGAACAGCAAAGATACTGCGCAGAACCCTCAAGCTCCCAGGCCTCTGGTAGAGGTCCCGAGCGTGGAAAAAAAAGAGGGATAAAGACCACCCGCGGAGGGTGAGGAGGAGATTTATATACATACATATATATACATACATATATATATATATATATATATATATATATATATATATATATATATATATATATATATATATATATATATTTGTGTGTGTGTGTGTGTGTGTGTGTGTGACTTTTTGTCCAATTGACAGATTTTACTTTTTGGTTTTTCTTTTTGGATGTTTCTATTGCACTGAAGATCACTGAGCAGGCTTGTATCTCCACAAACCTGACTCTTACTTGGCTTGGAGCAAGGCCTCCTCCTGCTTGTTTCCATGGAAATGTTGTTACTTTGGCTAGAATATCCCACAGTGTATCATCAAACTCATCTAAATTCCGAAGATTTTTTTTTTTGTTTGTTTTTTTTTGTTTGGGTTTTTTTTGGCAAGAATGCTCCCCACTCATACTTTTGCTTATACAAATTATACAAATCCTCCCACTCAAAGGGGTTCACTCAGTGCCATAGTTTAAGTGTGGTTTCTTATCACTTTGTTCATAATGACTTCTTAAGAGCAGTCCTCAGCCGCTGCCTGTAATTACCTGAGTCTGGAGTGGTATGTGAGAGTTGACCTTGCTGTTTATTACACTCACTGTATCACTCACAGCTTCATTTAAGTGAAAGACTTGGGTTGTGTTTCTCGTGCTGTTTCTACTTCTGTGTTTGCCTGTTTCACCTGGAGCCATGCCCACACACTCAGCACTGGTGTGAGTGCACTGTGTAACCTTTCTAGAAAAGTATTTACCATTTACTTGCCTTGGCTGTAAGACATGAAGACAAGCAAGTGATGCCACCAGGCCAAATTGTATCTCAGATCTGTGGAGGGATGTGCCTGCCCATAGTAACAATGCCTGTCTTTCAAGTTAAATGTAGTACTGTGGAACAAGCCAAACTAAATGATACAAGCTCATTGGAGATAATCAGAATAAAAGGCACTGTTATTTACCAAAAGTGTGTTAACTTATAACAGTAGTGTTTTAACACAAATACAACATAAGGAAGTATTTTGTAACCCAGCTATTAAAATTTATTATTATTAATTACTTAAATACATTAATATATATATATATATATATATAATATATATATTATATATATATATATATATAGATATATATATATATATATATATATATATAATCTATATATATATTATATATATATATATAAATTATTTAGTATTTATATTCTCCGTGCAATAATAATTCACAGCAATGACCACCTGTTACCATAGTAACCGCTAACTCTCGCGATACTGCGTAGTTTCCCCATGTGGAAGCGCAAGAATAAACAGGGCAGACGTGCGCCGGTGGGGAGATGGGTGGTAGGCTAGCGCGGGGACGGCTGCAGGTAAAACCATAACCCCTAAACATTTCAGTTCTTGTTTCATAAACCTTATGTCTGAGTTTGTGCCCCTCAACTTGCAGATGCCTCCGATTGTGAATCCTTCATTTGTACAACCGTGAGCCTTGTTAATCAAAGGAAACTGGTGAGTGTTGTTTGCTAACCAGTGCTAATGCTAAGCGGCGCTAGCCGGCGCTAATGCTAACGGCAGCTAATGCTAATGGCCGCCAATGTAAATGCTCAGGTTGCATTGTATTTTGTTTAGTGTTTGGCACACACTGCCATTTTAACAGTGGATGCCAGTGATATGTATTAAATGCTAAATATTACAGGTTAACTAGCAATTGAATTGAAATGATGTACATCTAGATTTGAATTTATTTAATTATTGCAATAATGTTAGAACATGAAGTACTGAACCTGAATGTCCTACACAGGCCAGGTTCCTCCGTTCCTTTTCCTCTCTCCTCCTTGTCCACGTGCCTGGACTGGATCACGCAGGACAGCAAGGCCCTGCGCACTCACTTTCAAAAGGGTACTACCACCAACGAACTGAAACAGCTAATGTGGTAGGACACTCTTTAACCAACACCAGCCGCTAATCCAGCACAGTCATACACATCTACCACCAAAACCTTCTTTATCTTTTAATTTACCTGCTGCTAAACCTGGACCTCCGTGCACTACGGATTATTACAGCTGGACTGTTGGAACTGTGGACTCTCTTTGCTTTATTTTGAGAGTCTATCGAACTGTACGGTACATTTGTAAATATTGTAAATAATAACCTGGGTTTTGCACTTTAATCACAATACACGGTATATGAGCACTACATCCTGCTGTTGTCATCATTGAGTACGGTCTCTTTTTCCTCCATGAGCCGACACCAGAACTTCTAAGCCCAAAAAATATTATTTTCTGCTAACACACGTGTTACAATTTCTCTTTCTGAGTGGGCCTAACATCAGATCTAAATCAGGTCTACAAAACTAAACCAGGTTTGTAACATTACAAGCCATGCAGACCTATAACTATCTATGATGTTCTGCTTCTTGTTTTTACTTTTCAAAAGACGAGAAAAGGGTCAAGAAATTTAACTCCAAAAATACTCTTAAAACATAAAACTGCAGATTTTTGACTCAACTATGATTATCTTCTGACCTCTGTCCTCTGACCTTGTCCTCAAATGGCCAAAGTTTCCTTTAACCCTAATCTATCAACCAACTGCTGCGTGTGATTAATGCAGCGCCACAAATAACATGCTTGATGAATGTAAGGTGAGGTGCAGAGATGTGGCCTACAGTGAATGTGCAGAGCCAGCCTCTTTTTGTGGCCGGTGCCATCTGCCTCCCTGTGGGACCTGCTTCTCTACAGCGCCCCCTACATGCATGCATTAATAACTAACCTCTCACAGTGGCAACACAGATGCTACAGAAGTCTGCTGATGAAGGAACAGAGATGGAGGCTTATGTGACAGAGACTGCAAGTGATGTGAGAATGTCTAAGCAGTAACATAATATAAAGTGTTTATGTCTGAAGCTCCTGACTGCGATGCTACAGGGATTAGCACGTTGCTGAAGGCTGCTAATGGTTGGTTCTGGGCAGGGGTCCTAATTCAGACAGACAGCTCCAGGTGCTGTAGAAGGA
>JAIEZT010000246.1:42500-67376 GCA_019594935.1 Periophthalmus modestus
ACTGACTCCTGCTGGTCCAGAGTCAGGACTAAACCTGGAGAATCAGAGTTTCACTTTTATGCAGCTAAAACCTGGAACAGTCCTGAAGATGTGAGACAGACTCCACTTTGACAATGTTTAAATCCAGGCTCAAATGGTTCTGTTTAGCTGCTTGTGACTGAAGGGTTTATATTCTGCCTCTTTGCTTTTAATGTTCATTTTATGATGATTATTTATGTTTTGGTTTGTTGTATTGCGATTTTAATGTCTTTTTTATTCTGTAAAGCTCTTTGAAGCAGAAAGCACTTTGCTTTGTGTACAAATTCTGCTATACAAATAACTTGCCTTACCTTTAAGAAGGGGGACTAGAGAATACGACAAATTCAGGAGGAGCGGCGTGGTTTTCATGCTGGTCGTGGAACACTGGACCAGCTCTACACTCTCCATCGGGTCCTCGAGGCTCATGGGAGGATGCTCAACCAGTCTACATGTGTTTTGTGGATCTGGAGTCCTTCGGGGGGCGCTCCGTGAGTACTTCACTGTTGGGCTCTGTATGGCTGAACCAGGAGCTGTGTTCACTTTGTAGTAAGTCAGACCTATTCAGTTCACGTTGGACTCCGCCGGGGCTGCCCTTTGTCACCGATTCTGTTCATTGTTTTTATGGACAGAATTAACTTGAATGTTTTAACTTGGTCATGAGATGCCATCACAAAAACAGTCAAATGCCTATTTGTCATGACCAAAATGGAGCAGAACTAAACTGACTTGACTGACATAATTATCTATTTGTTCGGGCATTAAAACCACATAGAGCAAAGTTTCTATCACACGTCGTCTAAATCCCACTACAGTCTTGAACATTTGCACAGCCTTACTGAATCTGTAACCTCAATTTGTGTAATCCAGCACCAGGCCTGGACGGGCCGGTGCAGTGGCTTTGAGGAGCCGTTTGCAGAGAAGTCTAGGATCAGATTAGAACAGATTAGAATTAGGAGCTGGGGTCTGGGAGGGTGGATACAAGGATTTGGAGCGCTTCACGACACAGCCCATCACTGATAAGTTGTGCTGAGCCTGTAGTAAGAGGATTGGCCAGACTAATCCAAATCAAAGACATACCATGTGAATTACATCCCAAACAGGTTCGCTTACACAGATTAGGAAGTGCATGTAAATCCTGTCACAGTGGCTTCAGTGCTGGAGATGAGCCACCACACAAAAGAGTGCGCTGCTTGGAGCCAGATCCATTTGTTAGAAGATTACTGAGCACGGCACCCTAATTATGCTCGAGTCTTAAACATGCAGACACTAGAACATGTTTCAATGCTTCTTTACATTGACTTAGCTGGCTAGGGCATCTGATTTTCAAACAGTCAAAGTATGCATTAAGAGAACTGGTTCCTAGTGCTCACAAAGCTCTCCATGGATCTGTTGAAATAACTGGATGGGATATTGCTGATTAGAGCCATCTCGAGTTGGATTAGTGTCCACTCATTGGTACAATGAAAAAAAAAACCTCTTGATATGAAAGGATTTTTATCATAGAGCGAAATCTAATCACACACTGCTGATGTTCGGTTGACAGGGACTGACGGGGACTGACAGGGACTGACAGGGAGTGACAGGGACTGACGGGGACTGACGGGGACTGACGGGGACTGACAGAGAGACTGACAAGGACTGACAAGGACTGACGGGGACTGACGGGGACTGACAGGGGCCAGACGGACTGACGGGGACTGACGGGGACTTGACACGGACTGACACGGACAGACGGGGGACACTGACAGGGTTGTGACAGGGAGTGGGGGGGAGTGACGGGGAGTGACGGGGAGTTGGACTGACAAGGACTGACAAGGACTGACAAGGACTGACGGGGACTGAAGGATTTGGGGACTGACGGGGACTGACAGGGCTTCAGACGGACTGAGCGGGGACTGACGGGGACTGACACGGACTGACACGGACTGACACGGACAGACGGGGACTGACAGGGACTGACAGGGAGTGACGGGGACTGACAAGGAGGACTGACGGGGACTGACGGGGACTGACGGGGACTGACAGGGCCAGACGGGGACTGACGGGGACTGACGGGGACTGACGGGGACTGACGGGGACTGACAGGGACTGACAAGGACTGACAGGGATTGACAGGGCCAGACAGGGACTGACGAGGACTGACGAGGACTGACAGGGACTGACAGGGACTGACACGGACTGACGGGGAGTGACGGGGACTGACAGGGCCAGACAGGGCCAGACAGGGACTGACAAGGACTGACGGGGACTGACAGGGATTGACAGGGCCAGACAGGGCCAGACAGGGACTGACAGGGACTGACGGGGACTGACAGGGACCTACAGGGACTGACGGGGACTGACGGGGGCCAGACAGGGACTGACGGGGCCTGACGGGGACTGACAGGGCCTGACAGGGACTGACAGGGACTGACGGACTGACAGGGTGACAGGGCCTGACGAGGACTGACGAGGACTGACGAGGACTGACAGGGACTGACGAGGACTGACGGGACTGACACGGACTGACAGGGCCAGACAGGGACCTACAGGGACTGACAAGGACTGACGAGGACTGACAGGGCCAGACAGGGACAGGGCCAGACAGGGCCAGACAAGGACTGACGGGGACTGACAGGGACTGACAGGGACTGACGGGGACTGACAGGGCCAGACAGGGACCTACAGGGATTGACAGGGCCAGACAGGGACTGACAAGGACTGACGGGGACTGACAGGGACTGACGGGGACTGACGGGGACTGACGGGGACTGACAGGGACTGACAAGGACTGACAGGGACCTACGAGGGACTGACAGGGCCAGACAGGGACTGACGAGGACTGACAGGGACTGACGAGGACTGACGGGGACTGACGGGGACTGACGGGGACTGACGGGGAGGGACTGACGGGGACTGACGGGGACTGACGGGGACTGACGGGGACTGACAAGGACTGACGGGGACTGACAGGGACTGGCGGAGTGACAGGGCACTTACAAGGTTCACAAAGGTCAAATTTTGTGGCTATTTTTATCCATTTTCAGATCATAAATTTTTTCTCAGCTCAAAACCTGTCTTATTATCTTAAAAATGAGTTTTTAATCGTTAGCTTCAGCTTTGCTCTGTCGCCGCTCTAGCTAAGCTCAAGCACTGATTGGTTAGAGCAGTCACATGGTACGACATGAACAAGCCTGTGAGCGATGTGAATGAGCCCGACTGTCATGAACGAGCCACAGGTTTAGAACATGCTTCAGAAGTGCTCTGGGACCATAAACATTAGCATTTATGATTTGTATTTTATTTATTATTCTCTTGTCTCCTTCACGATCGCTCTGCTTGCTCTCGTCATGCAAAGTCTCATGGGTAGCTCAACTGCATATGGTCCATGGGTAGGACTGGATGCACCTAGCTGCTAAAGGCTAAACTCGCAACATGCGCCATTGAGCACGGCCCATCGAAGTCAATGTTTAGACCCCAGGGCTTGAACCTCTCTCTTCCTAAAGAGTGACTCACAGGCTCTTTCTTTTTCTGATTAGATGATGACTGATTTTTGTCACAAAATTCTGCATTAACAATACTAATTTATTAGGAAATAGTTTGGTACTTCATCTTTAATTTCGTGCAGACTGATCCTAACCCTAACCGTGGCGACCTTACCTGTCATTGTCCTATTACAGGTGATGGAGTTAAACCCGTCACTGTTTCTCTATTAAAACGTGGGTTGTCCATCACTGTCTATTAGAGGAGAACAGCCCTATATGAAATTTTCTATAAGGGATGACTTCAAAAACTCCACGAATTCTTCACCTGTTTGTTAATCTTTGATACTGGAACATTTAATCCCAGATCACATGACTGCATAAGGGTAAGGACGAGGGCTCTTAACTGTTTTACTTCACAAAAATGAACACACTCCAAGGAAAAGCAAAGCTGGATATGTTGGTGATACAGTTGTGATTAAATAATCTGATAACAAACTTTCATACACACTGTTTTTAATGTTTTATATTGACTTGTATACTTGTTTTGTTTTTCTGCTTGGGTTGTATTTTAAACAGGGCGCCCATGAAAAAGAAAGCTCAAGTGCCCTCTTTGGATTCCCCTGCATAAATAAACATAAATAAAAGTAAAATCTAACCCTAACCCTTAACCAATCTTAACCATAATCTATTTTTTTGTCCCCATAATGTGAGTGTCTATTCTTATTTAGTCCCCACAATGTTGTAAATAACCTCCCAAGATGCCTCACAGTTCACTATTTTTGTGACGATTATCTGAAGGCATCAGTTTGGTTCATTGTACTGTACAGCTTTCAGTGTCTGTCAATGCTGAAGAAAAAAATGTCTTGTTTTTTCCCCTGCAGAACAAACACGGCTTGTATCTGTGGCCCAGAAAGGCTTCAAAGAGCAACATCTGCTGGGAGCTGGAATGTGGAGCACTGTGGGCTGCTGAGCTGTGCATTTATGCAGAGCTGCTCCACAGAACAGGGAACACAGCCCAAGAACGAGACAGAGCCAACCGACCTGACGAGACGTGAATGAATAAAACATCAGAGAACCATGATAGACCCCAGTGGAACCAGAATCCACAAGAACCACACTAATGGCCTGGGCTCCAGCTCTATTCTTTGCAATGTGTTTTTAGTCATTTTATTTATTTTAACTGCCTGCACGCTGACATATTCAACACACTTTTTGTCCTTTTTACACATTTAAAGAAACAAAAACAAGACCTAAAAGATTTTTTTTTTTTTTTTTTACTAAATCCAAGACACATAAAACAGAAGCACGGCCTGGTCGTGGTCATGGTTCCACTCAAGTGGACTTTTACTCCTGATGCCCTGCATGCTGCTGCTAAATGTTCACACTGGGATTATTTATGGGATGGGCTCTTCACATCAGAACTGTGCAGTGTTTGATGCTCTAAACGTCATTTGGTTGTTTTTAATGAGAATGTTAAAGTCTTGAATCTTGACTGAAAAATAACTACTATGTGTTCACGAGTCTGTTTCATAGTATGAGAAACCAAAGAGAAGCTAAACCCAGATGTGCTGTCTATAGCACTGATCCACACTGATTTTTTACCAGTTATTTGACACAAAATGTGTTCTCACGCTGGGTTTCAAATACGTGAGATGTATCGATATGATGGATCTGCAGCTGGTGTGAGCAGAGTGTGTCTGGGGGAGTGTGGAGGTCAGGATTCTGTTAATCGGGGACATTCTGTGCATAATGGAATGGGCTGAGCCGTATTGACTGTTGGAGCAGAGGCGTTTAAACCTTTATGTGCTGCACTGGTTATTTATGCAGCGGTCTCCGGGCGGGGGCTCTGTTTCACACTGCTGAATGTGAGTGGATCAGGCCAGCGCACTGTAGAGCAGCCAGCCAACCGTGGACTCATTCCTGGGGATAACGTGATGGCTCTAGCAGCACAATTATTGAGCTGTGCTGTATTTAAAGACCCAGAGATGGGCCCTAGAGGTGAGTGAATGAGTTCTGTGTGCGCCTAATCAAATAGAAGAAAGCTGACCATGAGCAGAATATAAAGCTAACAGGCTCAGAGCTGTTAGGTCGACATAAACAGAAGGAGAGAATATTTCTGATATAAGTTATATGCAGTGGTGATTTTGTATCAAAAGTACTGTGACCAGGGCCGTTTGGAGGTTTTGTGGAGCCCAAGTTTAGCAAATGTAGTTTTCTAAATTATTATTAACTGTTTTACTGACCAAAACAATAAAAAACTAATTCTTAGACTTTGATTATACTTTATATATTTTATATTTTGACATCCACAACTACATCACTGGAAAAAGCGTTTAAACAGTTACAACCAAAGATAAGATGAGCTTTATTATTATGTGTTTGATTTGAGTTTTACTGAGAGGCACATTCAGGGTTATTCTTAAAGATGATTTACATTTACAGCAAATGTCTCTAGAATATACATCCGACTTAGTACTCTAAGTACTGCAGCGGTCCTCATCCTGGAGCGGTCCTCAGGCTGGAGCGGTTGCTCAGGCTGGAGCGGTCCTCAGGCTGGAGCGGTCCTCAGGCTGTAGCGGGCCTCAGGCTGGAGCGGTTGCTCAGGCTGGAGCGGTCCTCAGGCTGGAGAGGTCCTCAGGCTTGAGCAGTCCTTCGCCTTGAGCGGTCCTCAGGCTGGAGCAGTTCTCAGGCTGGAGCGGTCCTCATCCTGGAGCGGTCCTCAGGCTGGAGCAGTCCTTCGCCTTGAGCGGTCCTCAGGCTGGAGCAGTTCTCAGGCTGGAGCGGTTCTCAGGCTGGAGCGGTCCTTGGCCTTGAGCGGTTCTCAGGCTGGAGCGGTCCTCAGGCTGGAGCGGTCCTCATCCTGGAGCGGTCCTCTTCCTGGAGCGGTCCTCAGGCTGGAGCGGTTCTCAGGCTGGAGCAGTCCTTGGCCTTGAGCGGTCCTCAGGCTGGAGCGGTCCTCATCCTGGAGCGGTCCTCTTCCTGGAGCGGTCCTCTTCCTGGAGCGGTACTCAGGGTGGAGCGGTCCTCGGCCTTGAGCGGTCCTCGGCCTGGAACAGTCCTCAGGCTAGAGCGGTCCTCGGGCTGGAGCGGTCCTCAGCCTGGAGCGGTCCTCTTCCTGGAGTGGTCCTCGGGCTGGAGCGGTCCTCAGGTGGGAGCGGTCCTCGGCCTTGAGCGATCCTCAGGCTGGAGCGGTCCTCAGGCTGGAGAGATCCTCGGGCCGGAGCGGTCCTCAGGTGGGAGCAGTCCTCAGCCTTGAGCGGTCCTCAGGCTGGAGCGGTCCTCAGGCTGGAGCAGTCCACTTCCTGGAGCGGTCCTCAGGCTGGAGAGGTCTTCATCCTGGAACGGTCCTCAGGCTGGAGCGGTCCTCATCCTGGAGCGGTCCTCTTCCTCGAGCGGTACTCAGGCTGGAGCGGTCTTCGGCCTTGAGCAATCCTTAGGCTGGAGCGGTCCTCAGGCTGAATTGGTCCTCGGGCTGGAGCAGTCCTCAGGTGGGAGCGGTCCTCGGCCTGGAGCGGTCCTCTTCCTGGAGCGGTCCTCGTCCTGGAGCGGTCCTCTTCCTGGAGCGGTCCTCGGGCTGGAGCGGTCCTCAGGTGGGAGCGGTCCTGGGCTTGAGCGGTCCTCAGGCTGGAGCGGTCCTCATCTTGGTGCGATCCTCAGGCTGGAGCGGTCCTCTTCCTGGAGCTGTCTTCTTCGTGGAGC
The DNA here is from genome assembly GCA_019594935.1 of Periophthalmus modestus. Lineage (NCBI taxonomy): Eukaryota > Metazoa > Chordata > Actinopteri > Gobiiformes > Gobiidae > Periophthalmus > Periophthalmus modestus. The sequence goes on from JAIEZT010000246.1 coordinate 49,682, forward strand.
GGTCCTCAGGCTGGAGCGGTCCTCGGGCTGGAGCAGTCCTCAGGTGGGAGCGGTCCTCGGCCTGGAATGGTCCTCAGGCTAGAGCGGTCCTCAGCCTGGAGCGGTCCTCTTCCTGGAGCGTTCCACTTTCTGGAGCGGTCCTCAGGCTAGAGAGGTCTTCATCCTGGAGCGGTCCTCAGCCTGGAGCGGTCCTCTTCCTGGAGCGGTCCTCAGGCTGGAGCGGTCCTTGGGCTGGAGCAGTCCTCAGGTGGGAGCGGTCCTCAGGCTAGAGCGGTCCTCTTCCTGGAGCGGTCCTTGGCCTTGAGCGGTCCTCTTCCTGGAGTGGTCCTCAGGCTGGAGCGGTCCTCTTCCTGGAGCGGTCCTTGGCCTTGAGCGGTCCTCTTCCTGGAGTGGTCCTCAGGCTGGAGCGGTCCTCTTCCTGGAGCGGCCCTCAGTCTGGAGCGGTCCTGGCCTTGAGCGGTCCTCTTCCTGGAGCGGTCCTCTTCCTGGAGCGGCCCTCAGTCTGGAGCGGTCCTCGGGCTTGAGCGGTCCTCTTCCTGGAGCGGTCCTCTTCCTGGAGCGGTCCTCTTCCTGGAGCGGTCCTCAGGCTGGAGCGGTCCTCTTCCTGGAGCGGTCCTCAGTCTGGAGCGGTCCTCGGGCTTGAGCGGTCCTTGGCTTGAGCGGTCCTCTTCCTGGAGCGGTCCTCAGGCTGGAGCGGTCCTTGGCCTTGAGCGGTCTCGGCCTTGAGCGGTCCTCTTCCTGGAGCGGTCCTCTTCCTGGAGTGATCCTCAGACTGGAGCGGTCCTCAGGTGGGAGCGGTCCTCTTCCTGGAGCGGTCCTCAGACTGGAGCAGCCCTCAGTCTGGAGCGGTCCTCGGCCTTGAGCGGTCTCGGCCTGAGCGGTCCTCTTCCTGGAGCGATCCTCAGGCTGGAGCGATCTCAGGCTGGAGCGGTCCTCAGGCTGGAGCGGTCCTCTTCCTGGAGTGGCCCTCTTTCTGGAGCGGTCCTATTCCTGGAGTGGCCCTCTTTCTGGAGCGGTCCTATTCCTGGAACGGTCCTCTTCCTGGAGCGGCCCTCAGGCTGGAGCGGCTCTCAGGCTGGAGCGGCCCTCTTCCTGGAGCGGTCCTCAGTCTGGAGCGGTCCTCGGGCTTGAGCGGGTCCTTGGCTGGAGCGGTCCTCTTCCTGGAGCGGTCCTCTTCCTGGAGCAGTCCTCAGGCTGGAACGGTCCTCTTCCTGGAGCGGCCCTCTGGCTGGAGCGGTCCTCTTCCTGGAGCGGTCCTCAGGCTGGAGCGGTCCTCTTCCTGGAGTGGTCCTCTTCCTGGAGTGGTCCTCAGGCTGGAGCGGCTCTCAGGCTGGAGCGGCCCTCAGTCTGGAGCGGTCCTCGGGCTTGGAGCGGTCCTTGGCCTTGAGCGGTCCTCTTCCTGGAGCGGTCCTCTTCCTGGAGCGGTCCTCAGGCTGGAGCGGTCCTCTTCCTGGAGCGGCCCTCTGGCTGGAGCGGTCCTCTTCCTGGAGCGGTCCTCAGGCTGGAGCGGTCCTCGGGCTTGAGCGGTCCTTGGCCTTGAGCGGTCCTCTTCCTGGAGCGGTCCTCAGGCTGGAGCGGTCCTCAGGTGGGAGCGGTCCTCGGCCTGGAGCGGTCCTCTTCCTGGAGCGGTCCTCTTCCTGGAGCGGTCCTCAGTCTGGAGCGGTCCTCGGGCTTGAGCGGTCCTCAGGCTGGAGCGGCCCTCTTCCTGGAGCGGTCCTCAGGCTGGAGCGGTCCTCTTCCTGGAGCGGTCCTCTCCTGGAGCGGTCCTCTTCCTGGAGCGGTCCTCGGGCTTGAGCGGTCCTGGCCTTGAGCGGTCCTCAGGCTGGAGCGGTCCTCAGGCTGGAGCGGTCCTCTTCCTGGAGCGGTCCTCTTCCTGGAGCGGCCCTCAGTCTGGAGCGGTCCTTGGGCTTGAGCGGTCCTTGGCCTTGAGCGGTCCTCAGGCTGGAGCGGTCCTCTTCCTGGAGCGGTCCTCTTCCTGGAGCGGCCCTCAGTCTGGAGCGGTCCTCGGGCTTGAGCGGTCCTTGGCCTTGAGCGGTCCTCTTCCTGGAGCGGTCCTCTTCCTGGAGCAGTCCTCAGGCTGGAACGGTCCTCTTCCTGGAGCGGCCCTCTGGCTGGAGCGGTCCTCTTCCTGGAGCGGTCCTCAGGCTGGAGCGGTCCTCTTCCTGGAGTGGCCCTCTTCCTGGAGTGGTCCTCAGGCTGGAGCGGCTCTCAGGCTGGAGCGGCCCTCAGTCTGGAGCGGTCCTCGGGCTTGAGCGGTCCTTGGCCTTGAGCGGTCCTCTTCCTGGAGCGGTCCTCTTCCTGGAGCGGTCCTCAGGCTGGAGCGGTCCTCTTCCTGGGAGCCCTCTGGCTGGAGCGGTCCTCTTCCTGGAGCGGTCCTCAGGCTGGAGCGGTCCTCGGGCTTGAGCAGTCCTTGGCCTTGAGCAGTCCTCTTCCTGGAGCGGTCCTCAGGCTGGAGCGGTCTCAGGTGGGAGCGGTCCTCGGCCTGGAGCGGTCCTCTTCCTGGAGCGGTCCTCTTCCTGGAGCGGTCCTCAGTCTGGAGCGGTCCCTCGGGCTTGAGCGGTCCTCAGGCTGGAGCGGTCCCTCTTCCTGGAGCGGTCCTCAGGCTGGAGCGGTCCTCTTCCTGGAGCGGTCCTCTTCCTGGAGCGGTCCTCTTCCTGGAGCGGTCCTCGGGCTTGAGCGGTCCTCCTTGGCCTTGAGCGGTCCTCAGGCTGGAGCGGTCCTCAGGCTGGAGCGGTCCTCTTCCTGGAGCGGTCCTCTTCCTGGAGCGGCCCTCAGTCTGGAGCGTCCTTGGGCTTGAGCGGTCCTTGGCCTTGAGCGGTCCTCAGGCTGGAGCGGTCCTCTTCCTGGAGCGGTCCTCTCCTGGAGCGGCCCTCAGTCTGGAGCGGGTCCTCGGGCTTGAGCGGTCCTTGGCCTTGAGCGGTCCTCAGGCTGGAGCGGTCCTCTTCCTGGAGCGGTCCTCAGACTGGAGCGGTCCTCAGCGGGACAGCGGGCCTTTGTCAGTGTCTGAATAGAGGTTAAATATCCTCTGAATCAGAGCTCTTTAGCTTTCTGGATGCAGTCACAAAAGCCAGACTATTCACATGCTAATGATAGTGCTTTTCATTTCCTTTGTAACCACGGCTCGACAGCTCTGTCAAGCTAAAGGCCGACGAATAAAGACTTTTTCCCAGAGCAGTGTTTTTCTCATCTATTCCTCTTTTTCAGCAGCTTCTTACAAACTCTGTTCTGAGCAAAAACGATATAATTTTAAATAGAAAGAGCTGCTCCTGTCAGTCATTCTGTCATCAGCCGAGGACATGCTGTGTCGAGGACTCATGGTTTAGAGATGGACTGTATTTTAACTGTGTGCTGAGATTCTCTTTGCTCCTGTCATGTTCTCCGGGTCTTTATCTGGACTCTGAGCTGGTTCTTGAAAAGCCCCTTTGTTTTTTTTAAACCAGCCGTGACAGACAGACCTCCCCAAGCCCCGAGCACAAAACACTTGTATGTGAAGATGTAACTGAAATAATGAGCTACTGCATCGTCACAAGTCACATAATAATAATATATAATGATAATAATAATAATAATAATATGATAAAATAATAATAATAATGATAATAATAATAATTATGATAATAATAATAATGCTAATAATAATAATGATAATAATAATAATAATAATATTATTAATAATAATAATAATTATGATAATAATAATGCTAATAATAATAATAATGCTAATAATAATAATAATTATGATAATAATAATAATAATGCTAATAATAATAATAATAACAATGCCACAGTATATCAAATCATAGCTTCTTAACTTGTTGTTTTGTTAGTGGAGCCAAAGCATTTTCTCAGTTTCAGTGCAGCCAACTCAGAGAGAAAAACACTTTCACATCTTACACTTTGTAACGTGACTTATGTAATTATAGCAAGATACTTTAAAAAGAAATATACAGCATTTAAAATATTTTTCAAACTTTTCTCAATATTTCAATAATGTGAGATCATCACTGCCATAATATACCATTTTTCAGAAAGTTTGTTTTTTTAATTTGACCTTCACAGGAGTCCTGCAGGACGAGTCTGGGGGGCTTTCTTCAGCTCATGGGACATTATCTTGTGCGGATACCTCAAGACGCTGCTATCAATCCTAATTTCATAACATAAAATACAAATATTTATCAAACAAAACAAATAGACTTAAATAGTAGAACCTACATTCTGTTAAGACTTGACCAACTAGTGGGAAAAGTACCATGAATTTTAATCTGAAAATAGTAGACACCAGTAAATACACAGAACATCAGAGCAGTCGGCTTTAATTCCTTATGGACTGGGGGATTACCGAGAGCTTGGCCATGCCCTGCCTCAGTCGTCTATCTGAAATAACATCCTCTCCGAGAGCAGAGCCACATCCATGCGCACTAATCCTGATGAATCCTACTGCTCAGCCATTGCGGGTCCAGGTGGAGGTGGGTCCAGGTGGAGGCGGACCGCTGCGCTCTTATCTGAGGCTCTCTGGGTCATACCACCTCTGCTTATCTGCCCCAGGAGGAGGAAGAAGACGCGTGCGAAATGCAATGAGAAATAAGCCTGTTTCCATGGCAACCCCTCCACGTAGCACCTCCCACTGTGATTGAGAAGCTTTATTTTATTTAGCAGCAGTGTCCAAGTGCCCAGGCCCATGAGTGAGGGGGTTATTACCCAGATCAAATGTAATCCGGTGACACTACTGGGGACTTCTGCGCATACACATGTACAGTTTTAAGAATGGATCGAGTCGAAGTTAAGAACAGGCCTATAGTAATGTATTTGTTTTTATAAAACCTTTACAGATGCCCAAAGTAACAATTTCACACAATATTTACTCTGATATGCAATGGTGGTCAGCTCTTTCTATGGCCTGGGAAACACTGACTTCTCCAACTGCATCATTCCCTCACATTCACACCACATATATAAGCAAGGAAAGTGTCTTGCCCAAGGACACAATGAAGTATACTGTAGTCGATCTGGGTGAAAGCTGAAATCACTAAGACCCAAAGTTAATTCTCCCAGATGTTTGGTCAAATTTAAAGATTCTACTTTCACTTGTTTTTGCACCTATTTCGGGGACTAAAAAGTTGAAGAATTTCAGGCCTATGACGGTGAAAAACATACATTGCTGTTGGGAAGATTGAATTCCCAGCGTGTTATCGGTTTGGAGAAGAAAAACACTTGTCCTCTTGTTTTTTCTGTCTCCCTAAGCCTCTGCATGAGAACTGGCTGAAAGCTCTCTGAGAATGGATCTGCGGAAGGCCCCACAATGAGCCCTTCAGAGTTCAGCAATAGGAACTTCCAAGTACACGCTTTCATGTGTTTGATTATGTGAGGAGAAGAAATTGTACTTGAGCAGAGGGCTTAAGCTACAGATGCACACAGGAAGCACACTCTGGAGTGGGAACAGGAGGAGGACGGCACTGGGCTCCAGCCTGAAAGCCTCTACCCACAACAGCCCAAGTGAAGAGGCAGCTCTACAGAGAAGTCCAGACCTCTCCACGTCCTCGAGAGCACCGCCTGCGTCATGGTTGGAGTGGTGTGGCATGGAAACCCAGATCCTCCTCATTGTGAACTCTTAAGTACTACTCCTAAACTGAATACATACTTGTACCTCAGTGACCGCTGAAGATTACTGTACAAGCTCCAAGCACTACTGACATACTCTGGTGCAAATGACTGCTCAAAATACCCCCAAAACACTCTGGATACTGATTTTGAACAATGGATAACATGAGGCGGCAGTGGCACAGTTGAAATGTATTTACCCTCCAACCAGAGGTTAGCCGGTTCAAATCCTGCCCACAGAGCAGCTGAATGGATGGGCTCAACAGGATACTGTTGTAACCGATAAAAAGGGATGAACTGAACTGAATGAAAATACATCCAGACAAGAAATCGTAACATAATAAAAGACAAGAAAACATAATAGACTCTGCCTCACGTAAAGACAGAACAGTCACTGACAAAAATCCAAATGAGATTTTCCAAAAGGTCACATCAGACTAATATAAAAACACAAGACTTTTTTACAAAGTCTCTAAATGTCTTTCAACAGAAAAACACAAAAAGCAAACACAGAACTGAGACCAAATAAAAATCTACAAAAGAGATTTTATTACTCCATAATGTACAGTATTCACAGGCTGAAGCACTGCTTCAGTAAGTCACAAACTCTCCAAAATAAAAGAATTTAAAAAACAAACTGCTCCTTAGTGTCCCGCAGTGTTTTATGTACATGTTCTAGTCATAAACGGGCAAAGGGTACATTCCAGTCTGTGTGCCATGAGACCCGGGCACGAGACCCGGGCACGAGACCCCGAGCACGAGACCCCGGGCACGAGACCCCGAGCACGAGACCCCGGGCACGAGACCCGGGCACGAGACCCCCGGGCACGAGACCCCGGGCACGAGACCCCGGGCACGAGACCCGGGCACGAGACACGGGCGCGAGACCCGGGCGCGAGACCCCGGGCACGAGACCCGAGCACGAGACCCCGGGCGCGAGACCCCGGCGCGAGACCCCGGGCGCGAGACCCGGCGCGGACCCCGAGACCCGGGCACGAGACCCCGAGCACGAGACCCCGAGCACGAGACCCGGGCACGAGACCCCGAGCACGAGACCGGGCACGAGACCCGGGCACGAGACCCCGGGCACGAGACCCCGAGCGCGAGACCCCGAGCGCGAGACCCCGAGCACGAGACCCCGGGCACGAGACCCGGGCACGAGACCCCGAGCACGAGACCCCGGAGCACGAGACCACGAGACCCCGAGCACGAGACCCGGGCACGAGACCCCCGAGCACGAGACCCCCGAGCACGAGACACGAGACCCCGAGCACGAGACCCCGAGCACGAGACCCGGGCACGAGACCCCGAGCACGAGACCACGGGCCACGAGACCCCGAGCACGAGACCCGGGCACGAGACCCGGGCACGACGAGACCCCGAGCACGAGACCACGAGACACGAGACCCGAGCACGAGACCCGGGCACGAGACCCCGGGTACGAGACCCGAGCACGAGACCCCGGCACGAGACCCCGAGCACGAGACCCCGAGCACGAGACCCGAGCACGAGCACGAGACCCCGAGCACGAGAGACCGGGCACGAGACCCCGAGCACGAGACCTGAGCATGACCCTGGGCAGGAGTCAGTCTGAGATTCCAGTGTTAGACTGCAGTGCATAGCAGCAGCTCAGTAGATCACTTCGTACACTGTGGTCAGATGATCAGTAGATCACACTGTGGTCAGATGATCAGTAGATCACACTGTGGTCAGATGATCAGTAGATCACACTGTGGGCAGACGATCAGTAGATCACACTGTGGGCAGATGATCAGTAGATCACTTCGTACACTGTGGCTTTCTTGTCTCCAGAACCCGTCACGATGTACTTATCATCAGTGGAGATGTCACAGCTCAGGACGGACGAGGACTCTTTGGACTGCCAAGAAGAGAACAACACTTGTTAGACCACGGCAGTAATTCGATTTAATCGATTTAAAGCATTTAATTTAAAGGTGTGAGTTTAAAGGTTTGCTACCAAATCTGTCTGGAGCTCTCAAACCCTGGAGCATTTTTAATTTTGTTTATGTGCTGCTCTTTATATTTAAATTGAGATGAGCTGTGTGGTAATTCTAGGTCTATAGAGCAGAATACACTGACCCTGCTTCAGACCCTGCTTCAGACCCTGCTTCAGACTCTGCTTCAGATTCTGCTTCAGACCCTGCTTCAGACCCTGCTTCAGACCCTGCTTCAGACCCTGCTTCAGACCCTGCTTCAGACTCTGCTTCAGACTCTTCTTCAGACTCTGCTTCAGACCCTGCTTCAGACTCTTCTTCAGACCCTGCTTCAGACTCTGCTTCAGACTCTGCTTCAGACCCTGCTTCAGACCCTGCTTCAGACTCTGCTTCAGACTCTGCTTCAGACCCTGCTTCAGACCCTGCTTCAGACTCTGCTTCAGACCCTGCTTCAGACCCTGCTTCAGACCCTGCTTCAGACCCTGCTTCAGACCCTGCTTCAGACTCTGCTTCAGACCCTGCTTCAGACCCTGCTTCAGACCCTGCTTCAGACTCTGCTTCAGACTCTGCTTCAGACCCTGCTTCAGACTCTTCTTCAGACTCTGCTTCAGACCCTGCTTCAGACTCTTCTCAGACCCTGCTTCAGACTCTGCTTCAGACTCTGCTTCAGACCCTGCTTCAGACCCTGCTTCAGACCCTGCTTCAGACTTCTGCTTCAGACCCTGCTTCAGACTCTGCTTCAGATTCTGCTTCAGACCCTGCTTCAGACCCTGCTTCAGATTCTGCTTCAGACCCTGCTTCAGACTCTGCTTCAGACCCTGCTTCAGATTCTGCTTCGGAACCTGCTTCAGACTCTGCTTCAGATTCTGCTTCAGACTCTGCTTCAGACCCTGCTTCAGACTCTGCTTCAGATTCTGCTTCAGACCCTGCTTCAGACTCTGCTTCAGACCCTGCTTCAGACCCTGCTTCAGACTCTGCTTCAGACTCTGCTTCAGATTCTGCTTCAGACCCTGCTTCAGACTCTGCTTCAGACCCTGCTTCAGACCCTGCTTCAGATTCTGCTTCAGACCGTGCTTCAGACCCTGCTTCAGACTCTACTTCAGACCTCTGCTTCAGACTCTGCTTCAGACTCTGCTTCAGATTCTGCTTCAGACCCTGCTTCAGACCTGCTTCAGACCCTGCTTCAGACCCTGCTTCAGACCCTGCTTCAGACTCTGCTTCAGATTCTGCTTCAGACCCTGCTTCAGACTCTGCTTCAGACCCTGCTTCAGACTCTGCTTCAGACTCTGCTTCAGACTCTGCTTCAGACCCTGCTTCAGACTCTGCTTCAGATTCTGCTTCAGACCCTGCTTCAGACTCTGCTTCAGACCCTGCTTCAGATTCTGCTTCAGACTCTGCTTCAGTGATGATGATGCTCATACCTGGAAAATGCTGGCGCCATAGGGAGTCCTCCATGCGTTCAGCAGATTGTCCTTCCCTGTGCTCACAAACCATTTACCTGCAGAGTAAACCAGAAGATAAAGTGTTGCATTTTTGCTCAGGACAGGTGCGTTAAATGCTAATGCTGAATGAAAGGTGCACTATGTAACTTTTTTGCCATGGAGACATTATTGCGTTGAAGCTTCCACAGTTTGACAATAAACTTATGTAGCTTGTATTTATTTCATTACACATTTATGTCATTAAACATTTGTTTGTGCTTGTCTGGTTTGGACTTTGTGTTGAAACTGGACAAGCACATTATCTCTGTTTCTGCTTCTTTCAGTTGAGGCTCATTGCCAAAGTGAAGCTCTACCTTCCACATGTGGATTTTGAAAAGCTATCCATAGATTTGTAAATTGGCATCTGGATTATTGTAATCCTTTGTGTGTGGGGCTGGAGCAAAGCTCCCCACAGCACTCACAGAATGTCCAGAACTCGTCTGAGACACAAACTAAGAGAAGAGACACATCAGGCTTGTGTGCAGCTGCACTGGCTCCTGTTTCATATCAGGTCAATTTAAAATGTCATTGGTTTAAATGTGTGCACTCCTCTTTATCTACGGGAGTTACTGCAGCCCTATACTTCACCCAGAGCCCTAAGGACAGCTGACCAGCTCCTGCTGCTGTGCTCAAAGCCAGGCTCAAGACCAGTGGTTACAGAGCCTTTGTCTGTGGCAGCGCCCAGACTATGGAACAGCGCCCTCTGCCCATCAGATCCTCTCAGTCTTACCCAGTTTAAGACTAGATTGGTAAGGTCTATTCCAGGGACTGGAGAGGAGAATGTGACAGAGAGTTGACCCTCGGATTCAGGTGGAGTAGTGTTTTTTGTCCCGGTTGCAGAACACTGGACCAGCTCTACACTCTCCATCGGGTCCTCGAGGGTTTATGGGAGTTTGCCCAACCAGCCCACATGTGGTTTGTGGATCTGGAGAAGGCATGGGACCGTGTCCCTCGTGGTGTCCTCTGGGGGTGCTCTGAGAGTATGGGGTCCGGGGCCCTTTGCTCCACCAGGGCTGCCCTTTGTCACTGGTTCTGTTCATTATATTTATGGACAGAATTTCTAGGTGCAGTCAGGGCCCAGAGGGGGTCCGGTTCAGGGGCTGGAGGGGGTCTGGTTCGGGAACCACAAGATCTCATCTCTGCTGTTTGCAGGTGCTGTTTTCCTGATGCTTCATCGAGCCAGGACCTGCAGCACTGGGGCGGTTTGAGCCGAGTGTGAAGCAGCTGAGATGAGAATGAGCTTCTCCAAATTTGAGGCCATGGTTCTCGATCCTGAAAAAGATGGCACCTTCTGCAGGTGGTATTTAACACTAGCCCCGCCTCTTCTCCCTGGTATTTAACACTAGCCCCGCCTCTTCTCTCTGGTATTTAACACTAGCCCCGCCTCTTCTCCCTAGCATTTAACACTAGCCCCGCCTCTCCTCCCTGGTATTTAACACTAGCCCCGCCTCTTCTCCCTGGTATTTAACACTAGCCCCGCCTCTCCTCCCTGGTATTTAACACTAGCCCCGCCTCTTCTCCCTGATATTAACACTAGCCCCCGCCTCTTCGCTCTGGTATTTAACACTAGCCCCGCCTCTTCTCTATGGTATTTAACACTAGCCCCGCCTCTTCTCCCTGGCATTTAACACTAGCCCCGCCTCTTCTCCCTGGCATTTAACACTAGCCCCGCCTCTTCTCTCTGGTATTTAACACTAGCCCCGCCTCTTCTCTCTGGTATTTAACACTAGCCCCGCCTCTTCTCCCTGGCATTTAACACTAGCCCCGCATCTCCTCCCTGATATTTAACACTAGCCCCGCCTCTTCTCTCTGGTATTTAACACTAGCCCCGCCTCTTCTCTCTGGTATTTAAACACTAGCCCCGCCTCTTCTCTCTGGTATTTAAACACTAGCCCCGCCTCTTCTCCTGGTATTTAACACTAGCCCCGCCTCTTCTCCCTGATATTTAACACTAGCCCCGCCTCTTCTTCCTGGTATTTAACACTAGCCCCGCCTCTTCTCTCTGGTATTTAACACTAGCCCCGCCTCTTCTCTCTGGTGTTTAACACCAGCCCCGCCTCTCCTCCCTGATATTTAACACTAGCCCCGCCTCTCCTCCCTGATATTTAAACACTAGCCCCGCCTCTCCTCCCTGGTATTTAACACTAGCCCCGCCTCTTCTCCTGGTATTTAACACTAGCCCCGCCTCTTCTCTCTGGTATTTAACACTAGCCCCGCCTCTTCTCCCTGGTATTTAACACTAGCCCCGCCTCTTCTCCCTGGTATTTAACACTAGCCCCGCCTCTTCTCCCTGGTATTTAACACTAGCCCCGCCTCTTCTCTCTGGTATTTAACACTAGCCCCGCCTCTTCTCCCTGGTATTTAACACTAGCCCCGCCTCTTCTCCCTGGTATTTAACACTAGCCCCGCCTCTTCTCCCTGGTATTTAACACTAGCCCCGCCTCTCTTCTCCCTGATATTTAACACTAGCCCCGCCTCTCCTCCCTGGTATTTAACACTAGCCCCGCCGCCTCTCCCTCCCTGATATTTAACACTAGCCCCGCCTCTCCTCCCTGGTATTTAACACTAGCCCCGCCTCTTCTCCCTGGTATTTAACACTAGCCCCGCCTCTTCTCTCTGGTATTTAACACTAGCCCCGCCTCTTCTCCCTGGTATTTAACACTAGCCCCGCCTCTTCTCCCCTGGTATTTAACACTAGCCCCGCCTCTTCTCCCTGGTATTTAACACTAGCCCGCCTCTTCTCTCTGGTATTTAACACTAGCCCCGCCTCTTCTCTCTGGTATTTAACACTAGCCCCGCCTCTTCTCCCTGGTATTTAACACTAGCCCCGCCTCTTCTCCCTGGTATTTAACACTAGCCCCGCCCTCTTCTCCCTGGTATTTAACACTAGCCCCGCCTCTTCTCTCTGGTATTTAACACTAGCCCCGCCTCTTTCTCCCTGGTATTTAACACTAGCCCCGCCTCTCCTCCCTGGTATTTAACACTAGCCCCGCCTCTCCTCCCTGATATTTAACACTAGCCCCGCCTCTCCTCCCTGATATTTAACACAACACTGGATAAACCGGGGTATTGTTCTTTTCCTGTGTGTGATGTTATTTGCAGATTTGATTTTTGTTGACTCTTATCTGAAGCACTTTGGGCAGCTCAAGTTGTTTTAATTGTGCCATAGAAATAAACTTTAACTTGGTTTATTGACGTCTCCATGGAGACAGATAAGTTCAATGCCATATTGTGGAACATTCCAAGAAAAGCAATCACATAATACCTCCATGTGTGGACAAGCAGCTGGACAGAAAAGTTACACAGTGCACCTTTAACAATTAGGCACATTCAAACATAAAAAGTTTTCTTACCACAGTAGGCAAACTTCAGGGACAGGACGCAGCTCTCGTGCAGATGAAGCTGGTACTTGTCCGGTTTGGAGTGGTGAAGGACTTCGACATTACTACTCTCCATCCCCACCGCCAGCCATTCCCCGGTCGGACAGTACCCCAGGGAGAAGATCTAACAAAAACAGTCGAGCATTTCCAAAAGAGACAAGAGAGAGTGATTTTGGAGGTGGCTGGTGATATATCATGATATGTGCAGGAATAATATGACATTTTGAACATTCGTCCCCTGAAAATTGTTTCTTGTCCCACAAACAAAAATCTTGAACCTTGAATATAGTGATAAAAGTTCTAGAGCCAGCTCTGGTTTGAGTCCGTACCTGTGAAGTGAAGTCATGCTGCTGCAGTTGGCGGCCCTCCCTCAGGTCCCAGGAGCGCACAGTGTTGTCCAGCCCCCCGGTCCACAGCTTGGTCCCATCATGAGAGATGTCGATGCAGCTGGCTCCATCCGTGTGGCCCTGAAACTGCCTGTAGTAGATAATAGTCCTGTTATGATGACAGGACAACTACCAGAGACTAGGCCTGCCATTGTAATCACTATACCCACTTATAATTGAAGCAAAACATTCATTGTTACTTTTTCTTCGCAATCATGTGAAGAGCTTTGCAATTTTTATTTAACAAGTTAAGATTTGAGCTGTAGATATAAATAAATAACTTTTATGGTTAATTATTGCTTCATTCTGCTGTTTATCTGTTGTCGACCTTTTAATGATTCTATCTATTTACTGGTTTATTGGGATTATCTTGCATAATTTTATCAGTGGCATTTAGTAATTTAAATATTATTGTTTATCGCAGTATTTCTCTGTAGCGATATATCAAACGTCTAAATGCCATATCTTTTGAAAGGTGTAAAGTCCTCAAAAGATTCTGTATCAGGAAGTAAATTCCCCTGACACCTGCACATTACACTTTGTATTAACATAACTACTGCACTCAACATGTTTATGCAGCAACAGTCTGAGGAACTAATGTTTTAAACCCAAGGTGGAGGTAAGAAGCACAAACAAATGGTTTATGGTAAATAGCTCTGTAATTACTGGACCTACATCAAGTAGAAAATATATCTTTCTACAAAATATATTTAAAAAGACTGAACGCTAAATATCAAAATAATACAGTCATTATATAAACTGTGAGTGTAAACCGCAAAGGAGTCACTGAGGGGTCACTGAGGGGTCACTGAGGGGTCATTGAGGGGTCACTGAGGGGTCTGAGGGGTCACTGAGGGGTCATTGAGGGGTCACTGAGGGGTCACTGAGGGGTCACTGAGGGGTCACTGAGGGGTCATTGAGGGGTCACTGAGGGGTCATTGAGGGGTCACTGAGGGGTCACTGAGGGGTCACTGAGGGGTCATTGGGGGTCACTGAGGGGTCACTGAGGGGTCATTGAGGGGTCATTGAGGGGTCATTGAGGGGTCACTGAGGGGTCATTGAGGGGTCACTGAGGGGTCATTGAGGGGTCATTGAGGGGTCACTGAGGGGTCATTGAGGGGTCACTGGGAGGGTCATTGAGGGGTCACTGAGGGGTCACTGAGTACAGGGGGTAAGTCCTATCTCCAGACCCTCACAGATACAGTATGAAACAGTACTTTCTTACCTGACGAGGGTCTGGTTGTGCAGGTCCCACACTGCGATGTTGCCGTCGCTGCAGCAGGAGAAACAGACTTTGGCATCAGGGCTGATGGCCAGAGCGTAGCAGGCCGGAGCAGACGACGTGAGCTCGGCTTTGATACGAGGGGTCTGAGAAGCCAAGTCCCAGATGGTCAAAGTGCTGGCTTCACCCCCAACTATGAGAGTGCGTCCATCAGGCAGCAGCTTACAGGAGCGAATGTAGTTATCTCTGTTCTGAAGAACTAAAAGACACAACAATCAATAACTTTAACAAGACCCATTCTGAGCGAAAGAGAGGACAGGAGCCATTCTGCACTAAGGAGGAGGAGAGAGGAGGAGAGAGGAGGAGAGAGGAGGAGAGAGGAGGAGAGAGAGAGTCATTCTGCACTAAGGAGGAGGAGGAGAGGAGGAGGAGAGAGAGAGGAGGGAGAGGAGGAGAGAGGAGGAGAGAGGAGGAGAGAAGAGTCATTCTGCAGGAGGAGGAGGAGGAGGAGGAGAGAGAGGAGGAGAGAGGAGAGGAGGAGGAGAGAGGAGTCATTCTGCACAAAGGAGGAGGAGAGAGGAGGAGAGAGGAGGAGAGAGGAGGAGAGAGGAGGAGAGAGGAGTCATTCTGCACAAAGGAGGAGGAGAGAGGAGGAGAGAGGAGGAGAGAGGAGTCATTCTGCACTAAGGAGGAGGAGGAGAGGAGGAGAGAGGAGTCATTCTGCACTAAGGAGGAGGAGAGAGGAGGAGAGAGGAGTCATTCTGCACTAAGGAGGAGGAGGAGGAGGAGAGAGGGAGGTCATTCTGCACTAAGGAGGAGGAGAGAGGAGGAGAGAGGAGTCATTCTGCACTAAGGAGGAGAGAGGGAGGAGAGAGAGGAGTCATTCTGCACTAAGGAGGAGGAGGAGGAGGAGAGAGGGAGGAGTCATTCTGCACTAAGGAGGAGGAGAGAGGAGGAGAGAGGAGTCATTCTGCACTAAGGAGGAGGAGAGAGGAGGAGAGAGGAGTCATTCTGCACTAAGGAGGAGGAGAGAGGAGGAGAGAGGAGTCATTCTGCACTAAGAGCGGAGAGAGGAGGAGAGAGGAGTCATTCTGCACTAAGGAGGAGGAGAGAAGAGGAGGAGGAGTCATTCTGCACTAAGGAGGAGGAGAGAGGAGGAGAGAGGAGTCAGTTGCACTAAGGAGGAGGAGGAGAGAGGAGGAGAGAGGAGTCATTCTGCACTAAGGAGGAGGAGAGAGAGGAGGAGGAGGAGGAGAGGAGAGTCATTCTGCACTAAGGAGGAGGAGAGAGGAGTCATTCTGCACAAGGAGGAGGAGGAGAGAGGAGGAGAGAGGAGTCATTCTGCACTAAGGAGGAGGAGAGAGGAGGACAGAGGAGTCATTCTGCACTAAGGAGGAGGAGAGAGAGGAGTCATTCTGCACTAAGGAGGAGGAGAGAGGAGGGAGAGGAGTCATTCTGCACTAAGGAGGAGAGGAGGAGAGGAGGAGAGAGGAGTCATTCTGCACTAAGGAGGAGGAGAGAGGAGGAGAGAGGAGTCATTCTGCACTAAGGAGGAGGAGAGAGGAGGAGAGAGGTCATTCTGTCAGAGGAGGAGGAGAGAGGAGGAGAGAGGAGTCATTCTGCACTAAGGAGGAGGAGAGAGGAGGGAGGAGAGGAGGAGAGAGGAGTCATTCTGCACTGAGGAGAGAGGAGTCATTCTGCACAAAGGAGGAGGAGAGAGAGGAGGAGAGAGGAGTCATTCTGCACTAAGGAGGAGGAGAGAGGAGGGAGAGAGGAGTCATTCTGCACTAAGGAGGAGGGAGAGAGGAGTCATTCTGCACAAAGGAGGAGGAGAGAGGAGGAGAGAGGAGTCATTCTGCACTAAGGAGGAGGAGAGAGGAGGGAGAGAGGAGTCATTCTGCACAAAGGAGGAGAGAGAGAGGAGTCATTCTGCACTAAGGAGGAGGAGAGAGGAGGAGAGAGGAGTCATTCTGCACTAAGGAGGAGGAGAGAGGAGTCATTCTGCACTAAAGGAGGAGGAGAGAGGAGGAGAGAGAGGAGTCATTCTGCACTCGAGGAGGAGGAGAGAGAGAGTCATTCTGTGCAAAGGAGGAGGAGGAGGAGATTCTGAGAGGAGGAGAGAGGAGGAGAGGAGTCATTCTGCACTAAGGAGGAGGGAGAGGAGGAGAGAGGAGTCATTCTGCACTAAGGAGGAGGAGAGAGGAGGAGAGAGGAGTCATTCTGCACAAAGGAGGAGGAGAGAGGAGTCATTCTGCACTAAGGAGGAGGAGAGAGGAGGAGAGAGGAGTCATTCTGCACTAAGGAGGAGGAGAGAAGAGGAGGGAGGAGTCATTCTGCACTAAGGAGGAGGAGAGAGGAGAGAGAGGAGTCATTCTGCACTAAGGAGGAGGAAAGGAGGAGAGAGGAGGGAGAGAGGAGTCATTCTGCACTAAGGGAGGAGGGAGAGGAGGAGAGAGGAGGAGAGAGGAGGAGAGAGGAGTCATTCTGCACTAAGGAGGAGGGAGAGAGGAGAGAGGAGAGGAGGAGGAGGAGGAGAGGAGAGAGGAGAGAGAGAGGAGTCATTCTGCACTAAGCAGGAGGAGAGAGAGAGTCATTCTGCACAAAGGAGGAGGAGGGAGAGAGGAGGAGAGAGGAGTCATTCTGCACTAAGGAGGAGGAGAGAGGAGGAGAGAGAGGAGTCATTCTGCACAAAGGAGGAGGGGAGAGGAGTCATTCTGCACTAAGGAGGAGGAGAGGAGGAGGAGGAGGAGGAGGAGGTCATTCTGCACTAAGGAGGAGGAGGAGAGGAGAGGAGGAGAGAGGAGTCATTCTGCACTGAGAGGAGGAGAGAGGAGTCATTCTGCACTAAGGAGGAGGAGAGAGGAGTCATTCTGCACTAAGGAGGAGGAGAGAGGTGAGAGGAGTCATTAAGCAGTGAGGAGGTCAGAGGAGTCATTCTGTGTTAAGGAGGAGAGAGGAGGAGTCATTAAGCAGCACCTCCTCATGTTGGTCCATTTGATTTGTTCTAGATCAGGGGTGTCAAACATGTGGCCCGGGGGCCAGATCCGGCCCGCCTACAGACTTGACCCGGCCCTCAGCTGATTTGTAATAAAAATACACTCAGCAAAAATCTACAGAAAAAGGTGGCGCTCTCTCCTGGTGGGTGGAGAGTCTCTGCCTCAGGTGGAGGAGTTCAAGTATCTCAGGGTCTTGTTCTCGAGGGGAGGATGGAGTGAGATTGACAGTTGGATCAGCGTCTGCAGTGAAGTCGCTGTATCGTCTGTTGTGGCGAAGAAGGAGCTGAGTCCAAAGAGGAGCAGCTGAGGCTCGGCATCTGCTCAGGATGCCTCCTGGACGCCTCCCTAGGGAGGTGTTCTGGGCATGTCCCACCAGGAGGAGGCCCAGCCCAGGACACACTGGGCCTGGGAACGCCTTGGGATCCTCCCGGAGGAGCTGGACGTGTCTGGGGTGAGGGAAGTCTGGGTGTCCCTGTTTAGAGCTGCCCCGCCCCGGAGAAGAGGAGGAACGTGGATGGAAGCTGTGAGTTTTTTGGTCCAGCCCCTTGACATGAAGTCGTATGTGGCCCCCAGACCAAAATGAGTTTGACAGCCCTGTTCTAGATGTTTTTAGGTTTAAAACATTTTGAACCATTTTATTTCATTTTTAATCACAAATATATTGTTCTCTGACCAAT
>JAIEZT010000247.1:0-74970 GCA_019594935.1 Periophthalmus modestus
ACACGTCGCTCTCTCCTTACACGTGATGACGTTCTCCCCGCAGCCTCCCATCAATCATCTCACTAATGTCCTCCGGAGGTAGGTACTCATGACTAAGCTCAACATTTGGAAAGCAGCAACCATGTACAACAGTCCATCAGTCTGTGGCTTAGTGGCTCTAAAAGGCTCATTCACAAAGCCAACGGGGGGGTTTGAACCTCGTTTGGAGAACCAAGCCTGTTGTTTGGGCACCGCCACCCTCCTTAAACTTGCCTAGTTTGAATCTGGTGCGTGTTCGATCGTTGGTGGAGCTAATGGCAGAACTTGGCAACTCTGGCTCCAAAATTGACCTTCGCTATTAGAATTTGCTTACACCACCCCCCCACCAGTAGAATGAACTGAATAAATTTCAATCTAAAGGAAGCAGTGGCTCTCAAACTTTCACACCAATTGCCACCAAAGAAAACAGTACATTAGGGGTAGATTTATGGGGAGGGGCGGGAACATTTCGCACTGTAGTCCTAAACAAGAATTATCGAGATGAGCCAAGAATTTGATTAATAGACAACCACAGGTTACATCCCACTAGTTTGAAAGGTTCTGAAACATATACAAGGCATTGTTTGGAATTAAATAATCAGGTGAGTCCTTATATAGGACCTGTTCCAGATGCCTCACTGTCCTCCTATCCAGTTTCTTCCACCTTATCAAGGGCTGGGTTCCGGGGGCAGCAGTTCTCAACAGGGACTCCCAGACCGCCCTCACCCCGACAACATCCTCCAGCTCCTCTCGTTGGGACCCCAAGGCCGTTCCCAGCCAGGCCGAGAGACAATAGCCCCTCAGCTCCTGTCCCTGGGTCTCTCCCCGGGTCGCCTCCTCCCCCCCATTTTACTATGTTGTGCATTATTCATCCTCACTCCCACACTCTATAGCGAGTACAATAACTACCAACTATGCTTATAAGCCCAACAGATGCTGCCTTGGACTACAGAGCGTGACGAAAGCAGACAACGCTACGCAATCTGCCACACACCACAATCCCTCACTCATCCAAGCATGTTTTGCATGAGGCCTAATTGTGACACCTCCCCAGTACCACCTTGCACAACTCCTGACCTTTCTTCACATGCACACTCCTATTCCACGTGCAACTTCTGGTTAAGCGAGGGCTAAGAGTTAATATGTCTCTTCCTCTACAGGCCTTTCTTTTTCAACATAGCTTTGCCATGAACAATCCACAAAAGTCCGCCTCTCTGCGGCTGCGGCCAAGTGCTGCTCCGTTGATCTAAACCCCAATTCCAACACCTTTGAATAGCGCTAACATTCTTATTTTCCTTATCTTTTGCCTTGCCGTCCACAAAAATTCCAGGCTCAGCTGAAAGAACTGCTCTACGGGATAAAGGATTTAATTTTTAGGGGTAGTTTAAAACCAATGGCGGTGGTGGGGCTGCGGGTACATGAGTCCACGATAAGTCATTCAGCACCTATTTAAATTGCACACAAGGAATACTACAGCCGTAGTCACCGGTCACTCGTATAGATATACAGACCCACTCTATACATATTAGGCAGCGTTTGAGAAATGTGAGCAAAGGACTGTTTCCTGAAATGTCCAAAAAATTAACACTTGCTGCAATATACAGCACCTTTTAAAGAAAAGTCATAGGAAAAAAAAAAAAAAAACGACCATTTAAGTCCGGTCAAATTGGATTTTAATTCTATATTTCAACCGTGACATCAGCGGACATAGAACATTTTATGCATTAAGTAACTTGGACCGTTCAAAATGGCCCCATACCTCACATGAATTCTAATTTTGGTCCTGAATTAAATCCATGGTTTAACCTAGTTTTCAGTCATGGTTTTAGTTCATGATTCACGGGCTGGGGAATTAATTGTTTTTAGGTACGAAAAGTTCTCCCAAGCTACTACATAGTGTTATCTTCTTTATCACAAATTTTGACGGGGGGAATCCTATAGTTAACAGCTAAATATTTGTTCTCCTAATCATATATACAAACAGTGTATATATTATAATGGGGGGACAAAGATGGAATAGGCTACGGCTTAAGGGCCCATATATGTTGATTTCTTATCAAAAACATACCTGTACTTGTGTATTGGTTTCATTTCACACAGTTTTAACACAAATAACCCCTGCAGATATTTAACTTTGTCCTTCCTTCTCTCAAACAACTCTGTTCCACCTTGTGAATGTCAATGTGTGTAGACAGGAATTGTCTCACTCTATTCACCTTCTCTAGAAACATTTGGACATTTCCAGACTCTTTAATTGCCAGTCTCCACTGAACCAATCGGTAAAATGTAGCTGTTAACTTGAAAACTACTGCGTCTGGGGCATCGCAATGTGGAACAGAGCATTTTGAGCTTTGCAACTGGTGTGTGAATGCAACAAAATACAAACTCCCGGGTAGTGTTTGGATGTTCTTCTAACATACCAATCTGCACTGTATAGCATAATTTATATGATTTATTTTGGATAACCCGCTTGAAATGCATCATCTCTGTTTTTCAAAAGGGTCTCAATCATGAGTGCAACATATACCCTCTCTTAACTTTTTTCCATGGAGACAGCATGCAGGGCGACAAGACTAAACAAAAGTTTCAGGTTAGGATTAGCGGCAGAAGATAAGAAGGCAACCCTGAATAGAAATAATTCATGGTTTTTGTGCAATAAAAACACATATCATTCCAAAAAAGAAAGTGCTTAGTTTACAAATGATCCATCACAACTTGTTTCCGCTTCATCTGGAAACCAGTCTTGGTGGCCAGCAGCTCTAAGTGGGACACCCCGACTTTTTCCCCTCTAGCCCAGACACATCCTTCAGCTCTCTTATTCCAGTGGACCCCACGGCGTTCCCAGGCCAGCTGAGATTGAACATGAGTCCCCCCCAGCGTCGTCCTGGGTCCCCCCGGGGCCTCCTCCTGGTGGGACATGCCCAGAAACGACCCCCTAGAGAAAGTGTCCAGGAGGCATCCTGACCAATGCTCCTCATTGACCTGAAGGAGCAGCGGCTCTACTCCGGAGCTCTGCCATTGTGACGAGTCCTACCCTTCTTCTTGTTTGGTTCCAATATGGGTTCATTTATTGTTTGTTTGTGTTTCTTTATTATTTTGATTCCTTTTAGGTTTTTTTTCCTTTTTCTATTTTTCTTGCGCACGGTGGCGCCAGCCACCCGTGGAGGAACACTCATTTCACGCGTGAATCCCGACTTGTCGGCAGCCCAAAGCCCCCCTGCATGACCAAAGGACTGTGGACTGTAGGAGACGGTTAAATTGAGAGCTGTTAGCCCTTTCAATCGATCCCTTACCAGGGACATGCCGAACAGAGCGACTGCAGATCGCACAGGAGATCAACTGACAATATCACACTCCAACCTTCCTCCCTAGGAACAAAGACCCCGAAGCACTTGAACTCCTCCACAAGGGGCAGAGACCCCCACCCAGAGAGTGGCCAGCACCTTTTGTCCAGTCGGAGAACCAGGCACGGAGGAGCTTCCTCATCCCAGCCCTCCCACTTGCGCAAACGCCCAGCACAGTACAACCGTTTCAGAGCATAAATAACATTTCACTTAAAATATAACAATCATTCTCCTCTTGGTCATTGGATCCTAAGGTCCCGCTGTGTACGCAAAGGACTCATTGCCTTTAGCATCTTGAAAGTTTTGCGCACGACTATCTAGGTTATAATGTTAATGCTACCTGTACCCTCCTTTGTCCATTTAGATGTCTAGTATAGCAGTGTTCCTAGGTTATCTCGGGCGTTCCTAACACACCGTCCCCTATGTCCACTCGTGAGTCACCAATCAGTAGTAGTATCCATGCTTCCACCCGGTGTGTGGTGACTGTTGGATTGACCCCGAGAATGAAGTTAAACAGGTGCGACTGAAACTAACTCACACTCTGTGTAGGTTAGGGTAGACTGACTGTGCGACAGTCGCTGATATGTGGCTTGTACGCTTATTTTCGATTGTTGCTCGCATTGTCTTCAGGCTTTGGTGATTCCGCTACGGACGTGTTGGTGACGGATTCGTAGACGACGTTAACGTTGACAGGTTAAACCCCACTTGCGTTACAAGGCTTTGTTAAAGGCCTCAGTATTCAAAAACAATTCTTCAAAATTTGTCACTCTGACTTTATTTATTTTTTCCCGCAAAAACACATTTTTTATTGCTCTGGGGCCTTATTTTCAGTATTAACTGCAAGATGGTGAACCCAATGCACTTTATGTGGCAATTAACTCATTACTGCGGAACACGCTAGAAATCAAACGACAATACACCTTTCGGTTTTTTCCATTTTAGCTTATTTCATTCTATGGCATTTTAGTAGTCTTAATTATAGTTTACTTCCATCTGAGCAAGGTTTTTGTGATCAAGACGTTTCAGCTCCCATCTAGACGGCTTATAGTGGACAACCCCCTTTGACTGGCAACGGTACTCTGAGAGCAGGAGGGGCGCACAATGTGAAGGGTGGGACAAAGATCATTCAGAGAGAGTTGTAAAAGTCTGAACCTCAGCTCGAGATAACGAAGTGTCAGGAAGCGGGTAGCCATAGTTATAAAGCCAAAGTTTGGCGATTTCACCAGTTTACTAGGTTAGCCCCGAACTTGGTTACGATAGAAAGCAACTGCGCTTCCCACAGTGAGACACATTCGCGATCCCCCCAGGCAACTTTCCCCTCATTTGATCTGTGACTAATACGATTTTAGCCCCATCGTTCCCTTCGTAATGAATCTCCTCGGGCTAAAGCTTATTCTAATCTGACTTTTAGACTCCGGTTTAGAACAAAGTTTGGCAGTGAAAACTGCCCTGCCATTGTTTTCTAACCATCATATGGGTCTTACGCCCCGAGTGTTCTACTAGTTTTGTTTAACCTGCCGCTTACTAAGTACGTGATTAGCATTTGTGTCTTCGTATTCCAGGATGAGAACACTTGTGAACTGCTGCGAGTCTCACCATTGTTCCTCGCTTGGTCCCCACTTCTTTTCTTCGCATAAATAGATTCTTTTCTCCCTGAAACCCAATTTTTCTCTCTGCTTAAAATGTACGTGAAAGAAAGAGTGAGGGTGTACACCATCTTCACTCCACCGAAAAGCGTGTTGCCACAGAAAAAAAAACAAAAAATCGGTATTTTGCGGGTGCTGTGACAACACTTTGACGGGTTCAACTCTTATAAGAGAGATATATAAAAATAAACTTAGGGTTGCGATTAGATGCACGAGTCACCAGTAGATCTGCTGCTTTATTGTGTGTACTGAAAAAAGACGTTCCAGCCTGACGTTGTGTAGCAGATAAGGTATTTTATGAGTGCAGATTCACTAATGGTTTATCGGATATCAGAGCCCAATACTAAGAAAAGTTTGGCGTGATACTTCAAATAGCACGGTTGCGGCATTTAATCGATGTAGGAGGATTTTAGGTCATTATTAAATTTAAATTCGTTCTCTGCGATTGTTGTCGTTGAATCGGGTATTGGCTAGATCTAAAGCTATAATCTGGAACGGTATCTGGAGTGCGAAAAGTGGATGGCCATCTCTAGTATTGATCTCACAACCCAATCCATGCTGCCGATACCCCGCATGCTCCCCATTCCTTTTCTTTTACACAAGGCGTTGTTTATATTTCCCTGAGTGTGTAGGATCGTAGGGGTGGTCCTGTGCACAGTCTTTGCCCCAACACACCCCACCCCCTTCGTCCAACCACTATGCGCCTCATACAGCTCCAGGATCTAGGTCGTGCTGGCCGGTTCAAGTCTCCAGTTCAGGCCACTTTGAAATTGCCATATGCCGCAAGTCCCGACCAGTGGCTTTATTAGTCCATGCACTTTATCTATTTTTTAAACTGTCTCGTGTTGAGTTGGATATTCAACAAATCATAAGCCACAAAAAAAAAATATAGAATCCAGTAGACTAGCTTGCCATTGGTGAAAAGCCGCAGATAAGTTAAATTTGACCCAACAAAACAACTAGAACACTGAATGTTTTGAGTCAAATGTCGAGTACCAACCTCTCGCTTTACGACCTGCCACTGCAACCCAGCACTGGGTACGTGAGGAGATGTACACATGCTCAGAGGTAGCGTATCAGTGCTCACTTGGACCGAGAAAGACAGTTCAACATCTGCTACTTAGCTTCATGCCCTGAAGGAGTATGATTCAATTGGGTTTCCGCAAAGCCGGCGGGTTACACCCAAGAACTAATGCTAGACTTCCTCCGTCGACACTACTATTTCCATCATACCTTCAAGTCAGTCGCCTGCAGAGGGTTATTTGTGCATGTCCATTTGGTTGATTTTTCTTTTTTTATTTGTGACACTCCACAACTCGATTGTAGCAAAGGCCGTTTTTGTGCTTCTGTCGTCTGCTATACAGTCATAATCCTATAATCAACACCAAAAAATTGTGTAGATATAACGCCAAGTTTTTAATCTAAGAAGAAAAAGTCAATGAATCTCTGGTCGTTAGAAACGCTACAACCCTTTTAAGTGTGTCAAAAAAAACAAAATGGAGTGTGTTGGGACATTTTTGTCTTTGATTGTGACTGGCAACCTGGCTTCAGAAAATACAATGTGGACAGACCCTTCTTTAGTGTGTACATATTTGGATCTACTAAAGTTTCCAATGTTTCCTTGCTAAAGGCAATACCCAGTACCCTTTATCTTCCATTGAATGACTTGCGGACGAATTGGATACTTCTTCCCACGTTGCTCACCTCATTTCAGAGGGCGGGATTCTTAATGCCCCCCAGCCCCCACCGTTTGAGAAAAACCACACTTCCTTAACAGAACCATGAAAGCCCGTTTCTGACTCAAGCCTTCATTTTGGAGATTTTCTTGAGTTTCAAGACTTAAATCTAAAGCTTGTGTTGTGCTAATGTGGCACGGTGACCGTGGTAATGCTGAAATGCACCATAGAAAATTCAGGTTCTCCCAGCTTGATGTCACTGAGAAGGATGGCGGTTTTCAGCTTTCTATTAATGTACTGCAGCTCCAGCGAAGGCAAGAGCGATTTCATATTTATTTTCCCATGAAATACAAAAAAGGTTCATTCACAAATGCGAACCTGATTATTTTATATTATTGCTAGTTGTATATGTTGTGATGTCATCTGAAACCTAACAAACTCCCTATCAGGCATCAGACCTTTTACCATGTTTTTTAAGTGCGGTGAGACATATAATATCTAGAAATGATTAATTCTACCGAGAAACCAATGAATTGTACTGAAATGAAAAGCAGGCAATTTGTAACAAAACAACTGAAAACCAAGTCATTGTGAAGTGAAGGTGATTGTGCAGTTTAAATTCAAATAGCATTCATTTATTCACGACTAGCTCTCTGTTTAGAGTTTATCCGTCACAGGTCTGAGGGCCTCTTTTGCAAAACTATATCAGGACACAGTCACAAACAACAAGCTCTTTTCCAGGCCTCCAGTAAGAAATCGCAGCTTTAACTCAAAATTTCCAGTCGTGTAGTGTATTTCTGGGGG
Organism: Periophthalmus modestus; assembly: GCA_019594935.1. NCBI lineage: Eukaryota > Metazoa > Chordata > Actinopteri > Gobiiformes > Gobiidae > Periophthalmus > Periophthalmus modestus. Next base: position 7,489 of record JAIEZT010000247.1, read on the forward strand.
GATTGCCACCTGTTGTTCCCCTGGCGCTGTTAATGATTGCCTGGATTCTTACCTACAGTCAGGCATTAGCTTTATATTTGCATGTATTCAATTACGGATGTGTAGTAAAGAAAAAAAAAATGACAAAACATGCAGTAGCTGACATTTGGTATAGAGAATTAGAGAATTGTTCTCTTCGTTAAAATATATGAATTTATACACGTACTGATAATAAGGAAAGAGCTAAACCGTTTGTCTCCATGGGAAACTAATGCTTTAATGGTGGACGCATCAATCCCCAAAGCGGTAAGGTGAATTAAGGAGTTGAGCGATTGCCATAAAAAATGTTGTTGCCTTTCTTGTCATGAATACAAAGTAGCGTCTACTGTAAGGTAAAATACAACGATTGCTTTTTTGGACAGATGAACTCCATCGCATACCTCACTCAAAGACGACAGAGGCTGACAATAGGAGGATCGACGGAAAAGCGGACTTATCGAGTAGAGAATGAGATCAATGTGACGGTATCTAAAAATCATCTTAGAAATCACATCACAAGATTTTTTGGCAACACCAACCTTAAACCCATCTGCATTAAAGTGGAACTAAACCGCATTTAAAAGAGCGAAGGGATGTAAAGAAGGGGAGAGGGGGCAAGGTTTCTGGACATAAGCGGAAAAGTTGCTAATGGTCTAGCAGTATCTTCAAACGTCAAACTGGCGTGTTTGCAATCGGAAATACTTGATGTAAACATGGCCAGCATAAGTGATGTCACATTAGTACCGCAAACGCCAGCGGCACCACTGGAGGTAGAACAAAAAAAAACACCAAAAAACAACAACCAAAAAGCAGAGTTTAGTAGCAAACAAAAGTGGATTTAGTGTTTAGTTCTTACTTTATACCAACACCTGTTTTTGACAGGAGGCAGCAGCCACTGACCTGGAACGAACCCTGACAGCAGCCAAAGAAGAACTGGAGAAGACGCTAGGAAAGTAAACAAAATCACTACAAGAAAAGCCGTGTATATTAAATAGCACGTGAGGTAATATGAGGTAGCTGTGTTTAAGGGAAGTTATCTTATTTACTACACCAGCCAAAAGTGTTTAGTAATGTTGGGGCGTTAGTTCCATGGGTATTACGTATAGTTCCACGAAGGCATCAAACTTGAATGCAAAACATATGCCAAGTAAAAGACCTAAAATGACTACAATTTGATTCTTCAATAAGTAGACCATCCTCTTTAAGTTGAACCTGTTGGCACTTTTGGCATTTTCGACTTGACAAGACATAGATGTAATATAAATGGACTACTAGCCAGCCGTTACAAATGGAAAGGGATCGTGGGCGCACTCTCCGTCCATCCATTTGGCTCAAATCACCTACATTAGAAACTTGTCGCCCCCTCTTCGTAACCGGCTCCTTGCAGGATCGTAATTTTGGTTCTAAAAGTAATATTATCCTGCGAACATGATCTGGTAGTTTTATATTGACGATTCGAGTCTGTAATATCAGATGATGAACAATGTTGTAATAACAGGGACAAATCGACGCTCTCACCCGAGCGCTCCCACTGGCAGTTACGGACGCCGGTTTGATTGGACAGCGGCTAAGCACCAACCCCCCCCGTGACCGAACCAGAGGCGCGGGCAAGCAGCCAGAGTGTTTCTTCAACGGATGCTCAGATGGATCTTTGTTGCTATGATACGCACGGGCTGAATACAAGTAGGGACATCAGCTCCAAAATTCGCCCCTATCAACGATAGCCTCGATGAGTTAGCTGGCCTGAGCGGAATGCTGTGGGTGACGTCACACTCATTGTCGACTTCTTTCAGCCTATGGGGACATAAAACACTGTTTCAGGGGATTGTCTCAAGATGAGAGACCATTGAGACATGCAGAGAAGCCAAGTGTTGCGCAGTGCTGTTGGACAAAGCAAGAGTGTCAGCAGTTTCTGCCTGTTTGAGTTTATCCCCAGCCTGTTTCTCGTTTGGGCTCGGTTCCCGCCTGTTCTGTCATTCTCGCAAGATTGTTTAACCAGGTAAGAGCAAACACTTCAAGTGCAGTCTAAAATACTTGCTGTTTGTCATTTCTACATATCGGTAGATCTGCATTAATACCTGCTGAGTTCCCTAATTCCCGAGTTTATTCCCGCATGTTTCCCTTATGAATCCACGAAGTGGCAAGAGTTTTGCGTGACATTAACTAAGACTCAGTGTTTCTGCGTGATTTCCATTTTAAAGGTAAAACGTCTGAATAACCTGTTAAAGGCACTTTATGTGTAGTTCTACGCGGTTGATATGCTGCTCTCTACTTAAGGATTTGCGAGAAATATTTTTTTTAAAAGATGTCCTACATCTTGCTCATATATGTGATGCTTCAGTATGTAAGTAAGAATGTAGAAAGTAGTAACCTTCCGAGAAAAAAAACACTGAATGAGACGTCAGACGCAAAACTTGGACTGAGTAAGGAATATATTATGTGAGCTAACCTGGTCTTAGCACTTTAACCTATTGTGTGCAGGAGTCTCAGGTAAAGCACGAAATGACAAGTTCAAATATGTTCTCGGCTGTTTCCAAAACAAAACCAGGCTGGCGAGCCCGCAATTCCCTCGCACCCAGCGCTCTAGTTCAGATACCGCCCTCCTCAAACAGCTCAGGGTCACATTCCAGCAGCACACGGCAAAGGTAGCTCGCAAACATAGACAGTCACCGGGGTGCCAGAGAGAAAACGATCGAAAATGAAAAACATTAAAACAAACCGAATGTAGAGTGTCACTGGGGAACAAAAGCCAACGAGTAGAGTGTTTAATTAGTATCCTTGAATAATAACGGCTAAACGCTGAGTATATGACGGAAAAGTGCTCTCCGGAGCAAGGTCAAAAAACCAAAATGGCCAACAAACGACTCTCAATCAGTATGAACTTTATATTAACGGCCATGCAACTAACCGACCCCGATTCTCCTATTTGAGCAAAATCTGTTGCCCACGCCAGATATATTCTTCAGCAGTACTGACGTCAAACATACATCACTGTTAACGTCTGCATTAATTATCAAAGATTCTTATACAAGTATCAGGATGTGCACTGTAGCATGCTACCTGTTGTTTAGCTTTAGTCGTGACAGCCAAACTCGGCCCGAAAGTTGTGAAAGCGCTATAAACTACTCTAGGTGAATAATTAGGATGCTAAGAGTATGTGAGGTAAGTGAGGACTGATTATTGGACCACACTGCAAAGCATTTTAAATGAATTAGTTCGGTTTCATGTTTTTAAGACCGAAAAAATAAGGGACAGCCCTTTACTGTGGTATTACCTGTGAAAACTCCCATAAAAACAGTGTCTGATCAATTTATATTTTTCCTACTCTAATCCTATTGGCAATAACTAATCAACATCTGTGCTAGGCTTAAAGGGCTAATATTACGGTATTTCTATAACGTTTTTCATCAAAAAATACCTCAGAAGTTTGTCTTTCGTTACATAAGGTGTACCACAACAAACCCTGCAAAACAGAAAACAATTGTGATGTCATGTTGGTATAAGGAAGAGTGCTCCTATACCGTTTTTAAACTCCATAACCATTCATACGAGTCATTTGGATCATTTCAGACCAGGAAAATGCTATATGAACAATTAAAAGGTATTTGTTAATTGAAAAATACCACAATGACATCACAAGTGGAACAGAGCATTTGCAGCTTTTGAGCGTTAGACAGACGCAAATAGAAGGACCCTTAATCGCAGTTGTATCTGGGCCCATTGGCGTCAGCCGGCCTGTGCTGCGGTCACCTTGTGTTAGTGTATAGTTGATAATCGGCATGTGAGTCCTGTCTGCGCCTCCACACTCACAATCAGCAGCAGAACGGATCCCGGTTTAATCCCTTAGCAGGAGAAGAGCTGTTGGAGGAGGGAATCGAGAGGAGGGCCCAGTCAATGAAGTAAAGCATTCCTAATCAAAACACTGCACATGTTTGCGAGGATAGCCATGTATATAGTCAGAAAGTTCTTGAATCTGAAAAAATGTTAAATTTTAAACGGCAACTGCATGCTTGTTTTTATGTTATAGGCCTTTCATGATACCCACTTGGCTGTTTTCCGCTGCATCAAAAGTGGGATGTTCACTTAGCATCCCATTCATTCTCTATGGGGAATTAGCAGAGTACGCTAAAATAAATCAATAGCTTGAAGCTGGGGTATCTGATTTTTGTTTTTTTTTTCAAACTGTGCAAGGAGGAAGTGAAGTGTTTAAATCAAATCGAACTTGTTTCTAGCTCTCACAAACCGTTGGCACAGCATTAATAGTCACAATTCATGATTTTTGGTCAATGGCACCACTTCAGAGCAGATTTCAGATACAAATGAAAGAATGAGCATCGTATAGTGACTCACATAAGGCTCTTTCGTACAAGTTGGGAACGATAGACTCTATAAAGAAGTGGACTGAGTGTGACGAAAAGAAAAAAACTCATAGAGGCTAGCAGTTACAGGGGCGAATTTTGGAGCCGATTTCCATATTTGGAATTCCGACCGCGGTTAATCATAGCAACCAAAGAGCCACATCTGGAGCGAAAGCTGTTGAAGGAACGCTCATGTCCTGCCCGCATCGCTGGTTTTAGCAGGGGTGGGCGCTTCGCAATGCTGTCAATCAAACCTGTTGCTAGCGCTAGTGGGAGCAACTTCAAGGAAAGAAGGCCGCATATTTGTCTGTTTATAAATGTCACTATCTTAATGTTACAGAACAATAGCAAAATAAAAAATACTAGGATATGTAAAGTGGTTTAATATTGAACATTTTAAGACTAAAGCAGATTACAGAGAGGGTGACAGTTTAATCTAAAGTGAATTGGAGCCGATGGAGCCAGAAGCGTGCTCATTTTCTATTTGGAACACGGCGGGCTAGCTATGTCCATTTATATATTCAGTCTATCGTTGGGAATAGATGAAATGTTTTTATATTTAGATGAAGACAGCATGTTGTGGTCTGATATTTATCACAAAGTTCTGCCTTTGTACGAATCAACACCAATTTACATATTTATGAGGAACAATGGGTAAATTTCAGCTTTAGAGCAAAGTAAATAATCACAGCATGTGATCTTACGAGTGTTGTAACCCGCTTCACCAGAGGGAAATGTGTTTGGATTAGTTGCCATTTCTGTCCCTAAGCTAACGCTAAAGGAAATAAAATTGAATTATTAATGTTAAAAGCGTGCTGCAATCGGAACTATTCTGCTACACAGAAACAATCAACATGCCATTAGTTATATTTTTATAGTTTGGATGTTCTATTTTGAGTTGTATATTAGGTTAGCATTAGCTTTGAGACACAAACGCTTCTTTTATAAACACAGACGTATCTTTTAGTGAATTATTTACACTGTACATAAGGTCTTATCTTGTGAACTCACTGTTTGCTGTGTGGGCTTAAATATTGATTTAGTGTTTAGCGATGCTAGGCTAGGCTACCCCATAGAGAAGGAATGGCAAATGAAGATCTGCACTTGTGAGGCAACTAGAACTAGCCCAGCGGTGTTGAAGTACCTATTTAGACCTGTCACATTAATTACTATATTGACTTATCGTTCAATATATGAAGCTAGAACAATATATATGGAGCTCAATATGTTTTGGGGAGATTTGGGGTATTTTTGTTGTAATACGATAAGAATTGAGCTGTAAAGGGGTGAATAAGTTCCCTTTTATGGCTAATTATTGGTACATTCTGCTATTTATGGTTTTGCTGCCATAGATTGTAGTGTAAAGAACGTGGACTAAGTGAGTGTGACGTCCACCCATAGAGTTCGGCTCCAGTCAAATGAAGCTCATCGAGTTTAAAGCAGTTATGGGGCGATTTGGAAGCTAGTTTCATATTTAGAATTAAACCGTGAGTTAGTATCATAGCACCGAAAGAGCCAATCGGAAGCAAGGCTGGTGGAAGGAAATGTCCGGATGCTTGGCAATGCTGTGCAATCAAACCTGGTTGCACGCTTTAGCGGGAGTGACTCGGGGAACGAAAAGAAGTCGCCTGATTTGTCTGTTATTAATGGTCATAATATTGAGTCACGGAAAAAATAGCAGAAATAACTAAAAACAAATAAAATAATGAAAACAACCAGGATCATCTAGACCGGGTGAATTATGGGACATTTGAAGACCCAAAAATTGATAAGCATGACAGCAACAGTTTACAGAGAGAGAGCGGACGTTTTCCAGGTAAGTGCACTATTGGAGCCAGGAGTCGACGGAGCCAGAAGTGTACCCATGATCAACTTCCTATGTGGAGACGTGGCGGCTAGCATGTTAGCTAATGTCCAATGCCTATATCAGACAAATTTAATCTGTCAAAACGGACAAAACATTGTAGGTGTGAAGGCTGTTCGCTGATTCTTCAGTTCACCGCTTTACTACGCATCAAGTTTAGGTTGGAAAACTTCAAAGACAGTTGGCTGATACTGAACGGTTCATGCTAGCCAGCTTAAAAAACAAAGCAGCGACTATGTCGCATCCATTGTCCTTGTTAGTGTCGTTTAGCCCTGAGAAGCGGCTCAAAGCAAAACCTTACAGAGAATCACAGTGAGGTCTTGGGTCGCACACTGTTTTGGATAAGAAGCATAACAAGCATCTCCGATCTCGATCGACGCGAAGAGAAAAGTAAAAAGAAAGGAAGGAGATATTTATCCAAAAAAAAAAAAAAAAAAATACCGTCTAGGGTTGGGGAGTCATGTCTTGTTAATGAAACAGTATATTTGAAAACTGGGTCACAGGCGATTCTTGTTTTGCCATTAATTTAAATCGTTGTGGCATATACAGTACTTTCGGTATTATCGGTTGATCTCAATAGTTCTTCTCTAGCGACATTTCGTGCTTCAAAATGTGCTATCATGCAACAGGTCTACCCACTCTTTGTAAAGAAATATCTGATCCGAAATCCCACAACACGTCGTTAGACCAGTCCCTCACCGTTAGAAAAATGCACTGACAAAACCCAAAAACCTGTCCCCAGTTTGCTTCGTTGCATTGGGTTGTGCGAAGTTGGAGGGCTGGCAAAGAGTCTAAAAATAGGCCTCCATTCAGACCCACTTCCCACTGTGATGCCTCAGAGGCCACAGGAGAGGGACAGTGAAGAGGAAACATCTTCTATTCAAGCCCCAGGAGGCCACTTTGACCAGTTTAAGAGAGGGCGCCGCCTTTGCAAAAAACTGAGGACATAACATCCAGAAGAATTTGTTTCGGGCTGATATTTCTGTCCAAATGGAATTATTCACTTGTTCTAGTTTCTGTAGACTTTGGTAGATTTTTCAGTTTGTGTTTTTATGCGGGAAAATATAGCCTTAAATGTTTTATTGGCCTTGTAAAAATGTAAATGATCTGTGCTTATTAACAGTTCAGGATTGAATAGGAATCACTTAAAATAGTGTTTGAAAAATAAAAAAAAATGGCTTAATCCTTTTGTAATGCTAGCGCAGGTTGTCATGAAATCCAGCTGCTGAAGCATTGAGAAATCATAAAGCCTGTGTACGGTCACGTTCAGCTAAAAATAGGTAGCTCAGATTGTGCAGTTAGTTATTTAGCTTAGATTTTACTTTTTAAAGGTCCTGTTCCCCATTTTTGCTACCAGCATTTGAGCAAAAAATGGCCATATCCCGTGTACATGCGGGGTTAGGCAAGCAAGCCAAGGTTTGACAAAGTAATTCAAAGTTCGCTTACAGAATAAGAATCAAAATAAAACAAATCGAAACAGAATCATCATAAATTAAGATTAAAGAGTGCGAATAACAACCTTCAGTCATATGTACAGTTAAACCAAACCGGTTTTTGAGACTGGATTTAAAACCTTGTCAAAGTAGAGGCCTTTCTCACACTTTCAGGTAACAATAAGTCCACCTGCGTACGGTCTGTAATCTAAGTAGAGAGCTTTTTATGTGTCCGATAAGTTCAGAAAGTTGCGCTGTTAGCATCCATCCATCCATTTTCTTCTGCCTTATCTGGCGGCCAGGTCGCAGGGGCATTCAGTCCTAACAGGTGACTCCCAGAACTTCCAACACCCCAGACATGTCCTCCAGCTCACTCCGGTGGGACCCAAGTCATTCCAGGCCAGCGAGAACATAGTCCCTCCAGCGTGTCCAGGGTCTTCCCCCCAGGCTCATTTCCAGTGGGACATGCCCGGGACACTTGCCCTAGGGAGGCGTCCAGGAGGGATCTGAGTAAGATGCCCGAGCCGCCTTAGCTGGGTCCTCTTGGAGCAGCCGGCTCTACTCCGGCTCTTAACCCTGTCTCTATGAGGGCGGCAGCCAGCCACCCCAACAGAGGAAAACGATTTTGGCCACTTTTATCGTCGGTATTGTCCTTTCGGTCATTACCCAGATGCTCATGACCATAGGTGAGGGTAGGAACGTAGCTTGACTGGTAAATTGAGAGCTTTGCGTGTTAGCATGCTAGCTGTTATTATCGTCATGCCCAAAAACCGCATGCTGGCAAAACTCTAATTTTACTCAGAATGCATCAAGTACGTGAGGAATAACTCTTGGACACTGCAAACCGTTTAAAATGTACTACTTCTGTTTTATCATGTTTTTGAGACAGTAAAGTGCTTTGAATGTGTGATTTGATTTTAGAAAATATTGGTATGGTAAAAAATATAATAGTAATAATAATAATAAAATCATAAAACTTAAATTTATTTAGTACTTTGTAGGATTTTGAAATTTGTCAGTTTGAAGCATCTTTCATTGACTTTTAGGACGTTCATTCATTTCAAAACCAGACATGAGAGCCGTATAAAACAAGGACAAAAAAGTAGATCACAGGTTTGTAGGACAGTGCAAAACATTTGTTCAATCATCAGTTTTTTTATTTTACTTATTTAAACTACATGATTGGAATTGACTTTGAATTAGATTTACTTCCCGTTGCTTTGATGTGCTCTCTCTTACAGGACATTTTCCAAAGTTCAGAGAATTGTCACAGGTACAAAGTCACAAGCTAACACAGCACGGAGAGAGGAGGCCCAGCAGTACCACAGTGTCCCAGGCATGGATGGGAGCGAGTGTGGGCACAACCAGCCAGAGCAGCCAGCTGGAGAGAGGAAAAAAGCAGGAACACCAGGAGGTGAGTGTGGGAACATGCTTTCAACACCCAAAACTAGGACGCCTAACAAATAAATAGAGCAAAATAAAAGTAGCTTGTCTGAAATATCCAAAGCAGATACTAATCGATAATAAAACTCGATCAAAACTAGGTACTCATTTCTTACTCTCACAGGACAGAAAATGAACCTTTCCTGAATAGCTTTAGAATGATCTTGAGCTGTATTCAGAACAACTATAAAGACCACATAGACTAGTATACGCCCCTGGACACTACGGAACCTACTTGGACGACTGCGGGGATAACACAGATATAAGGCCACATGGTACTATAAAAAGATAATTTTATGATTTAATGTGAAAATGACATGTCTGTTGTCGAAATAAAAAGTGTTTTACTATCATATCTATATCGCATTTGGTTTTGAGCATCGAGTCTATTTTCTATTATCAAAATCGCGGTTTGAAATTGTTAGTATCGTGGCAACACTGTAATGTAGCCGTATGACTTTTCTTGCAAACAAAAAATTTGCAACTTATTATTATGTATTATTACTTATTATATTATTATTTCAGTTATTTAATTTATTATTTTTTTACTATTATTAATTATTGATCACATACTTCGTTATTAGTGGTAAAACTGCTTTGTTGATTCTAATAATTGCCACTTATTTATTATGTATTAGTATATTAATATTCATTTAGATTATTATTATTACTTTATTGATTAATTATTTTATTATTACCTGCTTTTATTTTATTATGTATTATGTATTATTTATTATTATTATTTATATAGTATTTCTGTTATTTATTATCATTAATTATATAAGATCACACTATTCTAATTAGTGGTAAACTGTGGTACTGAAGGATGGGTCAAATACAGAGGACTAATTTCCCTACAGGCCAATTAAAGTATATCTTTAACCTTTGTAATACAAGGTCCTTTGACTGACGTTTATCTCTAATCATGATAAATTATATATGTTAATTGAATTTGTAAGGCCAAAATTCATACTGACAAAATGGGCAGGTGCGTGAAAATGTACGAATAGAGTTAACCCAAAAATAAGGCAAACCAGAAAACTTTGGTTCTTGTACCTTTTCTTGAGCGTTTCGGAGATAATCTGGCTTTAAGGGTGATGGTTGTCAGTGGCATAACATTAGTTTCAATAGTTATCATCCATCGTTATATGTGATTCAGCAGTACATCGCACTTCAAAAATTAGTTATCGTGACAGGCCTAATCCACCTGCAAACCGACTATTCCAACCCTTTGATTTCTGCTTGGGAGCCACTGCTAACTGCCTGGAGTCGGTCCCTCTACACAAGCCAACAGTTTGTCAGACACAACTGTGGCAGCATGGGCCCGATCAGCTCCGCTCTCCTCCCCTCGTTTTTATGGGATGGAGCCGCAACCTGTCGAGAGGTGTTGCAGATGGCACAGTAAACAATCTCATTTCACCTGACTGGCATCTGAACCCGGGCCGTGCATTCCAATCGGTTCTGCTCTAAATTTAGACCTGATTTGCAAAAAGAATCCATCCATTTTTCAAAAAGCTGTCTCTACCCCATGATGGATAGGAAGTCTGTTTGGGAAAAGAAGATTATGATTGTGATTAGTAAGAAAAGTTTCTCGGTGCATATTGAAGCGAGCTATTTTTCAAGGCTCTTTATTTTACTTCTATGGGGTAACTGCTAACACATAACATATTTAGATCACAATGTAATTTTTTTTTATTGTTTTTGAAAAAATGCTAACATCATATTAACATGTTTTATAAGTTTCACTTTCGTAGATCGGCCCTCTCTTTTCTCTCTGTGTTAAGTCCACCCCCCTTCAGGAGCGCTATCATCCCGCTAATGAAAACTACTGGCAACATCACATCAGGTTTGGTCAAGATGCGTGTAGAATTTTATCATGTTTTTTGTATATTTATGGAGAATTGGATGATGTAGGGTTGTGGTTTGAGCATTGCACAGAATCTAAAAAAAGCTAACCAAAGGAGGGTTGGAATAGGGGTCAGGTGCGAGAGCTAAAATACTCACTACTAACTCTGTCCTGTGTCACATGGACCAGTTCAAATAGGATAGCACTCAGTTTTAATAAAAAAAAAAAAAAAAAAAAAATCAATGCTTCTAAAAAAGAAAGTATTCAGAAGGTTTTATGCAACCGTAAGTGTCAAGGCCAAGTGAATCATCTGTTTCATAGGCTGATCATTACGGATGATTCACACCTGAAAGTCCACAAGGTCCGGACTTTACATTACCTCCTTCAAATTTAAACTATGAGACTTTCCCTGCCACTGTTTCTACTGTCGTCTTGACAACGTGGAGCACAGCCCATGATCGATGGGATAATAGTGTTATCTGCAGCAATGATGTCTAAAACAGCAAAAAGTATTTTGGTTTTTATTGTGTGGTGACTTTCATTTTATTAAAATGCTTTTTACTGCCTAAAGAAAGTTCTTATAAGTTGGCTGCAATACTTCAGAAGATGCTTATTGTCCTGACTTTGCCACAATAAAGTGGAGACTTGTTTGACTCGACCCACCCCCCAAGGTCAGAACTTTACAGTAGGTGAGCATAAGCACTCAGGAAGGCCAACATACAGCACAATCTTGCTAAATTCTAAACAGCCATTTCGGTTTTGTTGGAAAACGTTTTTATACACGCATCGCACTGGGACGTTCATTTATTCTGACTCAAACCACAGTGACAGCCACTATTGTAACCACACCATTCAGATGCCCTCCCATCTAGACGGGCGTGGTCCCCCGGAGTGTGTGGGGAGAGGTGCTCTCTCCCCACACAGTCCTCACCCCTTCCCGTGTCTATGCTCTGATCAGCTCTACTACAGTTTGGAACAGATCTGGATTGGTGACAAAAGCTGCTCATTCACACAAGGCTGTTTACAAGGCTACAATACACAGTCTGATGGATGCCCTCCCACGCACATCGCTCCCCAACCCCACGTCACCACTCCTTATATTGGCTCAATCTGACACTGATCTACAGTAATTGGAACAAAAAGTTGTATAAAAGCTGCTCATTGCACCACCATAGCCTAAAGCATGTGACTTTAACTGTATTTAGTCCTAACAGTTTGGTGGAACACACTGTGACAGTTGCCAGATCCGTTTCCGACTTGTTCCGGCTCAAATGAAGCCCTGCTCTGAAGGCTCTGTATATTTCAATATTTTCCAGTACCAGGCCCCCATTTTTGGTAAAGTCACCTGAACTGTACTTTTTTGGTATTTATTTCTGTATTCATATTATTACAAAATAACAAAAACAGAAACACAATGTTCATATATTCCATGAAATGCTATTTTTATTTGATGAAAATTGTGCTTTTTATGATTCATTTGCGTGGTGACATGCCTCGAAACAATCTATTGTGCTCTGCTTTTCTCTCCACCACACACACCACAGAACCTGGTTATCAAAAGGATATTTTGTTTTCCTGTATTTACATTTGTTCTTTACCAGAAGTACCTCAGCTTTTTGTTGGTACTGCACTTTTAAGAGTACTCAGGTCCTGTTCACTTGTAAGTTTGCTGTAGTATCACTGCATGTATGTCAAACTCAGGCCGGGGGCCAAATCTGGCCTGCGGGACGTAATTATATTTGGCCCGTGAGATCATATCAAATGTGCATTAGAGCTGACCCATCAGTATTTTACGCATTCCACCACTAATACTACAAATCCCAGAATGCTTTGCAAGTACACGGGCACACAGTCGAGACCGTGATCACCCCTCCTTTTCTGTTTGACATTCATTAGCACCCAGCTACTCGTCACCTTGGCCAAATTAAAGTACTAACAGAGAGAGACATAATTTCAAACTTATTTTCTCTCTGTTTGTAATATCACGCTTGAGTTGTTCCAGATTTTGTGTTTAAGCAAAACTAAAGTTTGTTTTCCATATGACAAGGTTAAGCACTACATATCAGATGCGGCAAATTTTAATCAAATTGGTTGGCCATGAATTTATCATTAAATTTTTGAGTTTTGATACCCCATGAATTTAAATATGATGTTTTTAAAGTTTGGACCTGATTCTCAGTTGTGGTTTGACAGTTGACAGGAAAGAACGGGAATACTTAACAGTTTGACACCCCTGGATGTTAAAGTAATCTTGATGTCTTCATGTGCAGTGGGAATGCATCTCCTTTGACCTTACTCACTTGTGGATGACAGTGAAAGGATGCAGACTGAAAAGAATACTTAACATTGTGACACCTGGTAGATGTTGTTGTCATAACTGCACATTCAGAGGTTTCATTATCTCTCTTTCCACTTAAATAAAGTAGCTCTTATTGATCTATTTTTCTTCAGCGGTGTGTATGTCCATGAGTTTAGTTGTTCATGCACAAAAAAAACAGAACATGTGTATTTCACAAAAACACTTGGTGCAAAACACTGTTAATTATAAGCAACACACCTGCCGTGACTTGATAAAACATGGAAACACGTATTTTCGATTCTAAAAGTGGTTACAGGACTTGAAAATTTCTAGAAACTGACTGTTACATTTTATAATAATTACACTTTTAATTTGCCTTTATAAAGCATGTAAAGCGTATTAAAGATGCAAAAATCAACGATATTATAAAATTCCCTTGTCAAATACATATTAGGTCTAGGGGTATGATTCTCGCTTGGGTACAAAGTTAAAATATAAGTTTAAACACAAAAGATCAAATTTCTTAGTCTCAGATGCAAGTCAAATTTGACAAAGTTTTCAATGCTCAAAGTCTGTCGGGTGGCACGCCGTCCAGGAACAAAATGAGGCAGTGAAGAGTAGCAGCAGGGGGCGGGTCCTTTTAAACTGGTGGGCCGCAGGTGGAGGGTGACGATTGGCCAGGCCTTTGATTGTTGCTCCGGTCCATTCAACAGATTTCATCCATGCATGTCTGAGTAATTTAGCGATGTCTCCCGGGCTCTGTTTGAACCCTCTTTACGGTTAGCTGTAAGTTTCCATCCAATTCTCAGCCCACAAGCCATAAAAATACAAAAGCCTGATACAAAACGATACACGGCAACTTCACAAACCAGATGCGATGTGCAGTAGTTTCATTAGCGGGGTGCACGCCGATTGTGTTGTGATAGTGCTGTGGAGGGGGATGAAAGTGAAACTTATAAAACATGTTAATAAATAAAGTGTAATACCCCCTCTTTAATAATAATTCAGGCTACTTAATTAATGCCCGAACCCTAACATCGTACGCTGCAACGGTATGCTAATGTCACACTTCTTCATTATTGGACAATTAAATACTTTCTAATAAGATGCAGACTTAGTTTAACCTCGAACCTCGCTGCTTTTATAGTGTATCTGAACCAGAGCATGTCAAAATTTGCGCAAATGCACGGGAAAAATCAGGCGTAGGTGTAAAATAAGGTGTAGTTACTATAAAGTGGTACCAAAATGTCTATATTTTGACACGTGCCAGTCTTGTACTCACTCTGGAACTTTCTCTGTTACAGCAGCGGAGCGCAGAGCCAAGAGGGACAGCCTCGGCAAAGCATTCAGATGTGGATTTGGAGGAGCAGACGGAAATCAAAAACACAAAGACACACAAATACAACTGAGAAGGACCAACAAACCCATGCACAACTCCGGCCCCGGCTGAAGATGTCCCAAGAGCACACCACGCACTGATACATTCACACACACACGCACACACACACACACACACACAGCAGTTTCTGACAGACCAGGGAAGGGCATCTGGGTTTGGGTCTAACCGCATTGGGCTAACAAAGATTTGGATTTTAACCACAATGTAAATGCACACCTTTTTAAAAGAACAGGAGCTACATTGACGTACACTCTCTTTTAACCATTTTACAATTATCGCGGGTACAATATAATGTAATATCCAGCACACACACAAAAGATGTATGATGAGATGTAGGTCATGCTCCACCATAGTCGCTTTTCCAGAGGAGCGTTATGGAGATGACCTGTATCGAGGGAGAAAAACGCAATCTCAGGCAAAAAAAACAACGGCAAACGCAGGTGTTAACAGGACATAATCATTTCTTACCAAACTCTGACCTGATCTTGTGACTAACAGTTGCATTCCCAGAGATGGCCACATAAAAGCTGAGCCAACACGCTCAGCAAAACGAAGCTAGAGCACGTTAGCAATAGCTGTTTCCTGTTTATTGGGGCACGGCGCTCACTTCAAGATAAAAAAAAATTGTATATCCAGTGCAGAATGGGTCAGCAAAACTTAATGCATTCTAAAGAGCGCGGCAGAGGGGTGGAGAATGGTGAAATAAATGCTAAAAAGCAGAAGATAAATCATATGTACTGTGCCAGAATTTCTTGGAACCAAAACAAGACTCAAGATGTCAGCATCAAACTGTTTCTAACTAGAGTTTTACATGCTACCTTGTTTCTTTGCGCTGTGTGAAGTTAGTTTATTTCTCTGATTGGTTACTTCAACTGTCAATCTTCTGCGCATCAAAATTAGTTTCAAGCGAAGATGAGGTTTGGTTAATGACTCGATGACAAGTTCGCAGATGCAAGTGGTCGTAATGACTTTCCTCCGCAGGGTGGATGGGTGATTTTTTTAGCGATAGGGTCACGTGGGAGGTGCTGCTCCTTCACATCAAGAGGAGCCAGCTGAGGTGGCTCGGGTATTACTCAGGACACGCTGGAGGGATTACGTATCTCGGCTGACCTGGGAATGCCTTCGAAGCCCCCGGAAGAGCTGAAGGAAGTCTGTGTGGAGAAGGAAGTTCACACTGCCTCTGCTACCCGGCGCCGGATAAAGCAGAAGAAAGTTAATCAAATAGAATAACGCAAATAATGAGTGAAGTGACCCCAAGCTAAATTTATCGAGCAGTAGATTTGTCCGTTGACTGTTTCCTTAACCTTTTGAAAACGTCTTATCAGTACCACACAAACTGTGTCAAAGTGTCCAAGCTGTGGACCAAACCTGAAGCCCCTGACCCTGAGCCGGCAGCACACACACAGACACACGGAGCACTGTCTGAAATGACTGGACTGAACACGTTCACAGTAAAAAAGGCATGCGTTCTAGAAGTTCTTTTTACGGTAGCTCTGGTCTCCTGTTTGAACCTTGATTTGTCGTTTCTTGAGTTTTTCTTCTACGTGAGGACACTGCTTTCTAAATGTGTGATCTTTCTAGAAAACCCCTTTGCACTGGTGAGCCCTGACTCTGTATCTGTGACGAGTGTATGAACTGACTATGTAAAATATTCTTATTAATACTACTACTCTCCCCAACTTAGAGCATTGTTTCTCACTCATCCTAGCCTGGTTGATTTACTCCACATTTTTAATATAGAGGCTCAAGTTGGCTGGCCAACTCACGCTTACACTTTTCCTCTGCGGCTTTGGCTCAGTTTCTCACAATCTAATTCACATGTGTTAAAGCAGAACTAAGCAACTTTCAGCGAGTGTTCCCCCTGCAGCCCTCCTACACTGTCAGGGAACAGACTCAAAAGCATTTTTTTTTCTTTTTTATTGAAATATGACAGTATAATCATATACAAACACATATAACATTGCTAAATATTTAAAAATAGGAAGGGTTTGTCAGGTTCGGGTTGTGTCGGCCATATTGCAAGGCTGGTTTTCCGCACAGAAACAGCAGAGGGAGACAACAGACACTTCAAACATCCCGAAAATACATATTTAACCATTACAGAGATGTATAACAACGTTAGTGTGGTAAAATGTCACTTAGTTCTGCTTTAACAAGGTAAAACTCGGTGGATCATGGAAATGTAATTGTTCGTCAAATGTTGGTCAGTTTGTAAATAACACATTTTTTGTAATAGTCACTGGCGGGAATTAGAAGGTTATACTTTTAAGGGTTACAGTTAAGATCATCGCAAAAGTCACGTTAAGTGTTAGGAAAAACACACCAGAACTGAAATCCTGTTACTATAAGTTCTCTATTATATTATATAAGAGATGGTCTCTTCTGAGAGAACCATAGTTACAGAGTGTTATTGTAACAGCTAACTGCATTAAAGGGATCTCTACGTTAGTTAAACTAATTACTGATATGATGTGTAGTTCTTATTTAATTATAGAAAAGTACCAGTGTTCCCAGCAGAGGGCGCAAATACCTGTGGAAGAGCAAAACCACTTAAATTACTACATTAAAATCAGTTTACTGGGTAGTGAATGCAACTCTACACCAGAAATGATTTCAGTGAAGAGAAAGTGAGGAGCCCCCTGGAGTACAAGCTCATGACATCATGCAGTGGGATGAAGTGAATTCTGTAGAGGGAGACGCACTAAATATGCAGGATTAAACTGGATGAACTAAACAAATCCATTTGCAGGTATATGCTTTTGGACAAGAGACAACAGTTTCACAGCATGATTATCTCAACAAAGCCAGTTTTATGGAATATAAGTCATTTAGAATCACTAAAGACCACTTAACAAACAAGTGAAATCCTGGGCCTTTTACCTCATGTAGATATCCCTGGTTGCAGTGGGTTGTCAGTTGTGTACTCTCTCCTCCTCCAGGAGCTGAGCCAAAGCCTGGGTAAAGGTGTGTTAGTTGCATCCCTCTGCCTGTGCACAGAGGCACAGAGCCCAGACTCACAGTGGGTCGTCTCCTGAGAACGTGCCATGCACTGAGTAGTCCCTCCTGCTACATGTCCTCTGTCCTCTGACCCTCTCCTCTGTGTCCTTTCAATAAAGTCCACTTTTCAGGGACTCAGATTACGTCGTTCTTTGTGTCAAATGCATGAATGAGATTGTTGATTGAAACATACTTGCTTTTGGGGGTACTTATGTACACCTATAGTGGTGAACTGTCGGCCACCTGCTTGTCTCCATGAAGATGTTATTGCTTTGCCAGTAATGTTCCGCAGTATGGTATTACACAGATTACAGGTATTGCGTTTACACTGTGGAAAAAATACCCTGAAAATGCGATTTTCATGTGAAGAACGAATGGATATTTCCCCACAGATCTGACCTGTAATATGTCCATGAAGAAAGATAGGATAAATGCAACACAATAGCGAGACCGGCAGGTGGCGGATGCTCCACCAGAAAAGCTACATTGTGTACCTTTAAGCATAACATTTGATGAAATGTTACTCACAGAAATGATCAGAACAGTACAATTCAATGAATTCAATGAACCCTCCCCTTCCTCTGTAATCCTCCAGGCACTTCCCAGTTCAACA
The DNA here is from genome assembly GCA_019594935.1 of Periophthalmus modestus. Taxonomy (NCBI): domain Eukaryota; kingdom Metazoa; phylum Chordata; class Actinopteri; order Gobiiformes; family Gobiidae; genus Periophthalmus; species Periophthalmus modestus. The sequence goes on from JAIEZT010000247.1 coordinate 25,759, forward strand.
GCTCACTTGGACTGTGGCTGTGGGTGGAGTTTATGTGTTAAGTCCCACTTAAAGCTTTGAAAAGTAAGACTTGTGTTGGTGAAAGACGTTCTGGAGGGGTGGTGCTGGGATGGAAGAGGGCTGCACAAACTGAAAAAGCAGCCACTGAGCAGAAGAATCTAATGAAGAGGCATCTAATGAGCAGGTAAGAACTCAAACCTCAATATTTGCAGTTTCACTCATGATCCTAGCAGTTCAAACTGGCTGAAAGTTCCAACTGTAGACACTGCTCACCGTAGCTTCTGTGTCCATCTGTTTCTGTAGCATTCAGGAGGCTCTCCAAAACCAGGCCCAACAATCGGACCTACGCCAGCATTTGGTGATTGCTACACAGACTAACAGAGATCAGGGTCCTCTTCATAGACTGTATATGTAAATGGACATAGCTAACCTGCTGGCCGCTGCGTTCCAAATAGGATGTGATCATGGGCGCCCTTGTCTAATTGAATAAATGCGATAGCCAAGTTAAATGCCATACTGTGGAACATTCTAGGCAGAGCAGTATAATCTTTGAGACTTGCATTTGGCGTGCACGTTTAATCTGCAGTATGTGGACAGTACGGTGCGCAACATGAAGCTATTCTAAATCGCAGTAGTATTAGTATTACATTTTCTTCTTTCATGAAATGTCAAGCAAAGTTATAGACTAAATATACTTAGTCAACCAAATAAATGATAAAATTGAAACTAATTTACGCCACTGACACACTAACCCAAGAGCAGATTTAAACCACAAAAACTATTCTACTATTCTCTGTGACAAAAAAAAAAAAAAAAAAAAAAAAGTGCAATACATAGATAGCAGAAGGAAACACTTTTTAGTACTTAGTTTGCATCTGTAATGAGTCATAGAAATTATGAATTCAACCTTTTGTGGTTTAAATCTTTCCATATAGAAAAAAAAAAGTAGGAAAAAAAAGTACACACGATAAATACTGACCCAAAAAGATATTGTTCCTGTTAAAAGTCCATCTTTCATATATTGAACCATAAGTCAATATTTGCTACTACTACTACTATTAGACATACAGTTTGCGTATAATCTGGCACTGTGAATGAAATGATATGAAACCTAAATATCACATGGTCATGGAAACCAAAATGATCTGGAGGAGACTGAATTAGTAGTATTTTATGAAGAACAGCATTAAACATGAAGCACCCATGAGATCTGTACTGTCATTGCAGAGAGGAGCAGAGCATGTGCAGTGGGGCAACTAATGAGAATAAGATAATTAAAGTGAAAGGTACAGCATTGCCAGAACGGTATCCTAGAGGGGGGGCGACTCCTACCACGGCCTATGCAATAACTGTCCCAAACAGCACAGAGAAGCACTATTTTATTTGAACATTTGGTTTTATTGTATGTGTTTAAAATCAAGAAATCTAAAATATAATCGTGCGCTGAAGGGGGAGCACCATAATGCGGCTGTCGGGTTCACTCTTTTACATTGAACTTACCTTAATTTTCTAGTTCCCTTTTAGTTTTCTTGCGCAAAGATGTCACGGAGACTATAATGACAAATAATAACGCTGCTTTTCAACTACTAATCGAAACCCTGTCTAGATCCAGTTATATAACAGTCCAGACAGAAGGTACAATTATAATCATCATGTGTTATTTCTTTCACAGTTTCTCAGTTTCTTCTCTTGAGATCAGTTTTTCTTTCACCGATAGACCTCACGGCTCCTCGGCATCTACATACATCTAATTATACATCAGCTTGATTTTTATTTTTATGATTTTCAGTGTTTTTTGTTGCTCCCTGGTCGTCCTGCTTAGACTTAAAAGTAGAGAGCTGGGAGCAGGGAAAGGGGGAAGATTTGAAATGCGATCCCCACTGATGTGTTGGAGAGATTGCATCAGTGTTTCAGGGTTGTCCTGGGTTTTCTGATAAGGAGGACTTTGGTGTTTTTTGTAAAGGCCCACAGAGTCTTTATATATAGTTTACCTATCAGAATGTGGTCTTGGATTGTGGTTACGTACAATTGCAAAACTCGAGCACAGGTAAGTCCACGGGGCAAGTGATTCATTAAAGGGCCTGTGTATGATTTGACTTATTGATATATGTTAAAGGGCCCATATTACGCTATTTGATCTATGCTATAATGTTATTTCCTCATCAAAATCATACCTGGAGTTGTGTTTTGTTTCATTCACATGTTTAGCACAGAAACCCTGCATATTTAGGCTGAGTTCTTCTATCAAACTGGTCACTTTAATAAGCCGTATTTGCACTGTTGTTCTGATGTTGCTGTTATATGTATCTACCTCTAAGTATTTTCTTTTTAAGCTCATCTTTTTTTAACTTTATGCATGCCCTTATTTGTACTTATTCACTGTTTTATGTAATCATCAAATAAGTTCTTCGTTTCTGAGCTGTGTTCACTGACAATGGCAATAAAAGTCTTCTCATTCTGATTCAAACAGAAAACATTCGGTTCCACCTTGTGATGTCATGCGGTAATACAGGAAGTGCTCCACTGTTTTTTTTTTAAACTCCACACATCTTCACTAGAATCATTTGGATCATTTCAGCTCTGGAATTGCCCATCTGTACTGAACTAAAGGTAAAAAGGAGCTGTCGAAAAGTACCGCTTCATGACATCACAACATGGAACAGGCATTTTGAGCTCAAACTATTAAATTAATAATAAATTGTTAGTCCTGTTTTGGCCTTGCCTCCATTTGACCAGATTCACCCACCTAGATCCACCCACCGGTTGAGTCGCACCTCAGCAATCAACTGGCAGAATAAAAGTCGGATCGCGCACATTGGCGGGGATTGGCGACCAGTGGCGTCCTCAGCTGCAGCAATTTTGTTTGGTTATTTAGTTTATTTTTGTCTTAAACCGCTATTTAATTTGCATCCACTTTTGAACACTATTTTTGTAAGAATACATTTATTTTGTAACGTCTCCACGCTCCTGTTTTGTTATGCGCCCGGTCAATTTGTTACATGCCACCACCCCTGGACAAAGTGGCACATAAATTAAAATACAAATATTGATAAAAGGTAAGTTTTAAGAGTCTTTTAGCTGTTTTGCTTCACAAAAATGGAATACACTTCAAGGAAAAGCAAAAAAAAAAAAGATATATTGGTGACATAATCGCAGTTTAATAACCTGGTAACTTTTATATTCACACACGCACCTGTTTTTAATGTTTTATATGGACTTACGTACTTATTTATTTAGTTTGTTTTTCTGTTTGTATTGTATTTTAAACAGGGCGGCCATGAAAAAGCGAGCTCACGTGTTTGGGTCATTGGGTTCCCTTGTATAACCGTACCAAGAACGCTCGATCGCCCTTCGTCCGGAGTCTCGACTTTGGAACAGCTAACTGGGACCTGCCTGAAGATCTAAGGCTGGATGGGGGGAATAAGGGAGCAGGGAGGATCTCGTACAGGGTTAACAGTTTTGAGATGTGACCCAAGACCTAAAACGAGCTTTAAAAGTGATCTGTAAACTCAATTCTAGACCGCACAGGCAGACGGTGATGGGAAGCTGAAACCGGGGTGATGTGTTGATGCCTGTTAAAACAAGTGAGAAGCGTATTTGCTGCGTTCTGAACCAGTTGGAAGCAGGAGATGGATTTGGTGTCAAGGCCGGAGAGGAGGGAGTCGCAATCATCTAGATGGGAGAAGACGAGCGCGTGGTTGACTTTTGCCAGGTCAGGGCGAGAGAGGACACGTTTGATTTTGCTAATTGCAAGGAGGCGGAGAAAACTTTTTTTTGATGTGAAGGTGGAAGTTGTTGAGGTTAGAATCAAAAATGACACCGATGTTTCTGGCTGCAGGGGTAATACTGGCTGCAGGTGCCGGGGTTTAGGTAGTGACGATTCAGATCAGAGAGAGGCTCTTGAGGTTTAAACCAACTGGATTTCAGCAGTGAAATTGGCAACCCAAATGAGAGACGTGAGGTTTCCATTGCCTACTGATTACTTACTTCGTTACTTATAACACAAACAACAATATAACAAGGAATACATCTAGATTAAAACTGTTATCACTAAAAGCACTATTTGATTTTCTTGTCTGTGTAAACCCTCAGTTGTACAGGTATGATCTGTAGTTAAAAAAAAAAAAAAAAAAAAAATCGAATCTGTCAACTCGACAAAAAGTTGTAGGAGTGAAGATGTTTCGCTCATTTCGCCCATTTCGCTCGTTTCGCTCATTTCGCTCAATTCGCTCTTCTTCAGTTCTGATCAGATTACTGGTTCTTAATTATAACTCCATCCTCAGACCCAAAATCAAAACTAAGAAAACAATAGGGCTAGTCAGTATGCTAATGAGTGTGCCATTAAGGGCCTGGATGATTATGCTAAGTGTGACTCAGGCGCAGTTCACACTTAATGTAGCTCATTAGCCCTAATTAACAAACTAACTGTAAACAATAGGTGTGCTTTGTTTTTCGATGGAGGTGGAGCTGCATTATTAATCATTTTGAATGTTTCTTAGATTTGAATACAGAATTAAATAGTCCAAAGTTAGAATTTTGTATTTAATTAGCTTATTACACTGGTGATAACGAAGTGTTTTCCGCCAGATTATAGACGGATATGAGAGATGTGAGCAGACTCTCGTTGGCCTGAGATCAGCAGAACACATTTGAACATGTTTAGAGTATTTACAGCGTATAATTGTGTGGAAGACTCTCTAATAAACCTTCTGCTTCTGCCTACTCCTTTTTGAGCAATGCCGTGTCTCTTCTTATTCTGTTTCGTTCTTCTTGTGTTACATTGTGCAACTGATTGCTCAGATAAAAATGAATTAAATGAAATAAAAATGGTTAAAAAAAAATGTACATAAAATAAAAATAAAAATCTGTAGGCGTATGTCACTGTCATAAACCAGAGCCCATAGTACTTGTTTAAAATAATGAGTTAGTTATGATGATGATTAATTAGCTGCTGAAGCCCGGTTTCATTCAGATTCCTAGAGCTTAACTCAAACATGTATTTTCTACGACTGGCTCAGTTCTGCCCTGACTCGTGAATAATTGGTGAAGCCTTTGTATCACTGGTTCTCTCCTTGTTAAACTTGCTCACCTGAATTGTATGTCCACACACACACACACACACACACACACACACACACACACACACACACACACACACACACACACGCACACACAACCCTCCAACCAACCTCAGATGTGCTGCTAATGTGCTGTACCTCAATCCTCCTCTCTTGATCAATGCTCCTCTTCCTCCTCTCAGAACCTGTCCAAAGGCTCCTGATGGTTTTATCATAAAGACAAGCAGAGAAGTATAGTCTGAAGAAGAGGGTAGTTTAACCAGTCGGGTCAACTCTCCCCTTTTCTATGCAATTGATTTTTGTATAGCCTGGAATCAAAAGAAATGACCAAAAGAATTTCAGAAAATCAACTATTTTTTAGGAGCTTTCAACCATGTTATAAAGTTGTCTCATCAATACATGCCATCCATGCATTTTGGAGTAATCTAGCGATCTCTCTATTCTCTCACTATTAAACCCTCCTCATGGTTAGCAGTACAAGTCTGTTCAATGCTTAGCTTAGGGTGTATGGATGTGCAGGTTGAGTCCTGGTCTATTAGTCCATTACTCGTGTATTTTTATTGAAGAGAAAAATAACTTCCACTGGACTCCGATGTAAAAAAAAAAAAAAAAAAAAAAAAGTTAACAAAATTTTAATCCACAGTTTTGCAAAATCCTTTTACCAAAGTAATCAAAGCCAAGCCATTCTCAAAAAAAATAAAAAATAAAAAAACAATCCTACTGTAAGAAAACCATTTGGCTCAGTTTTTTTATGCGCTGCCTCAACCAAAACCTGTGATTTTTCTCTCGTGCGCTATCGCTCTTAAACTGATGGTAACATATTTACGTAAAGCTTCAATAATAACTATCCTAAGATATTTTCTAGAATCAACATTAATGCAATCAAATAAATGTAGCCTATGTAAACATAAAACAGCAATTACAACAAAATATCAACATTTGCATGCATTTTTATGTTTGAATTAAACTTGGCTCACACAATGGAATTTCAGAACAGAAAAGGTAACACGGCGACCTAAATATGTTATAAGTATGTTATATATTAGCAATTAATAGGCCATAGAAGTGTACTACCTCCTCTTTAGTAACAGAGAATCAGAGTCAGAAGAGTTTTATTGATACTAACAGATGCTTCAAATCTCTGCCCCAGTAGGTTTTCGTTTTTTGTTTTTTTCCTGATATACTAAAGGAACATGTTCAAAGCAAATATTGGCTTTACTTTACAATTACACATGTTTATATTTTGGTTCTCAAACAGATAAATCCCATAAGAGAACGAGCTCCTCACTAGAGACAGTCAGATCCAGCTGTAGTATGTACAAACACTCATCCCGCTTCACTCCCTCCTTCCACAGTTGCAGTGTTGGGAGTTTTCAACATCAAAATGAGTCATGACCAGTCCAGTACTGAACCCTGAACACAGGGTTGATCAGCTAAGGCACTTGACCCTTGCAGCCTAGTACACCATGTGGGTAACTTGGGTTGGTCACATGGTAACCAGCCTGCATGAAGTCCGATACCTTGTTTCATACTGGAAAGTGCAGTCCCACAGAGTCTCAAAGTACCTGTGGCAATTTGACATTTCCAACTTAGATCCAGCTTAGATCATTTTTACTAATAACCATTTTATGGAGCCTTGACGGGGTGTAATGATGTAATACCAGTTTCAGACCAGACTGAAAGCCCACCTCTTCTCCCTGGCATTTAATACCAGCTAGACAGGACATCCTGGTGTTTTATTGTTCTTTTCCTAAGCATCGTTATATGAAGCACTAAGGTCAGCTGAAGGTGACTTAAATGTGCTATATAAATACCTTGAATTGAACTGAAAATACTTAGTCAGGATTTTGTATTGAATAGATTTGGCACAGGCTCCTCTGACAAACCCCCTATTATTTTTTGCAATAATTGAGTTCTATGTGTTATCAAATGTACACTTGAGATCCCTCTCCACAATAGTTTTAAGACTATTACTAATGTTGTTTTTGACCCATGGGCACATGTTATACCGTTTTGAAGCTTTGCGGTGTAATGGGTAGTAATGGCAAACTTGTCTCCACTAGATTTCTTTTATCAGACAACTTGACATAACCTTTTAAACCAGGGGTTGGATTTTTTTTTTTTCTCCCCGAAGGCCATATGTGATTCAACGCATGTGGCACAGGGCCATACTAATCATTTCATGAGGTCATGAATTTCTCTAAACAGGCCATTGTAATCTATTACTACACTATAATAAACATGATCAAAAACTTGCCAGGGGGCACATCAGGCCCATGGCAAGTTTTTAATAGCAATCATTATAACGTATTACATAGATTGCAGTGGGCAGCACAATGCTTTAAACAGTCTGTCATTTAAAGATATTCCCAACAGTGAACAACCATGCCCCTCTAAATTGAAATTCTTGGCTGTATCATTGGACATTAGGAAGTCCCCCTCAAATAGTGCCAATCCTCCTAATACCTTTGCATAAGTACTGAGCCCAATACATCATTAACCAGTGCTAGAACAGCCTCCAGAAGCTCCACATCACCACATCAAACATGGCCGAGTGAAAAAGAGCAAACTAAAGGTCACATCTTGAACCAGTTTCATCATGTGTCCCGGAGGAGCACAGGACAAGGCTCTCAAACAGAATAGTAAATCACTGTGAATAATTAAGTGTAATGAGTGAACTTATTGAATATATTTGCTGTATCAGCACATCATTTGTTAATGAATGAAAATCTAGGCTTCCTTCATAATTTAAAGTGGAATTAAACTCTAAAACTCTTTTTCCTACTAAACTGTGTATGTGGTGTTTAATAATATTGTTTGCTGTCCCTGGTCCTTTTTTGGCAATTTTAGTGCAAACTAGGTATATTTGCAGCTTTATGGTGAAAAATTAATAAAAACGGGTTTGTCCTGGCTCCAATGTACTATGTGACATCACGCAAGACTGTCCTGATTACAGGAGCTTCTGATGACAAACACCTGGCTGCCCCTGCTACTCTCTCACTCTCCCCTTTAGTTTAGGAGCTCAATTTGAAATATGGTTTTGGCAGAGTTTAGGTGTTTAATCCCAAATTGTACCACATCAAACCCATTGTATAGCAGGGCCTGAGGAGAGGGGTGTGCATGACAAAGATATTATAGTTATAATACAAGGGGTAAACATTTTCTGATGAAGCATTTAGTCATTGTTGACATTATTTTTGCATCTCTTTCTTCTAAAAGAAGAAAATAAGTATTGAGTCAAGTTTTAGCCAAAACACATTTTCCAGCATCATCACTGCTCTCTTCCATTGGCTGATGTGCTCAGTTTGTGCGGAGGAGGGTCAGTAAACAGTCTGCTCTAACAGAGTGTGTCTAAAATTGGCTTTATAGAGGGAGAATTATGTAAAAATGAACTTTTTAGAGCTTTCCATGTTATAATGTTATTCCCTCATCAAAAATATGCTTGAAGAGGTTTGATATGTAATTAATGCAAGGGCACTAGTCGAGGCCTCCTTACAGTACGATCCTGACCAAGACTCAACCCACAAGAATACATAACCTATGCTCCCGTGCAGCAGTTTTCCATTAATATACAAAAACATGATACAAAACAATTCACTGCAACTTCATAAACCCGATGTGCCGTGCAATAGTTTCATTAGAATCAGAATGCACGCTGAATATATTGTGATAGTGCTACGAAGGGTAAGTGACTTAGCATGGAGAGCAAAGGAAGGAGAGGCTCAGACTGTCAAAAACAAAACTGAAACGTGTTAAACATTTCAATATGTTTTTGGCAAATATAGCATTTTTAAAACAATAAACAGGAACACGGTGATCTAAATATCTTGTGTTTGCATTTCATTTTCCATAGAAGTTTCCTCTTTAGTATTCAGTCATGTTTGAATGACTGCAACTGGAGTCAAGTTGTGTCTGTCTGCAATGCACACTTCGCGATTCAAACGTGATTCGAGTTGTAAGTGCCCCACACTACACGACTGAAGCAGCTGTCACTGCCGTCAACTGATGACTGGAACTGAGTCAACACGACTGAAAACACTTACTCATGAACTACGAAAGCAGCACATTCTGCCGACATCATAAGGCCTTCACTTCTAAAGCATCATTCACATCACTCAATTCGATCACAAACTCACATAGTTCACAATTAAATCCTGATAATGCAGACCCAAGCTGTTCACTAGTAGGGATGGGATGATATAAAATTTAGACTAACGATTATCGTGACCAAAATAAATCGCGATTCACGATATTATGGTGAAAATTATTCATTTGTTAACGTTCCGACGGCCCGGGCCTACTTTACAACTCTACAGGAATGTACATGTTCTTCTGCGTCACCCACGCAAACAATCTACACATCAAATGAAAGTTACAGCACTCGTCTTTTCATATATGCAAACAATTTTCACCTGGAATCACCACAGTGCTGACAGGAAAGACGTTTTTTACAGCCAATGAGCAGCGGAGCACGTGTGTGACATGCCAAGATTTTCCGTAAACAGACGAACTTTACCAAGTAAACGAAGCGTGTTAATGCGGCGCATTCTAGGCGCTGTTGTTTTGCTTCTAAACTTGATGAAACTGACAAAACAAAGGAAGTACATGATCAAGGACACTGTGGATGTTTGTACAAGTTAAACTAGAGGCATCTCTGACCCGGAGCAGTTCGTGTCAGAGTGAAGATGACTGTGGACTCAGGAGGAGAGGAGCTTATGTCTGGATGGATCAGATGCTGCTCTCGGTCAGTAAGCGTGGTTTATTCTGCTATTGACATGATTGTAGGTAAATATATATCATGTCTGTGTCTGTAAAATGCTGTTTAGCTACGACACACAACACAATCTACATTCAATAGTTTATGTCACTGACGATGAATATTTTCAGCTCAAGTTTGTCAAACAATGCAGGATGTTTGTCTCGTAAATGCGCATGCAAGATGCTCGTGTTTTGCCCTCGGACCCGCACCAGACTCTGCCACCAAAACAGGCACAGACAAGTGTCATTGCTGTGACAGAGGCCCCCTTGTGAGCAAACACCAAAACTAGCATCTAAACGTTGTATTGAAACCAGAAACATGAGGCAGTCAGGCTCCATAAAGAGTCTTTACGGCACCAGACGGAAAAATGCCACGAATGATTTATCGCGGACCGTTTCTATCACGATTTACGATATTATTGTATATCGTCCCATCCCTATTCACTAGGCAGCTCCATTGGCCTCCTTACTGCAGTCTCATGGTTTTTATCTTGGAATCTTCTCCAGCGTTGCCACTTTTTGTCAACTATCTGCAGTCAATGCAAAGAAAGCCTTCATAAGCAGTTATTAGAGCAACATCTAATCAGCGTCCAGTCATCCCCATTTAACCCTCACTGCACCAGTTTGTGCAGTGCCCTCTGCACCAGCATTTTCTGCATCATCATCTTCTGCATCACACTGCATCCATGGCCTCATCGTCTATCAGACTTCAACTTTAACAGTCACGTCAAATCAATAACATCTGCAGCTTTTTACCATCTAAAAACATTGCAAACACCAAAGGTCGAATGTCAAAGCCAGACTTAGAGAGACTTATCTATGTATTTGTCTCCAATAGGTTAGACTACTGTAATGGCCTGCTCATTGGCCTCTCCAGACGAGTGTTAAGACAGCTGCAGTACATCCAGAACGCTGCTGCTCGGGTCCTGACTAGACCCAGGAAGTACAAGCACATACATCCAGTGCTCAGGTCTCTACACTGGTTTCCTGTGACTCAGGGAATAAATTTTAAAGCAGCTCTGACTGTGCAGCACCAAAGTACATCCCAGACATGTTGGTGCCATATGAACCATCTCACACTCTGAGGACTTCAGGGACCGGCCTCCTGCTGGTGCCCAGAGTCAGGACTAAACATGGGGAATCAGTGTTTCAGTTTTATGCAGCTAAAACCTGGCACAGTCTTCCTGAAGATGTGAGACAGGCCTAAACTTTAACAGTGTTTAAATCCAGGTTCAAAACTGTTCTGTTTAACTGTGCATATGACTGAAATGTGTTTATTTCTGCCCTCTTCTCTTTTAATGCGTCATGTACACTAAGTAAACGCTGTAGAAACTGTTTTTTTTAGTTTTAGTTTATTCGTTCTGAAAACTCACTTACTGTAATGTATTTTGAGAAGGACATGAAAGCCAGCACAATTCAGCTCACCTGTTGTAGTTCCTGTTAAAACAGCTCTTTATGGTCAGATTGTGCTAAAATAAAGCTCAGATTAAAGTCTAATTTGCGTAACAGAGCTTCAGACAGAGCAGTGCCCGCAGTTAGCTTCATATTCTCAAGGAAAGTTGATGACACCAGCTGTTAAAATAAAACTGGAGGATGGGTCAGAATTCCAATAGTGGATTTCAGACACCTATCCACCTCAAACGAAGTTCATTTTCCCCTCTAACAGTACAAGTAAGCAAAACAGTGACAGATTGGCAATCAGGAAACACAGCATATTTCTCGTTCGGCCGGCAACCTACGTGGGCCACTGGTGGGGATGGTTTACTGATGCCTGAGGGGAGAGATGTGAGCGCAGCCAAAGAAGCAGAGTGTCCTCTCGCTCCCATCTTTCCCATTTGGCCCAAACAACTCTGCTACAGGTCTTTGAGGAGCTGTCAGTCGGTTCTTGTGCGTCGTGTCTTTCTGTTTTGTTTTGTGCCATCAAGTTATGAGTTCATTTCCATGTAGCCCAAAACCTTGGAAATGTTCCTCCAGAGCGTACTGCTATGTCAAGGCGCCGCTAACATCTACAAAACACTTCCCATGGCCCTTTCAAAAATAAAACCGTCTGCACTGATGAACTGCAGAATGGACTTATTGTGAAAAGGTTTTAAAATCTATGTCAAATAATGAAATAAGGATATGATTCAATGTCAGTATGGATCGTTTATCCAAATATTTTTCAGCCTTACTCCCACACTGTTAAATACAGAAGGATGTTCCAGGAAGAGCATCCTTTGTAAAATTTATAGCTAAGTAATGCTTGGTTTACTCTAAAAGCCATATGTCATCTTCTAGTTAATACGAATTTCACAATTTCTTACTGTGAAATACAAAGTAATGAATTATAGCCAGGGTTTTTTTTTAGCTTAAACAATACACTACGCTATCTGTGACCATTGCTTAACTGAATAATCAAGATTTTCTTCTGAAAGAGCAGAGAATTGTTCTATTTCTACCTGCCTTTCCCATGGGTCTAGAGAGAAATAAAAGGTTATGTTACATAGCACCAACCACCATTAGCCTAGAAGAATGGCAGGTAAGCTCTATGAAATGGCTCTCTTGCTGCTACTGTAAGCCATTGCTGTACTGTTCAAGGATAGGTGAACCAAATACATTATAGAACCAGCAGTGGCTATTGTATCCCATGAAAAAAAACTGCTATTCATAGTATATATCAAGGTATGTATGTGAGTGAATTAGTATGGTCGCATCACGCCTGTGGGTTCTTACAGTTATATGAATATGTTGCTCTTAACATCAGTCTTTGGCTATTTTGTATCTTGTATACTCCTGTTTACATGATTTCTGATGTCCATTGTGACATTATCCACCTTTAAAGTGGGACTAACCCTCTAAACTCCGCTCAATTTCAAATAAAACTACTAAACTAGGAAGTACCTGGAGGACTGAAGAGGAGAGTGAGAAGGGTCAGGGTCTGGGGGTATAAGGTATCCACTGCAAAGTTTGCCGGGTGTTTGTAATCAGAAACACCAGGCTTTAATTAGGCCAGTACAGTGTGATGTTACATAGTACTTGAAATTGCAGTGGCAACATGAGGCAGAACACACTCACTTTGTTTCTTTTCACCAGGGAGCTGCAAATAAACCTACTTTTAACTAACTGCCAAAAAGGACTGGGAAAAGTAGATAATACTATTAAAAGAGCATATACAAAGTTTAGTAGCAATAAAAGTTGATAGTAGTAGTAGTAGTTGATAGTGTTTAGTTCCATGTTAAGCTCCACCCACATAAACTCTGAGATGACACAGTCACAGTGTCTATTCATATCTTATTGTATTATTGAAATTGAATACCATATTTTCCGGACAATAAGTCACACTTTTTTTTCCATAGTTTGACCGGGGATGCGACTTATATGTGAAATTATTAAAATATGTAAATTATTGTCACACTGGCAAGTGTGCAAGGGCACTCTAGGTTTGTGTACCAGTATGGCAGCCACAGGGAAGTGAAAGCAGAAGAGGCACTTCCAGAGCTGGCGGCGTTGTTCAAAAGAGACACCAAGGATGAAGAATTCAATGGATTTAGAGATTTGGAGTGCGATCGACAGTAAACTTGTTATCTGATTAACTGTTATGTTAACTTACTTTAACATACCAGACACTTATTCAGTTCGTTGTCTCTGCTGCATGTAGCTGAATAAATATACCGATAAATGTGTTACGTTTGCGTGCTGTACTGCTATTCAGCCTGTTATTCACTATTTTATTGTTATTATTATAAGTTACCTTTAAAGATAAAATGTCTGTTCTTGGTCTTGGATTTTGTAAAATAAATTTCCACAAAAATGTGATGTATATATGTTTTTTTTCTTCATTATTATGCATTTTTTTGTTGGTGCGACTTATACTCCAAAGTGACATATAGTCTGGAAAATATGGTAATTGAGATTTATCATGAATTATTGTGAACACATAACTGAACTCTTCTTGTTTACATTATGCTTTCTGCAAATACTGTTACCCAGGGCCGCAATACAAACTTAAATACTTTATGAAGATGTGAGTCTGGTCACCACTGAATCTCTATGAGCTCAAATGTGTGTGACTGACAGGTGGATTAGCCAATCACGGCATCTCTGTCAGTATCAAAACAAATATGACTGCCTGTATGTCTATGAGGAAAAAAGGAAAAATAAATACACAGGGCACTGAAAAACAGTGGACTTGCAGAACCAAATGTCATTTTATTCAAAATGATAGATGACCAATGAGCTCCTTCATTTAATTTCTGTTAGTGGCACAATCATATTTGGTTGGGCTCGAGACATTATAGTGGGAGTGGTGAGATTATATATATATATATATATATATATATATATATATATATATATATATATATATATATATATATATTCTGGCAACAAATAAGGTGCTGTCCACATTATAATCTTTAGAGGATTTGTCTGTATATCTTTGCAGTTAACAAGTTTGAAAAGTGTGCTTTCTTTCATTATTTGATCTGTTTCGTTTTGAAAAATATTTGGTGGTATCGCCATAGCCTATGTTAGTCTAGGTTAGTTCTTCAGACTTACATATTTGAAAGAAGATTATCAGCTTCTCATTAAACCCACATCACATCATAATGGGACTCATTAGCATATGAAGAGTCTAATCCAGGTCTAATCTTCTGCTCTATGTCACATTTGTTATATGATAAAAGTCTTTAGCTTCAAACAGAGAAGAAACAGATAGAGTGAAAGAGGGTTAATGGAGGTCAAATGGCCATTTAGTGTTTAAACTAAGCTACGATTCTGGCCCAGCAACACTGAAGAGTACGGCAGTGCTTACCAAACAGACAAGGAAAAGCTGGTCATCTTTCTCTGAGGGTGTGCTGGGTGAGTAATAACGATGCTATGTCCATTTTTTTCCCCACGTATTTGGGCAAAATCTGTCTTGCCCCAGTACAAATATAGTATAGTATAGTATAGATAAAACTTAAAGTAAAATTTAGACTGCTGTGTACTATCTGCACCTAATTCTAAAGCATTTTATCCAATAATCAAGATGTGCACATTAGCATGCTAGTTGCTGTGAGATTAACTGCGACAAAACTCGGCTCTGGTCTTTGAAAGTTGGGAACAGCTCTTATAAACTCATTGCAGTGAATAATAAGGACGCTTAGTAAGGGAAGGTAAGTGAAGAATAACTCTGGACCTCTGCAAACCATTTTAAATGAATTAGTTCTTTTTGTTTTTGTGCATTTAAGTTTTGCTCATTTTTCATTTTTACAACAGTAAAAATCAGTTACAGCCCCTGCTAATTATGCTTTGAGTGTCAAGATGACAAATAGTTGAGAGATAATTATACAGTATGTTCATTTGTACTAATGTGTCGAACTATGATTGCTGAAGATATTATACTGCGATTCTTTAGTGAATCTAGAGGGCAGTGTCTCGGTGCATTTGGCTCACAGACATAGAACCCAAAAGTAGAGAGTAATTTGGAGGCCAGCAACCTCATGTCAAAACAAAATTGTATTATCATCAATATGGAGTTTTTAAAATCAAAAAGATCAAAGATGCCATTTTGGCTGCTGATGGGATTTAAGAGGGGGTATTATGCTAAATCAAATTTCTGGGCTTTCTATCACTTTATGACGTTGTTCCTTCATGAAAAACATTCACAACCTTATTATGGCTAAGTATACAAGGCTGTGCGTCTTGTCTAAGCCTCAGCATACAAGCCCACGTAACCAGGGAGCTCTCTGCAGTGCTCCTCATGCTCCCACCACACGGCCCCTCCCTGCTCAGCCCTTTACTGAACAGCAAGCAGCAGATGAACAGAGCCTCCGAAACAAAACTGGAACTAATTCAACTTTTTAATGTGTTGTTTTCAGCAAATCTAACATTTTCAAACCAACAAAGGGTAACATGCTGTTCTTAATGGGTTTTAATCTATGTTGTATATGTAACAGCAATTAGAAGCCCATCGAAGTGTAATACCCCCTCTTAAAGTTGCAGAGCAGTGTTCTTCTTTGGCCTAAGCTCTGAAATGATGAAACATCTCCCTCCATAAGTCTGTGCTCCAGATCCTCCCTGTCTGCCAGCCCTGGTGGAACACATACCTGCCACCGTCAGTCTTTCAGGAAATATAACTGTACTGGCTCAATCGGCTACAGGCCTGTTCAAGAGCGTTTCGTTGGGATCATACTGGTCGTGAGCGTGCGGCTTCATGAGGTCAGAGTGCAGCAGGACGGTCTCAAACAAACACAAAGGATTTCATGCGCTGACATACACTTTATTGTTCCTGTCAAGAACTTCAGCCCATGTCAACCAAAATGTTTGTGATTCTCTCTCAACTGGATGTCACTAAAGTTTTGCTCTGTGGCTTGTTCCGCTGTTGCTGTTTGTTATAACGTTCTGTATTTTCCGAATCTGTTTTAGTCAGAGCTGTTCCAGACTAACAAATGTGTAGAACTCAAATCAGAGGGCTACACATATCAAACTAGCATGAGGCAGGTTAAATGCAATGAGCAGCAACGTCAGCATTTTTTAAAAATTATTATTTTAAGGTAATCTTTAAAAAGCCTTCATTGCTACTTACTGTGGTCCAAAGTGGCAAAAAAGAAAAACGTTATCTCAAGAAACATTCCAAAATTAAAATGTTTCGGACATTGACCATCTCAGTGAGGATTTTCTTCATTCCTCCTTGAGAAATATGTCAGAAACATGCAAACTCTGGGCAGAACCCTGGATTTCAACTATCACGTTTTCAGATAGGAAACTATGACATATAATTTAAAAATTAGTTACTGTGTGTGGATTTAGATAATAGATTTCTATACAAAAACTATCCAATTTGGTCCATAATAACATGGATTCCAATGCACATATCATTAATCTAAACTGGACCCATAATCGTTTCCTTCATTTTTTTCTTAAGTAAAGTAGCATGTCCATTTGTTAGTATTTTCCTGTTATGTTTAGTGTGTGACTGAATCTGTCCCCTTTCCCCCATGAAATCCTGGCTGTGTGAGCCCTTGCTGGTGATTGGAGGTCTGTTTCTCCACCTGGCCAATCATGTGGCTCACCTGCAGCTGTCTCCCTGTACTTTAGGAGATTCAGCACAGCTCCTCAGAGCTGCTGGCCTTTGTGGCCATGTCATTCTGTATGTGTCTCATTTAGTTAGTCACTTGTTTGTCCTTGTGTCTAACTTTGTGTGTTTTCAGACACTTGTTTACTGTTATTTATTTATTTATTTATTTTGTGTGCGTGCGTGCGTGTGCGTGTGTGTGTGTGTGTGATTTATGTGTCTCTCGTTTTCCTTTGTCACTCGATTCGGTTTGTAGGCATGTGACTCAAGTTTTGGGACACTCGTAGTTTTGTTTTCATGTTGTGTCCCTTGGTTTTGTCAGTTGTTTTTAATAGACCTACATGACCAGTTTTCTGTTTTAACCTCTTTTTTAGTATATTTGTTAGGAATGCAAAATTTTAGCATGCATGTCCACATAACAGTGCCATTCAAATCCCTCCTTATAGAGTGAAACACTTTTTCCGGACTGCAGTAAGATAACAGTCCGTTAATCCAATTTGTCTGATGAGGAAGAGCAGAGGCTTTCCAATTTTTAAGAATACACTTTTTGGCCGCAGCCGTGGCTAATAACACACAATATATTTGGTGGTGCAACATCTCCCAAAATCCAAATTTTGGATTCCAGTAGGACTGCAATTTTACAACTCCAAAGCATGTGTACAAGAGTTACAATGGACATCTTTGACATATCATTTCCTAATCTGCTTAGCCTGTGTCTTTATGTATGTGTATATGAATAATATACAGTGCAGAAAAACAGCCCCAAAGCATGATGTTTCCACCCTCATGCTTCACACTAGGTACAGTGTTCTTTGGATGCAACTCAGCATTCAAACAACTCATGTTTGGAGGAGAGTTTTTACCAAAAAGTTCTATTTTAGTTTCATCTGACCATTGACATTCTCCCAATCCTTTTCTGGATCATCCAAATGCGATGGATGACACAGAAGAGGATCATCCAAAATTCAGATGGGCCTGGACATGTACTGACTTAATAAGCACGAGGACAGGTCTGGCACTGCAGGATGTGAGTCCATGGCAGCATAGTGTGTTACTGATGGTAGCCTTTGTTACTTTGGTCCCAGCTCTCTGCTGGTCATTCACTCAGTACCCCCTTGTCATTCTGGGACTTTTGCTCACTGGTCTTATGATCATTTTGACCCCACGGGGTGAGATCTTGTGTGGAGCCCCAGCAGCGACATGCGGTGAGGTTGATGGCTGGTGAGACACTGATGTCATCACAATCAGATTTACAAACATCTTGTACCACTCTGTTTGAAAAGAGCGAGTCTTTCATCCCGTAGTCTGAAGCAAACCATGTAGCTCCTTTAGCGTTGGTCTTCCTTTAATTATAATGTCCTGCTTCGACCGAAAGTCCAGTTTAAAAAACTGCTTGAGCTTTAACATGTAATCTTCCGCCATTTAAAAAGTAGGGCCAGACATGAAGAAAAAAGTGAACATATTGCTAAACTTGACTTGCTAACTCTAAATTGTAGTTTGCTGTCACTATTTTGCGGCCCCTATTCCGCAGGAGTTGCAAGAATCCTTGGGCTCACGAGTGCCCCCTACCATGAGGCCAGGTAACTAGGTGCCTCACCCGGCGCCATTTCACAACCGCTTAAAGCAGCAGCGTCACTGCTGAGCTACAGCACAGTCAGTCCATGATGAGGCAAGAATGGCTGGTGCCTCTCTGCACGTCTCTTCTCAGTATTTTAACGGTAAATGTAAAAATTCACAGAAAATTCATGAAAATCACAAGCCTCTCTCATCTTTTTAAGTGGGAGAACTTGCACAATTGGTGGCTGGCTAAATACTTGTTTGCCCCACTGTATGTTCTATAATAGATGCTGAACTGAATTTGCCTGTTTGGTAGATACAAAATTTTGTCCGGGCAAGGTTCAATAAATTCTGTCTAAGAGCACCTAGGTTGGATTCCCATGTTACCTGAATTGGGGATTTATCATAATCGGAGAAGTTATCAATCCCTGTGTTGAGGGAATCCCCTTCATGACTCCCCTCAGACTAGTCCCTAGCCAGAGACCTAAACCAAGAAGGCCCAAGACAGATGGAACGGGTAATGTGCTTTAATATCCTAATTAATCACCATGAACATACAGCACATACTGCCTGTGTACCAAGTGTCTCCTATGATTAAGAATTGGTTTCTAGTTTTAATTATTTTGTTATTACCATTTTTTCCCCACTATTTTATATTTGAATCTGTTCCAGTTTCAGCATTTGTCTGATTGCTTAAATATTGTAAGTCTATGTTTATTATTATCCTTGTAGTTTTTCTTATTTCAGTTCAAGCTGGTTTAATTGGTTTTCACAATGGTTTATGTTACACTCGTGCCTGAAACCATACATTCTTTCCTGAAACACAACCAAGGACACGTAGAAGTGTAAAAAGGAGACTGTAGGTTCACTAAAGGCCGTAGTACCTTGAGGGCCACAGCACCTCATTGTTCAAGCAAAGTGAAACTACAGTTTGGAGTCAAGAAAGGGCCCATGGAGCCTTGTTGTTGGCTTACAGAGAAACCTCAGTTAAACATAGGCGGCTGTAAGTAAACGGCGGACGCACCTGAGTGACCCGAGTGACCTGTCAGGAGAGAACAGACGGGAAAGACATGGTATGCTAAATGATATATAAAAAAATCAAAGACGTAAGCTGTTAGCCAGAGCGAATGCATGACCTCATCCACTTTCTCCTTCTCTCTATATTGCTCCTTGGACGCAGCATTATTATCTATGTGCGTTTAAGTCTTGAGTAGTTTTTCTAATTTACGTGTGGTGTTCAGTGTTTGCTCTAAAAGATGAGCATTTAGCTCTAAATCCACACTGCCTCCTTACCTGAAATATCCATTCGATTTATGGTGGCCAATGTTAGTTTTAAAGAACCGACATTTAGGTGTGAATCCATAATGACTTTCCACCTGTACCTATCCTGTGCTACACTTTTAGAGTCAGTATTTACTTTTTGTATCACACCTCTGTATTTGGACCATATTTCATTCTCAAAGTAAAATAAAAAGCGGAATTCCCTGACCAAATGTTTGACTCCTAATCCCGACGTCCCGAAATCTTCGAGTTGTAAGTCATATTTATCTTTATGTGAGCTCTGCCATCGATTTTTATGTGAGACGGGGACATTCCAAAGACAACATTAATGAAGGGTAACGCTAAGAATCGCTACACACTGTTTTATAAACTGCAGATGTAAGACATTTTGTGGAAGTGTGTGTTAGAGTCAAAAAGACACAATTCAAAGTAGGATTCATCAGGTTTTTTTTTATTTTGTTTTGGCTTTTGATCCAATTCCTGATTTGCAAAACAAAAAAAAAAGTCAGCAAACATGTTGTTGGTATAAAGGTCACTAACTGTTCTGATACCTTTCCTCGGACCAGCTCTGTAAAGGACCATCTGCTGTTAACTTTGATATGTTGGGCTTCTTCTGGAGTCAGACTCAAAAGCACATGCAATGCTTGCCATGCGTCAAAAGTAGGTGAAATAATTGGATTTTTGGTGAGTATTGCAAGGTTCTTTTTTGAGCCTAAAAAAGGTATAACTGTTAATGGTGACGAATGTGATCTTTGTGGCTCTGTGGAGGCCCATCTTACTTCATCAGCCTTTGAATGAAACCAAATTCACAGCACATGAAACTAGCAGCTAAGCAGCTAAGTAATAGAGTCTAAAATTTGGAAGATTTAAGCCTCCCTTGGAATATGGGGCTTCTTTTTACGCCATAAGAAAAATGATCCAATCCAGAAACAGAATGAAAAAAAAAGAATGTTTTATCAGAACACAGTGACATAAATAAATACATTTAAGTAACAGGGTCATCTTTATTGTATGGATCCTACTGATCCTTACTGATTAGGTACAGAGGGAGGTCCATCCGGCATTGCAATTCTGTTGCAATTCTGTTTTTTCAATATTGATATGTAATTGTCATGTGAAGCACAGATGTTAGCACCAAAAAACTTAAATCTGTCAGGGTCCCATTTCAGTGCTATAGGAAACATACTTGTTTCTTGTACAGCTATGCTAATTGGAAATGCTTCACTCTTGCTATAATTGAGTTTGTAAGAAGAGCAGGGATTGATGAGGTGGGTTTGGAAATAAAAACTAGCAAATTGTCTGCATAATGAGCAAGTTTATGCTTCTCTGTGCCTATTTCAGTGCTGGGAATAGAAGCGTCAGAGTGGATGACAATGGCAAGAGGTTCCATTGCAATGGAAAATAAAGCTGGTGAACTAGGGCATCCCTGACGACAGCTTCTGGAGAGGGAGAAAGCGTCTGACAGGACTCCATTAGTCAACATCTGTGACCTGCGGGCTCTAAACAAAGTTTTAATAAAACCAAAGAAAGTATCACCAAAGTTTAGAGCCCTCATAGTCTCAAAAAGAAAAAAAAAAGTTCTATTCTGTCGAACGCCTTCTCCACATCCATTGATATTATTACTGCAGGGTTTTTTTTGTTGTCCTTGAGAAAAATCTATAATATAAGAAGTTGCCTGACTTCATCTGTAACCTGTCTATTCTTCATAAAACCCGTTTGGTCAGCATGCATCATTTTGCGAATTACCTTTTCTAACCGTAATGCAATAATTTTAGAGAGCAACCTTGTAATCTGAGTAAAGAAGACTGAGGGGTTTGTAGTTGTGGCATCTCTGCGCATCGTTTCCAGGTTTGGGAAATAATGTTATGGTTGCAAGTTCTAATGACTTGGGGAGAGTTTTTTTCAGGAATGCTTCTTAAAATATTCAGTTGGTTAGCCACCTGACCCTGGCCCCTTATGTACAAGACATATCTTACTTTACCAGGGTGGACTGAAAGTTCTCTACCTCTGCATGTGCCAGACTCTGAGCTATCTAGATATGTATTGATTTTACTTGCCGCTGTGGACCGTTCATTGTTTTAGCAAATGCTTGTTGTTGTCAATTAATGTGCAGTTGCCAAAGTATTTAAAAATGAAATATACTATACTAAAGCATATGAAAAGCTCTTAGGGGAATCTGCCTCTGCTGCATGTTCTTGCCTCTTTTTCTCGGCGAGCACCAACACATCACACAAAAGCTCACTAAATGCATTCAAGCCTATTTTCAACTTGAGTAAACACGTTTTGGATGTTTGTCAAATTAGAAGTCTGAAAAATCAACTCTTTCAACTTTTTCTTTCTCTGATGGAACCAATTTGGCCGTGGGCAGAGGGCAGCGTGGAATGGGTTTATCTCCCTTTCCCTAATTCTTTACTATTTTCCAATGAATATTAATAGCATAAAGCTGCCGTATCTTTAGGCTAAGTGCTGATGAAATGCATTCTGAGTCTGCTCCCATAAACAGACTAAAGATACAGGCATCAGTCATGTTTATGCAAGGGGATTTTATTCATAAGATTATGGTTACAGTCATTAGCGAGATTATATTGGCCTCCATACAGCTATTGCATATTCAGGAGCTGTGAAATGTGTTTAGCCTTCACTGCAGGCAGTTCACAAGGATACTGCAGGACAAAGTAGGCCTGGTTCTGCTGGATACAAAATGATACTACAATTCACTAAGAAAACAGCTTCCATCATATTGTAAAGTAAGTCACTTGCTTGTCTCCATGAAGATATTGTTACCTGGAATGTGATTTCTTGTTTATTTTCACCAAGAAACTCCACCATAGAGCTATAGCAGATGTCGTCACGCAATCCCATCATGCACCACCCAACGCCACACTGGCAGGTGGCTGAGAATTCACATAGAAACTAATTGCATTGGCTATAATTAGCAAACTTTATCAAAGTTTCTGAGCGTCTTTTACCAGGTTTACAAAGTTTCAGATTGATGAAAGAAATGGCAGCTGAACTGGCGAGCAGGTAATCAAGCTTTTCGTTAATTAAAGAACACATATCATGGATTTTTTTTTAGCTTTTGAAGCAGACCTATTATGCAAAATTTACTTTTAACCGTGCTATAGTTGTTTCCCCTCACCATTTCGAAGATCGTGAAGGCTACAGGCGTTGTAAGTATGCTTTTAGCAAAGAGGTGGAAAAGGCTAAAGCAAAGTACAATACACGTCTGAGGCAGCATTTCTCCACCAACGACTCTGCTTCCGTCTGGAGAGGGCTCAGGCAAATTACCAACTACAAGCCCAAAGCCCCTCCCGCTGCGGACAATAAACAACTTGCAGAACAGCTAAACGGCTTTTATGCAAGGTTTGATGTCCCACACCCCTCCTCCACCTCCATCACCACCATGGACATCACAGCTGAACCCACCTCAGACCCCTCCTCCTCCCCCACTGCCCTCACAGTTTCAGAGCGGGACGTGACGAAGCTTTTCAAGAAGCAAAACCCCCGCAAAGCCCCGGGCCCGGACGGTGTCTCTCCTTCCACCCTTAGACACTGTGCTGAGGAGCTGGCTCCTGTCTTCACAGACATCTTTAACACCTCCCTGGAGTCATGTCACGTCCCAACCTGCTTCAAGCTGTCCACCATTGTCCCTGTCCCAAGAAGCCCAGGATCACTGGACTTAATGACTATAGACCTGTGGCGCTGACGTCTGTAGTCATGAAGTCATTTGAGCGCCTGGTCCTGCACCACCTCAAGTCCCTCACCTCCCCCCTCCTGGACCCTCTGCAGTTCGCCTACAGAGCCAATCGATCTGTGGACGACGCCATTAACCTGGCTCTTCACTTCATCCTCCAGCATCTGGACTCCCCGGGAACCTACGCCAGGATCCTGTTCGTGGACTTCAGCTCTGCATTCAACACCATCCTCCCTGCTTTGCTCCAGGACAAGCTCGCTCAGCTTAACGTGCCTGACTCCACCTGCAGGTGGATCACTGACTTCCTGACGGACAGGAGGCAGCGCGTGCGGCTGGGAAAGAATGTCTCGGACACTCGGACAATCAGCACAGGATCTCCACAGGGCTGTGTACTTTCTCCTCTGCTCTTCTCCCTGTACACTAACTGCTGCACCTCCAGCCACGACTCCGTCAAACTGGTCAAGTTTGCGGATGACACCACCCTCATCGGGCTCATCTCGGACGGGGATGAGTCTGTCTACAGGAGGGAGGTGGATCGGCTGGTGTCCTGGTGCAGCAGCAACAACCTGGAGCTCAACGCCCAGAAGACAGTGGAGATGATTGTGGACTTCAGGAAAGTCACAGCCCCCCTGCTCCCCCTCGCCTTGACTGACTCCCCCATCACCACCGTGGACTCTTTCCGCTTCCTGGGCACCTGCATCACCCAGGAC
The DNA here is from genome assembly GCA_019594935.1 of Periophthalmus modestus. Taxonomy (NCBI): domain Eukaryota; kingdom Metazoa; phylum Chordata; class Actinopteri; order Gobiiformes; family Gobiidae; genus Periophthalmus; species Periophthalmus modestus. Next base: position 49,873 of record JAIEZT010000247.1, read on the forward strand.
CTCAAGTGGGAGCCGACCATCAGCTCCCTCATCAAGAAAGCCCAGCAGAGGATGTACTTCCTGCGGCAGCTGAGGAAAGCCAAGCTGCCGGTCCAGATGATGGTGCAGTTCTACACGGCCATCATTGAGTCCATCCTCACCTCCTCCATCACTGTGTGGTTCGCTGGGGCCACTGCCAGGGACAGACAGAGACTGCAGTGCATTGTGCGCTCTGCTGAGAAGGTGATTGGCTGCAGCCTTCCATCTCTCCAGGACCTGTACGCCTCCAGGACTCGGGGGCGAGCAGGTCGTATAGCAGCTGACACTTCTCACCCTGGACATGGACTATTTCAGCCACTTCCCTCTGGCAGGAGGCTACGGTCCATCAGGACCAGAACCTCTCGTCACAAGAACAGTTTCTTCCCCTCTGCTGTTTCCCTCATGAACACTTCTTAAACCTGCACTAAACTGGACACTTCATAACACTGGTCACTTTAATAACCCATGTTGCACTGTTGTTGTTGTTTCTGATGCCACTATTGTATATATTTCTACTATTGTATATATTTCTACCTCCTGCATGCCCTTATTTGTATTTATTTAGTGTGTTTTTTTGCGTGTGTGTTGTTGTATGTCGCACTTTATCACCGAAGTAAGTTCCTAGTCTGAGCTCTGCTCACGGACAATGGCAATAAAACTTCTTCTGATTCTGATTCTGATTCTGATTTACTTACACCTCAAGGCTTATTTTAAATATGCCATACTGCAGATCGATCCCGTTTTCACTGCCACTGGCATGTTCCCACTGCTCTGTACTGTCCGCAACACAACCCGCGAAAGTGTACACTCAATGACAGGGTAATAACACCAGAGCAGACCCACCAAGGATGGAAACCGAACAGTACTGGAAAGGTATATGGGAGAAGGTGGCAGCACATTACAACGATGCAGAGTGGCTGGTGGCTCTGAGAGAAGACCACCGCAACCTCCCTGAACAGAATCCAGTCACCATCACAGTGGCAGACATCCAGGAAAGAGCCTCAGGTATGAAAAACTGGACAGCACCAGGCCCTCACGTGATCCACGCCTACTGGCTAAATAAGCTCCTAAGTGACCCCCAAACTGGAGGAGTGATTGAGGAGTGAGGAGATTTTATATAAATATAAACCCTAAAAACACCACCAAATATACTTAAAGCTCATAAACCCTTTAAAATGCCCAACATGCATTCCATACATATTCCCCGACTTTTTAAGGGAACTCGTTTCACCGGGGACCCCTTTGGCTCCTGGACACAAGGACACAGGAAGTAAGTTAAGCATTCTTAAAACATTATTCACTAAAACAGTGCAAATTACACCACACACGCACAAACTCTTAAAAACATTCTTAAGTACTGCACTATAATATTGTTCATATCCAATTTCATGATATTAGCTGTTAACTTTAAATTTGTCTTCTTTTCCCTCCAGGACACACAGCTTCAATAAAAGTGCCACTGTGCCTCCAGATCTAAAATTGAGTAAAAGAACAGGCAAGTTTATTTAAACTTGCCTGTTCTTTTACTCAATTATAAAATCCTTTGTGTGCAATTGTCTTATCTGTTAAAGTGCAAGTAATGTTTAAAGTGTAAGTGCAATTTAAAGTGTATATAGTGAAGGGTGTAAAGCGCCATGTAACAAATGGGCTTTTTTACACCCATATAGTTGCGCCACAGATAAAACTCTGCACTTCTCCTGCACATTTTTTTTAAGCCAACAAACCATCACCAGACTCATATTATAGTTTGAAGAGAATCAATCCCAAATGCTGCTCACAAATTAGTAAAATTAACTCACAAACTTAAGACAATAACTTTTGTATGTTGATTACACGAACATATGTGAATTAGCTTATACATATGTACAATTGTTTTTTGTGCATTAGTTTTTTGTTGTTTTTTTTTTTAATGCTGCTACTTCTGCAGTCAAGGAGTCGATAGAAATCAGCTTCAGAACAGAAAATAGGATGAACCAAGGTTAATGGAGGTCACGCCTTCACCTGATAAGACGAGATATCCAAATGCTGGCCTCACATTTACTTTTCATAGGGCATACACGGGATGTATTCAAGATGAAATACCATGCTTCATCCAGTGTGTTACTCATACTTTCTGGCATTATAAAGAGAAACACCTTTATAACCTTATTTAAACTGTTCTGCTCTTCACTGTTGTAGAAGATGACTAACAGCGTTTTTTATGCCATTTTCTGTAAACTATAATCACAAAGGAATTGCTCATTTTTCATAGTTTTGCAGGTTTTTTTTTCAATCATGTTAGAACATTTTTTGAAATTTGGTTTAGTTTGATCATTTGGTTTAGAGATTTATCTGAACAAGGACTTACATGGTCAAATCATTTGAGGCGTTTCTCATCAGTTTGTACAGTTCACAGGCTTTTTCTCAGAACACTTGACACATCTCTCATTCAGAAACACACATGACCACTGAATCTTCTTTGTTGAATACTACGGGTCAGTAAAGGACTTTGGCCCAGACTCTATATAGACGTCTATATAGAAATTCAAACAAAACAGCGAAACATTTTAAGGGCAGCCACAATCTAACAGCAAAGAATTTCACACATGAATCAAAAAGGGAGAAGGGTCATGGCAGAGCACAGACTCTGCTCGGGCCTGTATAGAGACATCCTCCATACAGTATAAACCAGTGAGTGTCTGGTCCCTGAGAGCAGGACTGAGGCTTATCAGCTGCAGTGTCGAATGAAAGAGCACAACAAAAAAAACCACAAAAAAATAAAAAACTTCACATCAGCAAAGTCTGAGAGTTTTTATGGTAAAATTGGCTTTTGTGAGATGATTGATCAGTTTTGAGAGTAAAACTACATTTTGCCAAGATAACATTTTATCAAGGAAAACTAATACTCTGTTTAGGATTTGAGGTTTTGTATGAGCTGTTTTGTGAATTTGATGGATATTACTTTACTCTTTATGAGGTTCTCTTTAGAAATATTTATTGCACAATAGAAATTAGGTGTAAATTTATAATACAAAGAATAACAGAAAAGCCATACAATAATAAGGGTAAAAGTTGTATCAATAATAAAAGAAAAAGACAATTTGTATTTGATTATATGGATTGAGATTTGTGTGAGTGCATGTACTGATACTTCTGTGGGTGCATGAATCTGTATCTCTGTATGCATCGCTGTTATAGTTGATTCCCTTCACCATTTACTTACCCAAAATTGTATTTGGAGTGATTTGTGCATGTTTGAGCAATCTTCAATCGTTTATTTTCAACACGACATTTTGCAGATTTTCATTGTCACTGGCATGTGCCCACTGCTCTGTACTTACTGCATAATTGGTGATACATGTAGGATTCTTCAGTGCTGCGTACTCATTTTGGTACAAATAAACCACTACTTGCTACTTCATTGGAGGTGCCAACAACTTCACAGGTCTTTGTGGTGATGCACATTTACAGCAATGTCAGCTCTCATTGGAAGGCTGTAAACTTGTTTTATTTATGAAGTTGTTTTAAATGAATATTGGAATAAGTCCAAATTATAACATTATGATTCAAGGGTGTCAAAAATGATAACTATGCAGCAGGCACATACTCAGTAGGACTCCTGTAACATGTGGGCCAACCTTTTTGAATGGCTCTACAGAGGTTCAGTCTGTGGGCCTTGGACTGACAGCAAACACCGTCAGCGCTAACATCAGTATTAGTGATATTTGTGATTATTATTTATTGGTGTTTGTTCTATTTATTGGTGCGATATTTAGAACAGTTTGTTTTCCTAAGCTGTTGATCTTTGTATGTTGATCTGAGATTGTCCTCAGTTCATACAATGGAAGAGTAATGTAACTGTATGTTTGAACCTTCTTAATTGTATCTTGCAGCACAGTAAATGTATTTTGCAATTATTTTTATAAAGTTAATTTGTTCACTTACTACTTAAACTTGTGGACCTTGCCATAGAGTTTAATATCTTGCTTGCATTTTTTATTTTGTTTTCAGCCACAATACTATGATAAAAAAAAGAAAAAAAAACATCTTGTGATTGATATTTATGGAGAGTTCTCATATGAGCGCATAGATGATGTAGGCTGGGGGGCTGAGCATCGTGCAGAATGTTAGTCATCTAAAAGTAGGTCTGTTAAAAATGTACAATCTGTCGAAATACACTTTATGAAAACTGAATCTGCCACCTGCGTTACATAAGACAAAAAAAAAAAAAAGAAAGAAACATGCTCACGGCAATGTATCAATACAAAAGCCCACCTCAATAAATTAACTATCATGAAATTTCTATATTTTGGCACACCCCTAATTATAGGACACACATTATGCATAATCTGTCTTGAAACTGGCCTTTAAGCATGCTCTCGAGTACTTTTGCTTTGGCATCTCATGAATAAGAATTTAAAATAATGACCATGTACACAACAAGACATTATCTTCCAAATCGGGCGCTCACCATACTGGAATCTGGTGTTGGGCTCCTTCTACTGGCAGCAGAGGGAATTACCAAGATTAAACGAGTGTTATCTAATTAAGGAACATCCCCCGACAATGGTGATATAAGCATGCAGTTGTAATAGATGTAATTTGATGGTAGAAAAGCTTAAAAAGAGTCTGAAGATTTATGGAGGGTGCAGTATGTTTGTTTCTACCTATGACGCAACAATCCTGGAAAATTAAAAATAAATAAAATGTGAGAGTGGACACAAGTTTCATCAAACAAACGTCAATGATGCAAATCCAACTCCAGCTACGTGTTTGATGAGGGGACAATGTCATGACGTGGTTTAAAGCTCAAAGGATTCATCAGTTGTGTACTGTACGATAAAAGGCTGTCTTCTGTTTGCATGTCTTGATGGTCATATGCCTCGCTTTCACCCAAATCCTTCAGCTGGATCCTTCATTAACCTTGAAGTGCTGACAGCTTTTGTACGCGGGGCTGCTGTGTGCACATGTGCTGCTTGGGCCCCACACTGGTCAGAGCAGGAAGATGAACGGGAGTTGAATGCTCGGGCGAATACAAATGTGACTCATGTGGCACTGAGGCTCATTAGAGGAACAGGATGAGTAATAATGGAAGCTGCTCGCACATCACTGACCTGGAAAAAGAGACGCTAATTACCAGCTTACAGACATGTAGAATTTTCACCAAAACACTACGAACTAAGGCTTTGGCTGTCATAACTCCAACCTTTGAAAAAAAAAAAAAAGTATGGCAAATGAACAGGTATTTTAATGGAGTTGACAATATAGCGAAAGGTAGCCCCAACTCTACCCCTGTAGCAATTTTTTTCCCGTGTAGTTGAGCAAAATTTGTCTTGCTCCAGTACAGATAAATTGTACAATCAGTGCAAAACAAGGGAAAACAAGTCCACTGCCTGCTGTCTGCATCAAATTATAAAGCATTTTTTTGTCCGATAATCAGGAAGTAAGTGTTAGCATGCCAGTTGTTGTTAGCTGTACCGTCACAGCAAAACTCCACACTGGTTTCTGAGTGTTATGAAAAGGGTTCAAGAGGTCATCGCCATCGCTGTGAATAATTAAGATGCTCAGAATGCATAAAGTAAGTGAGGAATAACTCTGGACCACTGCAAACTGTTTAAAATGAAGTAGTTCTGTTTTTGGTAAATGTTCACATTTTTATATAGTGCTTTTCCACTTTCAAGGCACTCAAAGCGCTTTACACATTCATACACCAATGTATGCAGACACTTGGGGTGAGGTGGGTTAAGTGTCTTGCCCAAGGACACAATCGCAGTACTCATCTGTGTGAGCTGGAATTGCACCGCTAACCTGTGGGTCAGTGTATCTGACCGCTCAACCAATGATGTTTTATGTCGAGAACGAGATTTGAACCGCCAACCGGTTGTCGCTCGTTTCATGTTTTCAAGACAGTAAAAATCAGTACCGAACATTTAAACTCCACAATTTTTCAGCTTCTAGTGTAAAGCTTATTACAAAATTGCAAAAAAATTAATAAATAAATAAATGTAATCTGTGGACAAAGGTTTTAGAGTAAAAACATTTTGCCGCTTTGTCCAGTCGGCTTCTTACCCTACACTGTTACTACAGCTTCAAATGCAGTTTCTGTTTGTTATCTAGGTCTATTGAACTACGCGGAGTTTCCTGCTTCTGAAGAGTGCAGACGCTATCCTTGCTTGCTCCTGCTGCTTCCTTCTTTACTTTGGTTTTAATTACTTTACACTTTACCTCTTCCAGCACTGGAAAATCTGTTTTTTTGTTTTTGTTTACATAAACCAAGGTTTTAAACCATTTTTACATTTTTTTATCTGACAAACCAGCAACATCCACAAAACAAGACCAATGAAATTGGCAAAAGAACACAGGCAGACAGGCAATCTGTGCCAAACGTCAAGGTCAGAGATACACTGCTGCTAGGAGACGGTGCTATCAGAGGTGTGAGCCACAGAGGGATTCAAATATGCTGCTGTCCCAGTTACACAGTCTGAGACTACAAAACTCCTGCCAAAAGTTCTGTCAACACACTGAGGAGTTAAACAGCTGATTGTGCACGTAGGTGCAGTTGACACCTAAATGCAACAGACTGAAATCATGAAAAGGGATTTCACAATTATTCGAGGAGCTTGATAAAGTGGAGGTTAAGATATTCATGAGTGGACCTCTTCCTAACATAGACAGAAGGAAGATGAACACATTTACAAGTGTCAGCAGTCACCTCCAGTCTCTCTCTCTATAACCTTCAAATGAGGCAAGAAATCTAGAGGTAATAATAACAGCCACATCAAATCAATAAAATCTGCAGCTTTTTACCATCTAAAAAAAAACATAGCAAAAAACAAAGATGTACTGTCTAAACCAGACTTGTCCATACTTGTCTCCAGTAGGTTAGGCTACTGGTAACGGCTGGTAACTGACTGGAACCAGGAAGTACGAGCACATAAGTCCTGTGCTTATGTGCAAAAAGCAGATATAAAGTGGAAATAATCATCTCTCACCAAACACTGACGTCCCACAGTGCCACAAACTAAATGTCTTTTTGTGAATTTGTGAAATCGGCCTTATGATTAAGAGAATATTTCAAATACGATTTAGATTTTATTCATCAAAAAATCATTTGTAATGTTTGGGTGACCTCAGTGTCACGTAGCAGAGCTCTGCCCCTGGACCCGGAGCCGTGCCCCGAGCACGGAAACACAACCCGGCTGCAGGGACCCGCTCCAAGGCAGCCCCGAGCGAACAGTGCCGGTGGAAGTTAACCTCTACATATGTCATATCTGCTGTCTGTGTTCAACTGGAAAGTCAAATTATAAACTTATAAAATTAATAGTCTAACTTGTCACATGCACTTTAAGTTATAAAAGTGTACACGGATCTTGTGAAATGCTATTGTGTTTTTGAATGAAGAGGGGAACATTTAGCTGTGTTGATTGATGTTTTTGAAAATGTATCCTGTGTCATGTTGAATTAATATCCTCTCATATATTGTTTTTGATTTATTTTAAACACACACACATTGTAATTGCTTAAACGTTAAATTCCACTCCACCAGGAGTCTGACCAGAACTGAACAAGCCACTTGGACGACTGAGGGATTACACAAACATCTTATTACAAAATCGCATGTGAAACTGTGAATTAGTTTAAAATTTCAGAAAATACTAATGGACAAGGAGGTGAAATGCCCTGGGCCAAATACTCTTCTGTATTGTAGAAATGTGATGTTAGCCATTATAAACTAATGCACCACAGAAATTCTGTTATATTTCTCAAGTATATTTTACACTTCACTTGGTAATTTTGACAGTTGGTCATAGCAACTATTAAACATTATATGTGTTAATATACTTTTTTTTTTTTAATTATTATTATCAAGTAAGATATATGGAATTATGTAGCAAAGAAAAAAGTGATATAATGATTTTTGAAAGAAATGAACTTTTCTGCCTTGACAATGCCTGATCTCATTGAATCTCAGAAACTAAACATGGTTGGGCCTTGTTAGTACTTGGGTAGGAGGCCACTGAATACCATTTGACACAGTGGGTGGCAGTGGCTCTGGTGCAAGCTGTCGTTGTATCCTTAGGCAAGACACTTAAACTGTGTATGCATGGCAGTATTGCTTCACTCGGTCTATGCCAGGGCAGCTGTGGCTACAGTAGTTGCTTGTGTAAGTGTAGAGTGAAGGAATAATACACGAGGTATTCATATTATTATTAAAATTACAAATCCAACTGCATTGCAACACATAAACAAGTCTAAGCAGAATTTATGGCATTATTAGATTGGAACAAAGCCCTCGCATGAGACGCCTGGTGTGACAGTAATAAAGATGAGCAGCAGATGTCCTTCAGATTTAAAGCGATACACAAGAATTAATGAGTTTCCACACACAAGGCCTTATCTGTAATGACCTACTACAGTGACACAACAGTGGGCACATTTACATGGCCAGAACAATCAGATAACTGGAGTCATCTGATAACCCAGTAATTAGATCAGATTATTGGTGTGTGTGAATGAAATCTGATAATCCAAAACACCAGGTGCACATGTGTTCATGAATTATTTGTTGGAGCAACTCTGCTATTTAGAAGACTTTCAATCCTGGCTGTAATCTTTACTCATTAGTTTGTCTTTTTAGTTTGAGGTGTGACTGTTCTAAAAGGTATCCACACTTAAGTTTGTGTTTGTAATCAGACTTTAATCATGGCAGTCTTGAGTGATGTCACCAAGTACTTGCTATTTAAACACCGTATACACATTTTATTTTTTATTTTTTTCCGAGCACATGTATCAGTTACACTTAAAGTACATTTCACAAATTGATCCTTATATAAGCTCAAAAAGGAATGGGAAGAAGAAAACTTGTTAAGTCCCACCCCTGTCTTCACATAAGTTCAATGCTTTGATTAAGCTTCCTATTCCTAGTTTAGTAGTGAAAAAAGTTGAAATAGTGTTTAGTTTCGCTTAAGAACCACAGGCATTTCTGGATGTGTTTGAATAGGTCTAAAATACAGGGCTTTACACATACACGTAGTCAGATAATCACAAATTTAACTCTCTGCACAGGATATTACAGAACACAATCAATATCCACCTGCCTCGTCTTCCTCTTCAGCTTATAAAAATGACCTGACCACAAACTGGATGTCTTGAAATATGAACACACACTACCAGCTCCTCCAATGTAAAATCATAATAAATCCAGAATAACTTATGGAGATTTTGAGAGTTATAAATGTCTCCATCATAATCTGCTCTCACCATTTGCTGTAGTGTAAATGAAGCAGCTCGGACGTATTTGCTCTGTGCGTCACAAAGAGCCCATCAGGATTCAATTAGAGTCCTTTGATTCCCATTCATACTCTGTGATACACGTGGCACTGGGTTGTTCAATGATCTTCAATACTCCGGCCTCACATGCAATGACTTTTAATGCTCCAGTGAAGATTTAATAACAGCGGTTCGATACAAGCGCAGGTACAGACTGAGATGGAGGACGCATCAGTTACAGTGGCTCCGTGCATCACATTTACAGAATGATGCATCAAAAGACTTATATAAACATATATTCAGGTATTGAATATAAAACGATAATATACATTTATCATTAGTTTTGTTCATTGTTAATTACAAATGGAAATGTGTCAGTTGACTGCAGAACTCAGCCTTTTCTCGTGGAATTTTAATGTAGCAAGCCGGAAATACTCATTGTTTGATAGTTGAAAAAAGGCCCTGAGTCTAAATTTTTGGCTTATCACAAGTACAGAAAAGTAGGCAGGGATAGGGGGTAGGTGAAAATTGAAATTTTCGGAGCAGTCAAGCCTAAAATGCAGGACAATACAGGATTACTCAAACATGCATAAGTCAATAAAATACAACTTTGGGCTAATTAAGGTACGATTCCCAAGTACTGTCTGTATAAGAATGAAAGAGGAACCCATTTTACCATTAGAGGGGAGGTTTGCCTTTAAAAATTGGCCAGATGGAAGTTTTTGATAATAACCTCAGGGGTGTCCAAACTATGGCCCCCGCGGACCTCAGACCAGTTTTTATTGGCCCTCAGGCCTCCTGCTGAACCAGCCCAATAGATCATAAGCAGTACTTTTAGCAGCAAATTAAACTATTTCTACCACCTTAACCTCAAGTATCACAATGCAGTGTGATACAGACCTGAAATGAATGTGTTTCAAGCCTTACTAATCCACAGCGACTCTGTCAAAGCTGTGCATAAAGCCGCACTGTATTGATCACCAGTCTGTGGCCCTCCGCTTTGAATATGTTTTGAGATGTGGCCCTCGATGAAAAAAAAAAAAGTTTGGGCACCTCTGCTCTACCTAGTCCACACCCTGAAGCTCTCAGTACATGTAACTTCAGCAGGACTACCTTTATGAGGGACATGCTCGAAAGCTTACTGTACTTTCATTTCAAAAACTTGAAAATAAATGTGTACACACCAGGCTAGATGCATTCTTAGAAGGAGATTCCAGGACTATTGATTTTGATGATGTGGCGTTGAGCTAAACCCTTCTCTGGGCCTCTACGGAGCTGAACGTGTCGTCAGGGAAACAGCCTGTCCACATGCTGTGTCCGTGTGAGAGCTGAGCGTTCAAACAAAGCACCATTCTGTCTCAGCAGCTAGAAAAGAGCACATCTCGCTGCAACTTTCACAAACTGACTTGCCACTTTGCTTGTGTGTTTGGAATACATGTTTGGTCTAGGGCTGTCAAAGTTCACATGTCAACTCATGATTAATCAAAGAAAATTGGCACATTAATCATGAATTGAAGCAAAGTAATGACACAATTCTGACTATTCTGTTCTTTAAGTTTGTGCAGGGAGGCTTACCAGAACGAAGGAGGAGGGTACAGGAGTCGCGCTGATATCATGGTATTAAATTTGCACACATAAAAATCATCAATCCTCATGTAGACGAGCGCAGATGTCTCAGACGCTGATGTTTACTGGAAATGAGCTTCCTGAAAAAACAAACCAAAGATGCTTAAGTCAAATGGGGGGAAAATAAACGCCGCTTGTGGCCACTAAAACAAGTCATATAGACGTCTTTATGCGGTGTTTCAGTATTCAGTCAGAGGTCCGAACTCGAATTCTGAAATGACGTAATTGAACATCTAAGTTGAACATCGGAGGCACGTTCCAGTTGTCATGTCAGAATAAAAGTGATCAGTATAGTACAGTAAAGTCTCAATAATAGTAATAAAAACTAGGAAAGTGCTCAAATCAGCCAAAATGTGGACTTTGTTACTACATTAACAGTCAATTAAGTATTATTTGACAATGTATTTCTGCTTTTCGGCAACAGCAGGAGCAGGTTCACAGACAGCGGGCTCCGAAATCTTTTCTTTCCGAGTACAAATTCCATGATCGTGGGACGTTCCAGTTCCTTTCCCTTTTCCCTTGCGTTCATGTACACCTTGAGAAATCTAACCTCCAAGGATGACTGGAAAGCACCATACAGACTGTGCAGAACACTTGAAGACACCTGGCCAACCCAAGGAGTTTGCATTTCACCATAGGAGCCAGTTTACACCTGTATGAATGAAGGGCCCCACTAAACCTGGTGTGTGGTCATGTATATTCTCTGAAACACGCGACTGATTCAACATAAACTGCTGTGTCTAGACTTGAATTGCAGCTAGTTTTTAAATAGTCTAGGGGGTTGGAGGTTAATCAATGCACAATGTCATTTTCAAGAACTGCGGAAATAGCTCTGCAAAGTATTTCAGCCAAATATGACCCCTTAAAATTCAAAAAGGAAGCTCCTAGATCACATCCTTTAAAATTTGAGAGGTCACACACAGTGTCATCTTGGTTTCAGTACTATCTTTTTTTCTCTCGGAGCCAAGGATTTTAATGAAATATTTATCTGAGCACTTTATGGAGCTTCACACCGCGCTCATGTGCAAACGGTGCTGCAACAGAATACTGACTGGAGCACTGAGGCGTGATGGAGGAGGAAACACAAAAGCTTTTAGCCAGAACAGTTAACAAAGTGGTTTCATCCAGGGAGAGCTCAACGTTACAAGTCCTTGAGGAACTTGATATGACTGCAGCTCATGATAAAGCTGATTATGTCTGGATTTACCTGATTTTTACTGTTAAAAATGAGAAAAACAAAAACAGAAATAGTTGATCTTAAATTGCAGTGGTCACTTACCTTATGCATTTCTGTTATAAGATAATCACTTTTTTGGAATGTAAGGTGAATTTTGGAACGCAATAACATTTTAATTCCAATTGCAAAACGGATTTTCTTAAGTATAGAGGCTACCCCAGGTGAAACAGACATATGTATTCGGTGTAATGTAATTTGAGAGCTGGTATCAGCAGCTGTTTGGAACGTGTCCATGTGTTCTGCATCCACAGGACACACAGACTTCACTCGTTTACGCACAGCATATAATAAGAGCCAACGGTCTGTGAAACATGTGCCTTTCGCGATGAGAAAATGTGCTCTTTGAGGCTACAATTAAACTGAATGGCTGCGTATCGAAAGTGAAAATAAAAAGCTTTGTAAAGATTGTGTTTGAGAGGGGCACCTCACGCTATCATTGTTCTCTCTGCATGTTTCTCTTCCTCAAACGTGTCCAAATGGCTCCGAGGATGAAACGCTGCTCCTATATCCACTTTGTTTTTTGCTGCTTTGCGCCAGATGGACACAGCTGCATGACACGAACATTATGACGCATTTATGTAAAACCCACGCAGGAAATTGATGAGCAGAAGCACATTATTGGGAAAATTACTAACAAAATCCATTGATTCTATAATTATATTTGAACATATATCTCTCTACTCAAACTACATATCAGAAACCTACAGTATTTTCCCAATAATATTTTAGTTCATAATATATCGAATAATATTTAAATCCATGTGTGCCTATTCTACAGTACCAAAATGCGGACTGCAAAGCAAGACATAACAAACGAGCATAAGTCCCATGTTTTCTTTAAGCATTATAAAATACGCAACTCCATGGTATACAGTCATACCATGGTATTTTTGGTCACAATTATCATACTGTGGAAATTTCATACTGTTCTATGCCTAGTTCTCTTGTATTGTGTCTCCAAATAATGTCCCTTGTGGATTTTGTCTAAGTCTAGTTGGTGTCCTGTCCTCTTCCTCATGGTGGTGGCTAGCTGTTAGTGAGGTCTTGGAAAAAAAGGAAAGGATTCAGACTCTACCTGGCATGTGGTATTGCAGAGGATGTAAATCTACTGTCAGCACAAGCAGTGAGGTTAATGGAAGAGTTAAAGTGGGCAATCTCAGCAATCTGTGGAGCACTATTCTCCTGAGCATCACGAGAAGTAGTACCAAACTCCAAGAAACTGACATGGACTCATCTACATACATGCCACGGTAGCTCCTCGTGGTTTGACAGTTTGACGGGTTTGAATCCATGCTAAAGGACATGTTATAAAGAGTGGAGGCGTGAGGTGGGAGTGCATAAGCCATGTTACAGGGGACGCAGCTGGGTACCCTCTCTGTACACTGTGTTCAGGGAATTGAGGTTTTCATAAATGAACTCTTCATGTGCTGCTTTAAAAAAAAACCTTGCAGGAATGAGAGAGTACCTCTTACCTGCTGAATAACCACATGGCAATCTGGATCCTCATTGTTGTTTGTTCTTAGGTTATTTATGGACAATTCTCAAGATAGAGATTCTTGTAATTTCTACATAATGACCTTATACCAATGATGTTCTCTCTTTTTTTTTTTTTTTTTTTTTTTTTTTTTTTTTTGTGAAACCACCAAAAGACACTGATAGGAGAAACTGACAGGATACCTCGAGTTGTATTTTACGTCATTCATATACGTCATTGTTTCATTTCTTCTGTTTTCTGCCCAGTTTTTGAGACCTTTAACCACCACCGGATGATTCTCAAAATTTCTGCATTCAAATTGCGCTCTCTATAAACATACATATATATTAGCATGTTTCCACATAACGTGTTTTCCTAACATAGATATTATTTTAAAGATTAAGCTTTTATAGGGTTTTAACTGCTAACACATAACATATTATCCCCTTACTCCCTGTGTAAAGTCACCCCCCCTTCAGAGCACTATCACAGCACAATCAGCGCGCATCCCCCTAATGAAACTACTGCACATCGCACAAGGTTTTGTTTTTTTTAATTGCTGTGTACAGTTTTGTGTCGTGTTTTTGTATATTTATACAGAATTGTTGTGTGGGAGCATGGATGATGTAGGCTTGTGGGCTGAGCATTGCAGACAAAAAGCTAACCGTAAGAAGGGTTTGAATAGTTCCTGGGAGAGGTCGCTAAGATACTCAGACATGCATGGATGACGTCTAAAGCCTGTTCTGGCATGAGTTTGATGAGGGAACAACATTAAAATATGGTAGAAAGTAAAACAAATATATATTCAATTTCAATTCAATTCAGTTCAATTTATTTTGTAAAGCCCAAAATCACAACAGCAGTCGCCTCTTAGGGCTGAACATGAGAGTTGATTAAGCAACAGAATTAGAAAATCAACGATGAAACAGAAACAGACAAGCAATGGATAACTGTCCCAGAACATCCCCTGTCCTTAGACCCTCCTTAGACCCTCCTTCTCGGCAAGGAAAAACTCCAAAAAAAACCCCAATATATAAATTTTGCATAACACCTACTCTTTAAATTTGAGCTACGCATGTAAAAGCTCTCCAAAACATAGCAGAAAATAAGGATAAGTTAACTCTAGAGTAAAAGTATATTTATAAACCTTCCGTCAGTTGGATTTAATGTTCCTAAATCAAACTTAACTACCCACCTCTGCTGTGACCACATCACTTTAACTTCACTGACCTCCTACAACCTTCTAACATCTCTTTCATACATCATTCCAAAAAGTCCAAACTCATTTCACGACATTTGCATATTTTCCATTTAGACTGACAATATCCCGTGTGTTCATGACTCCAGTAGAAATTAGCCCATCGAGTTTAAAGCGCGCTGACATCTCCTAGACATCCATGATGAAAGTAGAAAGTCAAAAGGAGTACACTTAGCAGATTATTTAGTACGTCAAAGTCGAAACAACCGCGCCATAAATCCCGGTTTTTGTGACAGTTAAAAATATATGAAAAGTTTTAAAGTTCATTCTTAACCTCCCTCTCAACTTTTAAGCTATTGCACTCATTTGAAAAGTTGAAAGTCAATACTGGAGGCTGTGGGAAATAGTGTGACAGCAGGAACGGAGAAACGGCGACAAAAGCAATGTTGGAACTGGAATTTCACAGTTGGCTGTCTAGAAAAGTATATACATTTTAACTTCCATATGTGCAGTATTAATTCCACCGTTACAAAAAGTAATAGTCTATAGTTTGAAAGCGGAGGAAATGAGACTAAGTGCCAGTGACCTTTCGGTGTGTGGTTGATTTTAATTGCAGATAATGAATGAAAGAAGGAGTGAGTTATTGTTCCTAAAATGCTTCTAAAAATGTCGGCCAGGTCATCGTCCATGCTGAGCGGTGCCTCGGGCCAAAGAAGCTGTGACAGGCTTCGGCTCCTAATGATCCTCAGTGGGATCGTTGACAGAAAGTATACGAAAAAACACAAACCTAAACATATTACCTGTCCGCAGCCTATATTCATTTACGAGCGGGTATTACGCAAAATCGACTTTTTGAAGCTTTCTACCATGTTATAACGTTCCATCATCCAAAACATGCCTGTAGTAGCTTTATGTGTCATCGATGCATGTTTGAGTAATTTAGCAATCTCTCCTGCGCCCTATTCGAACCCTCCTTACGGTTAGCTGTAAGATTTGTCCAATGCTCCGCCCACAATTGCTCTTAAACACATAAAAGCAGGATACAAAACAGTGTTAGCAATTCATACCCCACAGAAGTAACACACCCCCTTGTTAACTACTTCAAAATTTGAGTTTGAGTTGATACTGTCTGTTTCAAGTCATTCAATAATGCGTCTGTCTTCTGCAGAGCTTTTCTAGACACTCAAGTTACATTTAGTACTAATGGACCATACACCTCATAGTTGGCTCCATTTCTTTGTCTTTAATCGGAAAAGCAGATCCCCATTCCCATCTGCTAAAACCACACCGCTCGCACTAACAGAAATGATTTGAAATGGTATGAGCATTACTTTCTCAATAATTGTCTCTCACCCGAAAGACGTGTCTAGTAAATCCAAAATGGCATCTCTATTTTTTTATACAGAGGGATATCAGTCTGATCACTTCCCCCTCCATCAAAAATATGGTTGTGTAATAAGATCTGTTTATTTCAGGGGAATGGAGGAAGTCATATGTCATCCATCCATTTTTTTTCTGCTTATCTGGGGCCGTCTAAGCAGGTACTCCCAGTCTTCCCTCAACCCAGGCACGTCCTCCAGCTCCTCCGGTGGTACTCCAAGGTGTTCCCAGACCAGCCAAGAGACATAGTCCCTCCAGCGTGTCCTAGGTCTTCCCCGGGGCCTCCTCCCAGTGGGACATGCCCGGAACAGTTCCCTAGGGAGACGTCCATATGTCACCCATCATTTTGAATTATTTGAAGTTTCATAATCAAACTTCTCTCACCTCATATGAAGAAATTTGGAATGTTTTTCAGTCTTGTGATATTTTTTTCCTTGTAAGCAGCTGTATTTGTTTTGATGCAGAAATATCATGCATGTCCTTGATTGGATAATCAACCTGTCAGTCACGCCCGTGAAATAGAGGAAATTCACCAGTGACCAGACTCACATCTTCTGGAATTTCCCCACTGTGGGACTAATAAAGGCATATCTTATCTTTGTGAAGTACTGATGAAGTGTGTCTTCTGGATCTCAGGCAAGCATTTTGTGGTACTGTTGTTATGTCTTTAATGTTTTATTTTAATTGTGTTGTGACATCCAGTTGTTTTTGTGTGGCCATAAATAAATATTCTAATTCTGAATATACAATTGGATACATACAAAAAAGTTGCCACCTGGATTTAACTAAGCAAATAGGTACGAGCCTCCTCCAGTTGGTCAGGTCTAGGTTCAGCAAAAGTCTGTGCTCAAAGAATGAGGTCAGCTGACGACCTGAATATACTGAATGACCAGGTTACTCCATCAATGGATTTTTCCCTTCCCCGATGGCACGAGCATATTCCAAGATGAAAATGCTTAGATTCATCTGGCTCAAATTGTGAAAGTGGTTCAGGGAGCACGAGACATCATTTTCACACATGGATTGTCCACCACAGAGTCCAGACCTTAGCCTCAGCACATCCCAAAGATTCTCAATGGGGTTTTGTGGAGCGGTCAGACTCGACCATCATCAATGCAAGATCTTGGTGCAAAAACTAATGCAACACTGGATGGAAAAGAAATCTTGTGATATTGCAGAAGCTTATCGAAGCAATGCCCCAGCGAATGTTATAATCAAAGTTGAAGCCGGTCCAATGAAATATTAGAGTGTGCGACCTTTTTTTTTTTGGTGGCGACTTTTTTTTTTTTTGGCCAGGCAGTGTATATTTTTTTCACAACAACCTCCTATACAACTTCCACCCTTCCGATCTGGTAGTGGATATCAGCAGAAAATTTAGCTGGAACTTACAGTATATCAGCTTCCAAATATCGGTCCAGAAAGTCTCGTAATGTTTATACGAAGCTATTCTGCGGTTACTTGAGGGATAAATAACAGCTACATAACACATTCGGCTCAGTTCTGTGTTATTTTATTTTTGTTTTAAGGAACTAAATACAGTTTTATCTTCACTGGTATCGGCTGATATCGGGTATCATCATATACTTCAAGCTATAGTATCGAAATCGGTATCAGAACTGAAAAATCTCGATTGGTGCATCCCTAATTCTTATATAAGCATAAGCATAGTTCATGACAGTATGCAGTGCCTGTAGTACTGATTGAATCACTAGCCTTTAGGTTAGTATTTTCCATGAACTGAGTAACTGTTGCCCCAATTGTAGGTCAAAATACAGAATATAAATCAGAGTACTTCATCTATATGCTCTGTGGTCCATCTCTCCTATGATCCATGAAAACCCTGCTGTGGAACAGAAGAGATTTCACGCTGTATGTGGGAAGGCTTGTATTGATTTTACAGTTAGAGATGCTGCTGTGTCCTATTTCTATTGAGTCTCGTCCTGTGGGTATCTGCTGGACGTCCACACCCTCTCCCCAGCAGATGGATGAAGAATCTGGAAAAATGCACCATGTGAACTGGTTCAACAGCTCGAACTGTCAACAGCCAGTTAAAGAAGACATCTAATAGTTTCATTTATAACATGTAACAAACTGAAAGATAACGTAGATTATTATTTCACATTTTATTCACTGTAAATCAAAATATTGGTCTATCACAGCGTAAAGATCATGTACTCAATTTTTCCACATATATTTGAGCAAAATTTGTCTTGCCCCAGTACAGATATATTATATAAGCAGCTCCTGAAATCAAATCAGTCAAATGCAGTCAAGACTAAACTTCTTTGGCAGTTTTGTGTGTGTCATGGTCTTATTTTACATTTACAGTGGTATTAATAATGATTTCATGAAGTTAAGAGCATGTAATTGCATGTTTTCTCTGCTCTCTGGATAAGCTTTTCACTCCAAGTTTTTCAGATACCTGACTGGAGCCGCACAGTGCATGATGGGATATAGGAGGCCGCAAAGGACGCTCAGATGTAAAAATGCGGGCCACATTTTTCAGCCGTATTCGTGGGCTGTGTGAAATGGGCTTCCTTGTGACGTCTTCAAATGTAGCCTCCAAAGAATGCAGCCGTTGAATTGGGAGACAGCTTAACACAGCTCCCCTGAACACTGAGAAACCTGCTGAGACACCACTCGAGTATCGACCTCCTGCACCCACGTGACTAAATTTGACAGGGATGCCAGATTGGAAGTGGTGAATTATCGGTAATGATAGTATAGATCGCGTAGATTTCATCTCAAGTTTACTTTGCAATATTCAGACCTTTACTTTTCACCTTCTTATATCATCAAAAAGGTTCCCTGGAGATGTTTGTTAAAATATACCCATTTAGCTGCAGAATTTCATTTCTACCATGAATCTGGAGCTTTGTAAATTCGATATAAAAAGGCTCAGGCTTTTTTCTACACTTGATAATGTGTACATCCCGGTGCGCAACATTAATCCACAATCTCTGAAACTCCGATAAAGTTAGTTGATTACAATCATGCCATTTGATTCTATGGGAATTCTCCGCCACGACCTTTGCCAGTATGGTGTAAGAATTGTTCGTTTCTGGCGTTAGCATCAAAGAGGACAAAGAGACTGAAGAGACTGTTCCACACAGGTAAAGTGAAGAATGAAGCAATGGACTCTCAGGAAAGGATAAGGAAGAGAGTCCTGAGATGTGTCTGTTGACAGCTTTTATAGGGTCTTCCCAATGTGTGTGTGTGTGTGTGTGTGTGTGTATGTGTGTGTGAGAGGCGGGTCTTCTTCTGGTCAACACGGTGTCACACATTAAGAAACTTAAGCAAAGTCAAACAATGCGACTGTTTTATGACCCTCTCAGAGTGGGGGGTCGTACAGTCCTTGGCAAAAGGGGCTACAGATGAGAAGTGGCTTAAATCACAAGACCAGAACACTGGTGTTATCTTCCTGTCCGCACGTCCTTGTAAGCCCCCCACGCTGGTCTCCCATAGTGTCCTGGTGGTCCTCCATGCATTCCATATCCATTGTTGGGCACGTGTTATTCACCTTAGCATGAGTAAATCAAGATACCAGTTTTGGAGTAGTGCTGCACTGCTAGAAAATACCTTACAATGGGGTTTGGAGGTGCATGCTGGGATTGCGTGACGATAACTGCAAGAGCTCTATAGGTTAGACATTATCAACTATCCATCCCTCCATCTTCTCCTGCTTATCGGGGCCCAGGTCACAGAGGGAGGAGTCTAGGCAGGGAGTCCCAGACTTCCCTCACTCCAAACGCTTCCTCCAGCACTTCTGGGTGGACCGCAGAGCAGACCCAGGCCAGTCAACAGACACAACCACACTGTGGAGGAAACTCATTTCAACCAACTATATCCATGATCTTGTCCTTTCAGTCATTACCCAAAGCTCATGACTAGTATGTAGCTCATGACTATAGATGAGTGTAGACTGACTGGTAAACTAAGAGCTTTCTCTGTAGAACTGCACTGATTCGCCTGCCAGAGTCACGTTCCACGCTTCCTGCCCTCATGAGCAAGAGCCCGAGATAACAAACTCCTCCTCTTGGGGCCTATCGACTATAAAAAATGATTGGTATCAGTTGAAAAATGCATTATCATGCATCATGGTTAGATGCCAATTGATACTAAACTTAATACTCATTTGAACATGTACCAATACTAAAACAAAGGACATAAAAAGGACAAAAGTGGAGTTTCCATTTTAGAATAGTCTTGATTTATCGGAACTAGTATAGGACACATGGAAATATTCTATGTTTGAAACTGTGTTTTATTATTGTAACAATTATTCTCATGCCGTAAAATGGTTTGTTTTTTTCACCACACTGCACATGGTGAAATATAATACATATAAAATAATAATGCTTGGGTAGAGTACACCATCTTACCATAAGTCTTGGGTTCACACTCTCATGAGAACACTTTACTTTAGGCTGAGGATTATCACTGGCATCTGTCCTGGTCCCTCCCTTTGTGACTGTTCCTCTCCAAATGCTTTCACTCTCCCTCCTCCTGAGATACGCTCATCCTAAAATGGTGCTCCCTGTTCAGTGGCAAACATAATTCTGCAAAAACCAGCACAGGTTAAAAGCTCTAGTGCCTCTCCACTGCCCCAGGTCTTCATGAGAATGCTCTCTTTAATGTACTGTAAATGTGTCAGTCAAATGTAATCACACTGCCGTCATTAGTAACAGGTTGAATTAGCATGCCCTTTTGTACGGACATTGTACAATTATTATTAAATGGAAACTAGGACACAACACGTTAATATGTAAAATAAATAAGCACAAGATTAAGCTCTGAGCTATTTACTAAGTGAATGCATTAGCTCAACCAAGAGCATTTTCTGCAACATGCTATGTGTGAAAATCTGTGGCAACTGGGGATATAAACACTAGGGGGGGCTGTGTTTTCCATTATTAAAAAAGTTGTGATAAATAATTATCAGAAAAGAAGTTTGGCAGGCATTGTTTTTTTTATTATATCAAAATATTAGTAAGATATTATTGTAACAAGAAAGGAAGGAATTTGTGTGTTTACCACAAAATTCTGCAATATATGAAGACTAGATTATTTTCAGAACAGGGAACAAGTTATTATCACTACATACATTGGACATTTCGAACAACATATAGCACAGCTGTATCTACCAAAACAAATAGCTTGGTAACTTACGTAATTGCAGAGTTACTCCCTGGATTGCACGTCTGGAGGTGGTGTTGTATTTGAATATATGGGTGTCTCTGTACCGTTAGTTTCAGGCTGCTGTGTCCAAACTCATCAGTGTTCGTGTAATCCTTATTTCCTCTGTCATAAGTTTCATGTCCCAGTTCATCTTAAAGCTGGCGCAGACTGTCCTGGGTTTTTTATTATGCAGGAAAAGGCAAGGCAAGTGTATTTGTACAGCACAATTCATATACAAGTAATTCAAAGTGCTTTACAGAATAAGAAAGACATTAAAATCACAATATAAACAAATCAAAACACAAATAATCAAGATAAAAATAACATTAAAACAGAAGAGTGCAGAATAAAAACCCTTTCAGTCATATGCACAGATAAACAGAACTGTTTTTGCGCCTGGATTTAAACATTGCCAAGTAAGAGGCCTGTCTCACATCTTCAGGAAGACTGTTCCAGGTTTTAGCATAAAACTGAGACGCTGATTCCCCATGTTTAGTCCTGACTCTGGACCCCTGAGGTTCTCAGAGTGCGAGATTGTTCATATGGCACTATGTCATGGAGAGACTTGTCCACAAGCTGAGCTGCTTTAAGGTCTATTCTCTGAGCCACAGGAGCCAGTGCAGAGACCTGAGCACAGGACTTATGTGCTCCGTACTTCCTGGTTCTAGTCAGGACCCAGCAGCAGCGTTCTGGATGTACTGCAGCTGTCTTAAGGCTCGTTTTGGAGAGGCCAGTGAGCAGGCCGTTACAGTAGTCTAATCTACTGGAGACAAATGCCTGGATAAGTCTGTCCAAGTCTGATTTTGACAGCAGATCTTTGATTTTTTGCTATGTTTTTAGATAGTAAAAAGCTGCAGATTGATTGATTAGATTGGCTGTGGCTGTTAAAGTTCAAAGTTTGAATCCATTATTACCCCTAGATTTCTAGCCTGAATTGAAGGTTTTAGAGAGAGAGACTGGAGGTAACTGCTGATCTGTTCTATATGTTTCTGTGGGCCAAAAAACTATGACTTCAGTCTTGTCTAAGTTTACCTGGGCAAAGTTGTTTTGCATCCACACACTGATCTGTTAGATGCAATGGCAGAGTGAATCCACTGGTCCATATTCACCTGCTGCCAGTGAGACAGGAATCATCTGTGTCATCTGCATAGTTGTGGTAGGACACATTATTACTGCATATTAACAAGCCTAACAGCAGCATGTAGTGGTTGAAAAATAGGGGTCCCTGGATTGACCCCTGGGGGGCCCCTCAGGGGCATTTTATTTGAGGACACATTTTTCAATTTCAACAAAGTGCTCCCTGTCTACTAGATAGGACTTGAACCAGTTTAGTTCACTGCCAGAGATGCTCACCCAGTCTTCTAGTTTCTATAAGAGGATCCCATGATCGACAGATCGACACTGATTAGTTTGTGCATGTGACCGATAATGTTTTTATTTATTTTTCCTTTCTTGTGTCTGAATAAAACTAACTGAACTGAACTGAACTGACAGTGTGAGAGGCAGCATCAACCAATCAAAGGTCACGCTCCAGTGACACAGCGACGTCATTCTGAAGCGCTGGAGTCACAAACACAAACAGTGACGGGGACAGGGGACAGGGACATTATCCGCACACCAATGTGGGACAGCAGGTCATCGAACTGGGCCTGGATCACACGGAAATACAGCTGGAAGCACTGATCATCCAGACGGAGCTCCTGGAGCAAGTGATGAAACTCGCCAAACTCCGAAACGCCTCTGAATTATGTTGGGAACCCTGACACGCCGCCGCCGAGCGTGAGCCGATCCCCTCCGTTGATGACTTTTGTGCTGTAAATACACCAAAGCTATTCTCTCAACATGGTCTGTCATTGTGCATAAAAGGAGCAGGAAAACACTCAACGCTCTAGACGCGCTCTCTGGACGCGGGTTCCAAAGCGTCTGCCCTCAAATGCACACGCGTCCCAATAGAGGTGGCCAGCGCGTTTTTTTTGACGCCGCGGTGTGAACACACCATAAGAGTGTAAGCCATGCCACAACAGCAAAGCTAAACTCTGCTAGCTTCTGCCTCTACCTGTAAAACACTATGTCCCTTCATAATCCACAAAAGAGGCAAGTGTGCCAGTGGTAGTGTCCATCAAACTGCGCTCTCACACATAAGCAGAGCCCAGGGTGTCCACACCTTCTCCTCCTGTGCAATGCTGGTACCAATGGTCCGCACGGTGCTGTGTGCACAGCGCACCTTTGTTTGAGTCCTCAGATTCCACTATAATCTGTCCTGGACTTGGCAATGAAAGCAGCACTAATGGGTTAAGGTAACAGTTAAGCCTAGGTTTTCCAACATGTCTCTTGTGCGCATCAGCTGTTTCTCCTTTATGCATCTTTGGATTTGGCTCTGCATGAGTCTGGAAGTGTACAGGGTTTATAGGCTTTGTTGTGCTGTGCGTGGGATATTATTACATATGAACCTCTACAAAGAGATAGCTCTCATTGTTTTTTGATTGTATTAAATGATTGAGAAAAAGCTGTTGGCACAAACTTTGAGCAGTCAAAGTTATCATGATTGTGTTGGCCTATGAGTGTGCATCAAGAGCAGAAACAGTGCAGTCCTTTTGCTCATACCGCTAAACTTTCATTTACATATTAGAATTGCGGTAGGAGAAAGAGGTGTACTTTCTAATAATAAATTATGTGTAATACGCCCACAAAGAGCACATACAAGTTTTCAGATTGCACATAGCATACAGGACAAGGTTATTAAGAAATAACTGATGTGAACAAACTTTAGACACCCACAGGATGTAGATGGATGAGGTGTCTTGCCCAAGGACACAATGAAAGCATGTTTGCATTACTAGCAGCAGGGACTGAAATCACTGCCCTTTGAATACGGTGTAAAATTCCATAGAAAATACTTAAAATCATCTAAATACCCGGTTGCATTCATGCAACACTCTAAAATCACTATAGTTAAAAACTGAGCTGGAGGACAGGCCACATTCTCAACAAAATATTGAGTCAAAAATTGCTGTGTTAAATTGTTGACACAATATTGTCTTGTTTATAGTTAATACTACTACAACTGTAAAAGTTGCACAATGTTCAATGTCTCTGTCCAGCAAAAATAAGCGTGAATAAAGTTGTTTTTTTTTTTCGTTTGAAGGCCAGAGGCCAAAGCAGCTGATTAGGCTATGACAAATGTGAATAAAAGAAGAGGAAAATTATAATGTTTCAGCCCATTACTTTTTATTTTCAATTGATCCAAAGAGACAAACGCCCGGACGCAGTTACTGGCACGCAGTTTGTCAACGCATGGGCACTGACAAACGCTATGTGGGTCCAAGTAGTATCTGAGATTCAAGACCGAACGAACACAGGAGCTTATAGTGGGGCGGCAGGTGTCTGGACCAGCGGAAAATCAATGGAACCAAGAGTGCACAGGACACACGGATTTTTTGTGTTCAGTTGAATCATGATGAATCCCTCTGAGGTGGGGGACTAGTTTTAACTTTTGGAAGCTAACACAAAGGATTGCTTGCTCTTTAACAACCGGACAACCCCGACAGGCCATTTCGGCAGCAGTGGTACCGCTAAAATAATATACTTGTGGAGTCTCTCCATACTTTTTTTTTTTTTTTTTTCCAGAGAAGATGGATTTCAAACTCCTGGACATCTGTAAATTTTAAAGGACTTAAACAACAGCGATTAGCTTCAAAGCTTAGTGAAGTTTGTGTGTTCCAGATCCTGCTCTTGCTT